>CM069916.1:59276758-59751080 GCA_036172215.1 Camellia granthamiana | reverse complement strand
CTTAAAGCATTGATCTTACTGCGTAGTTGATTCTTAACTTCATTCTTGAAAAGAATAAATTTATCAATTATCTTATTTTTGGTTTTAAGAAAATACACAAAATAGTATTTAGTGCAATTATCAACAAAAGTAATGAAGTATTTGTTGCCACCACGTGATTATACGACTTTCAAGTCACACACATCACTATGTACTAAATCTAAAGGCTCGGTACTTCTTTCAATAGAATAAAAAAAAGTCCTATTCAATTTTGTTTCTACACAAGTTTCACACTTGTGATTTGGATTAGTCTTGAAAAATGATATGTAATCTAACTTGATTAATTTATGCAAAGAGTCCAAATTTACATGACCTAGTCTGCCATGCCATAAATTAGGAGACTCAAGCATATAAGCAGAAAAATAAGCTTTCTCATTAATTTTAGGGATAATAGTCATTATATAGAGCTTAAACTTACCGCCCGACATATACCCATTTCCTACATAGAAACCATTCTTGGTCAACATGAACTTATCAGACTCAAATACCATGCGGAAGCTATGCTTACTTAAGAGCAACCTCGAGACAAGATTCTTACGAATATTTGGCACATATAGGACATCGTTCAAAGTCAACTCTTTTCCTAAAGTCATCTTTAGGACCACCTTGCCTTTACCCTCAACAGTTGAGATCACAGAATTCCCCATGAACAATTTCTCACTGTTTGAAACCGGTTCGAAAGTTAGGAACATTTTCTTCTCAGCACAGATGTGACGACTGGCCCTAGTGTCCTCCCATCATTCCTTTGGATTAGACCCCACCATGTTTACTTTAGAGACGACAACTGACAGTTGCATATTGTCCACATCTTGTGACAGATCCTCAATTTCAGCCATGCGAACCTAGCTTTTGTTTTATGGAGGGTTCTTTTTGTAAGGTTTCTTCTTCTTGTGGCAATCAACTGCTCGATGCCCATCGCTTCCACAGTTGAATCACTTTCCATTGAACCTAAAAGTAGGTTCTTGCAGCTTGTAGACCTGCCTCTTGGAGACTCCACCTCTAGCCCCCAACTTCGAGCTTTTGCTTGTCGAGGGCTTCTTTTTCACCCCTGAGGACTAGGCATGCTCAACCACGTTTGTTTTCATAGTGGAGGTACTCTCTTTCTTTCTTCATGTTGTATTTCTCAATATGGAGCCTAACAGTGAGCTCTTCGACTGTCATCTCATTTCGCTTGTGCTTCAAGTAGTTCTTGAATTTTTTCCAGCCATTAGACAGCTTCTCAATCAAAGCAGCTACCTGGAATAATTCACTCAGAAACATTCCCTCTACATGAATCTTGTGCAAAAACATATTCGCCGCCTCACCGATTGGGGTGCTGGAGGTTGTTCGACGTCTGTCTCTAAGGATACGACGGTTGGACCAGCTACAACCAAGCACCTACGGTGTATATTCGACGAACAGAACTCAAGTAACACTCTCTCACATTAGGAAGAATATAAAATTGGAGGAAACTTTTGAGCACAAAGAAAGAAGAATTTTCTAGGTCAAAAATTGAAAGAGAGGGGTCTCCTTTTATACACATGGAGGGAGAGAGGAAGAGCTCTCCTGCAACAAATGCAGGATTTAATTTCTGCAAAACTTCCAATAAACAAATCTGCAAAACTGATGGATTTAATCCATCATGATTGTAGAGGAGTTACTTATTTTTATACACATGTGTAATGTGTATAATCCTGCAACCCACAGATCTGGCTTGGCCCAAAAAGATTAAGATAGGTGGGTCAATAACTCAGCAAGATCCAAGAACCCAGCCCGGTCCAATCCGGGCGGGCGAGCGGCCGATGCGCGTGTACATGTGGCAATTTTTTCATAACTATCTTGGACCATAGTTTTGGCCCAAACCCATCCTTGAAGCATCCATAACTCTCTTCCTTCAAAAAATTTGGATCCCCCAAAGGGCTCACACTCTTAAGCAAAAAATGAGATTTAAATATCCATCAATGCTCTCTTCTATAATTAATGCGGGACAAAAGGTTATACATCTTACCTAACACCTCTTTCATAAGGGCAACTGAATGAGTCAATTTCTCATTCAAATTTTAATAGCTTTTGGTAATTCTTTTTGTGGTGTAAATATCTCATTACAAAGAATCTAAATCCATTTTAATCCATCTCAATAGAGGATTAGCACCCACTTTAATATCGCTTTAAAGTCACTAAAAAATCGTTATTTTCCAACATTTTTTGGTGTCAAGATTTTCGTTTTCAGATTATATTTTGTTTCTAATTCTTCTTCAGTAAAAGCTTAAACACTCAGTAGTTATTAATTCTTTTGTTTGTATTTTTGTAAATGGTTGGATTGGATATTGAAGTAATGTACAAATGACTAATTCAATATTTTTATATAAATTATTTACTATACTACAAATTTAAGAAGTAACTCAAACTTCAAAGGTTGTGAAGCGAAAATCACACCGAGCCAAATCATTTGAATTGGCGTGGTTTGGTAAAAAATTTAACCTATATCAATTTTTAATATAATAGAACTCACATTATCGATTTGATATAAAATTTTACTTAAATACTGACCGTCTATTACATAGGTTGGCGTGATGGCATTAGTGAGGAATGGGGAATGGCACTACAAAGAAGAAAGGGATATGGGTGGTAGTGATGGTGACATATCGGAGGTGAAGTGGGGTATTGGAGGGAAGAAGAGGTATTGTTGACCACGTTGAAAAAGAGAAGAGGGGTTAGGGAGTTACAGTGTTGGCAGTGCATTGTGCGATGATGGTGACGTATTGGAGGTGAAGAGGGGTATTGGAGGGAAGAAAAGAGGTATTGTTGGCCACGTTGGAAAAGAGAAGGGGGAACTCTATTTGCACACACCACACACTCTCTCCTCACACACTTAATGAGAGAGTGTTGGAGAGAGGTGTGTGTGGAGGATGTGTAGAGAGAGGGATATGTGTGTGTAAATAGATTCTCCCAAAGAGAAGGGGTTTAGGAGTTACGGTGTTGGCGGTGTAATTATGCAATAATGACGAAAATATAGTAAAGAGCACTAGCTGTGGAGATGATGAAAAATGCTTGAGACCCCTATGTTTTGAAGATCTCCACAATTTTCTTTGGATCTCTATTATTGATGTATGTATGAGACTCACTCATGTATGTGTGGGGCTCATACCATCAATGGTGGAGATCTAAAGGGAGTTGTGGGGGTCTCCAAAAAATGGGAGTCTCAATCATTATTGAAGAGAGAAAAGATAGAAGATACAAATACTTTAAATAATATCAAAGATTCTAAAAGTAAAATTGTTAATTTAAGTGATTCTTTAACAATATTAACAATTAAAGATGTCAATATAATTATACAAAAAATTTATAATTCTTTGTAATTTTGTCCTATCATATGATAGGGTAATATACCCAAAAAAATAGTAGTAAGATATTACTATTTAATGATTTTTTAGCCAGTGATTTAATAACACCCGTTGAAAGTTTATAAATTTTTATTCTAAAAAATCTATTGTGTATTTGCTCTTTTTTAAACGGTGGGTTGACTTTTATATTTGATATTGGGTAGAGTAGAGTGGTGGCATGTAAATTGAAAATTGTACTCAATTTATTGTTAAAATGATATGGTTTGTTATGATCTTTTCAATTAAAAAAAATGTAACACTCCGTCATTATGATTATAATTTACAACTATATTGGTAATGCATATTTTTGAAACAAATTTTGTATTATTATTCTTAAAAATATATAAAAATATTATAACAATCTTTGAGTTAGAATGTGCTTTTGTAAAAGATATTGAATCATCAATTTTGTCAATGATTACTTCTTTTTCTCTAATAATAAGGTAAATTTGGGTATTAAAGTCATTTTATTAAGAGATAACGCAATCGTCATTTGTTATTTGTCTTAGTTTAGGGGGAAAAAAAAAAAAAAAAAAAAAGAACATGTTTGGTTGAAATGGCATAGAATAAATAGGAAAATGCCCTGTACTATAATAGAAAGTTTTTAAATTTTTATACGAAGTAATAATTCAATCTACAAATCTATTCTAACTATCAACAAATTCTTTGAATAAGCGGGGTATTAAATGATTGAATTTGGGATATGAATGAAATTCTACGTAAGACTTAAACCTAACTAAACTAACAAGCGTTCGAATAATTTTGCTACCATTATGTATCATAAGCCATCATGGAGATTGATTACATTTACTCCCCAACTCTCGTCTCTTATTGCTAGTGTCGACTTTTTTTTTTTTTTTTTTTTTTTTTTTTTTTTTTTTGATCAGCAAAGAAAAATTTCATTAACAGTATGAAATTAAAGGTACAGGAAGATAACATGCATCAAGAGAGATTCGGAAAGTACAGAATACCCCTACTACTGCTACTCGCATCCATACAACCAACCCCTTGACCTCGCGATTTTTTTTTTTTTTAAACAAAAAAGTTAAGAAGAACTTAACTAAAAAAAAATACAAGACTCCCCCACAAAATCAACCCACACAACCCGAACCCAATAAACAACACCAAAAACACCCAAGCTTAACAAACTAACACCCGTTAATAGAGTGTTTTAGTCGTTAGTGTTCTTTCCAATCTTTAGGTGTTTCACCACTCTACTGGAAATTTCTCTACCCGTCATACTCAAACTTGATAATTTCCACTGTCTATCTAAAGATGAATCCTAGGATTTGGCGGCTGATTTTACCATAAAATTTCCATTTTCACCCATTAAATAAAGTAATTATAAACTTGTGGTAATACTTAGGCCAAGTTTGGCATACACAAAATAATCCATCTTTTTATTTTTTTATCTTTTTTTCATCACATCACCTCTCTACTTTTCTGCACATCTTTTCATAAAAAGATAAAAAATGCACTTATTTAAGTCATCTCAAACAACCCCTTATTAATTTTGTACAAGTGTATACGTAACAAAAATCCTAGGATTCTACTACGTATATAAATTGTGTGATGAAATATCTAGTTAAATGATGAAATGCTAAAAATATGCTTGGTTATCATTTTTCAAAAATACTTTTCAGAAAATTTTATTTTTTTATTTTCTGTGTTTTTTTGTTTTTACTGAATTTTTTTAATATTTTGAGCAATTTTTTTAATTTTCAAACATACCGAACATACATATACCTAAAAAGTAAAAAAAATTGAAAAGAACCTTTTAAAAATTCACTAAATACCAAAAATAAAAAAAATAAAAAAAACAAGAATTTAGTACATTTTTTTGTATTTTTATGTATTTATTAATTTTTAAAAATATTTTTTTACAAATTTTTTACTTTTTAGATACATCTAAGTAAGGTGCATCTAAAAAAGTTAAAAAAAAAATTTAAAATTTTAAAAATATTCACTAAAAACAAAAAAAAATACGAAAATCAAAAAACTCAATTTTTAAAAAACTTAATTAAAAAAACTTAAACCAAACACACTGATTGTAATTTTTTTTTTTTTTTCATGGGTATTTGGAGTTGTCTTATTAATCCAAATATATGTAATCTATCTGTTCTACACATACTAAAGAATTAGTAGACCTAACATATATTTTAGTTAGGTTAAATATAATTGAAATTTTAGAACTTGCTTGGTACAGTTTTTAATTTTTGTTTTCAATTTTGGATGACACTACAAAGTTGTTTGACAAATTTTTTTTTTTTTTTTGAAAACAAATTCATCTTTTAGGAACACACGAAGAAATTATTATCAAGAATAAAAGAAAAAAATGAAAATAAAAATGATGAGTGTTCTTAAAAGGGAAAAAAAAAAAAAAGATGATTTTTCTACAAAATGAAAATGATAAGTGCTTTCAAAATTTTTATTAAATTATTTTTAAAAATATGAAAAATAAAAATAGAAACATGCTAAAAACCTCAAATGATTAATATTCTACACAATATCTATATGGGTGCGACATTCATGTTGGGCCCATGTGATTGGGGTCCTACATTTAGATGAGTATTATATAAAATATTTAGAGTGAATTACGCTAACGGCCCTTATAGTTTGAGTCTTGTGTCACTTTGGTCATTGATTTTTTAATTATGATATATTTCACCCTGAATTTTGAATCTTGTTCCAAATAATTGAAGATGTCATTACTCAATTTCAAGGGCAAAGTCGCCAGTTTGATAAAATATATACTAATTTGATAAAAATAAATGTTAAATTTTTTTTTTGAATTTTTAAAAATTATTTCTACCCACTAAAGATAAAATTATGTAAAATTGATAAATCTTTTAGACATTTAATTAGTTATTTTTTTACCAAATTAATTTTTTTTATGTGTTTGGATTATAATCATGTAATTGATGGTTATTTTTATTTTCATTAAATTAGTTTATATTTTTGCTAAAAGTCAAATATAGCGACAACTTTAATATCATTATTAAACCAATCCATTAAATTAAAAAATTCAAAACTAAAAACATTTCATATATTAAATATATCGATTACACATTAAAAGCCTAACAATCATCTATTACATGATCATCATCAAAGCACATAATAAAAATTAATTTGTTAAAAAAAATAAATTTCTAAAAGATTTATCAATTTTACATAATTTTATCATTGGTGGGTAGAAATTATTTTTAAAAATTCAAAAATATTTTTTGACATTTATTTTTATAAAATTAGTTTATATTTTATCAAATTGACAACTTTGTCCTTGAAATTGAGTAATGGTATCTTTAATTGTCTTTATTTGGAACAATATCTAAAATTTAAGGTCAAATATGTCACAATTGAAAAGTCAAAAATTAAAGTGATACAAATCCCAATTTATAAAGACTATTAATATAATTCACCCAAATATTTAATAATTCATTTAAGATTCCTATCCTTACTCAAAATGAAAACACAAAAAAATTCATTAGAAAGCAGATATTGCAAGTAGCAATAAAAAGGTTTGTTGCAGTATCACAAGTTTGTATCATATAAATCTAAAAAAGATTCTTTCAAACATATATGTTTATAGAATAATAATATATATATATATATATATTAATTAATGTACTAATTAATGTAATTAGTATACTAATTGATGTATATAGTATCACCGATATTTATATATTTGTATTGATTACATAAAGGTCATTGATTAATACTCAATGTAAAAGCTTGAGAATTTTGAGAAAATATTAAATGTGGAATACCACATCACATATTACCATATCTTAATTATATTAGTGACAGGTAAGACTTGTTTATTTAATTTTTTAAAGAGCATAACTATTTAAGATAAAATATGATACTCAATTTTTAAATTCAGTGATATAATAATCAATTAAAATATTAGAGGTAATATTTTTTCTCATATATTCTCTAATTATCAACTAATCGTATCACTTACACATCATTAACTCTATAAAATGAGTCTAAAAAATAGATTTATATTAGGGGTGATCATGAATCCGGCCAACCTGCTCAACCCGACCGAATCGACCAAATCCGATTGATTTTGGATGAATGTGTATCTTTCGGCTAATGGATACGGATGAAATATTTTAAAATCCGTGGATAAGGTTCGGATAACAGATCAACCACACCCGCATGAAACTGATCCACTCGTAGATGAAGTTCAAAAAAAGAAAAAGAAAAAAGAAAAAGAAATTGCTAACAAGTAATAACATAGAATAGAAATAATAAAATATATTTTTGTGAAAATGAAAAACAATACCTTAAAAATATATATGCATGGTGCCATGACTTATTATAAATAAATAATACATATTTTTTTCAGATTACTAATTATTGAAAATTATAAAAGTTATGAATTATAATTCAAAAAAAAATGTCTAAAATTTGTGAAGTTTAAACCACCAAACTGATTGCATCCATTCGCCAACCAATACGGCCCACTCAATCCGCATCTATCAAACCAGTGAATGGATGTGGTTAATTTTTTTCAATCCACCAAATTTTAAACTGATGACGAATGGGATGCCACTTGACTCAACCCAATTCGCGATTCCTCCTGGTTTATATATCATTTTCCTTTTATAAAATTATTATATTTAATATTTGTTCCATAACTTTTGATGTCATAAATTTTCCTTTCCAGTTAAAGTAAAATTTTAGAAAAAAAAAAAAGAGAAGGTAAAAATCTCATTTTTATGCATATTTATGATATTAGATTCAAAAATTGATCTATTTTGTTGGTAAATGACATGATAATAATATATATAAAAAATTATGAAAAATAATTTATTATTTAAAAAAAATTTATTTTCATTTTTATCCTTTCACACACCAACACCACCAAACACTCCATGGATAATTGTCGAAAAAATTGTTACTGATGGTTGTAATAATTTATACAAACAAGCAAATTATATAAACAAATGAGAAATATGGGGACATATAGGTAAACAAATTATAAGTAACACAATGTCAATGGATAGATCGCAATTGAACACATTAGCAATGGGTTGAGTCTCAAATTTTTGAGTGGGGTTATCTGTATTAAATAGTGTACTAATATTAGTTATAATATTATTATTGACTCATTTATTATACAAATTATAAATATTAAAAATGATTTAAATTATGTCACATCATTAATTGATACATTAGTTAGTGTACTAATTAGTGAGAAATGCTATGTATCTCAAATATTTTATCAAATATTTTACCAAATCACTCATATGGCGTGATACTTATACAAATTCGCATGTGTGTGGGTCTTGCACCTATGTGAGAGGTTTGGTAGAATAGTACATATAACATTAGTCCAAATTTTTTAATAGCAGGTGACATAGCATAATTTCATTGGCTAGTTCAATTACATTAAGGGGTGATTTCGGATGATCTAAATAAGTGTACTTTATAATTTTTTATTAAAATATAAATTGGATATGAATTGAATTTAAAGTGATGTGATAAAAAAAATAATATAATTTAAATAAGATAACATAATTTAAATAAAATAATATTTTTTTAACTTTTTTTAAAATTACGACAAATAAGGCCTAAACGCAAGTGGAAAACAACAAAGCAGGGTAGACTATTATCAAATGCCAATTCCTATTTCCCTTTCGATTTCCACCCGAACCAGCCTAACGACAACCCTATATATATATATACACGTATGTATGTATTGATTTTGTACTTTCTTCATTCTCTCTGTCCTCTCTCTCTCCCTCTCTCGGACTCTCTCTAAAAACCCTAATCCTCCCTCTCCCTCTCTCTCTCTCTCTGATGAACTAATCGAACCTTCAAGGTACTCTCTTTGATTTATGCTTTCGAATCTTTAATCAATTTCTGGCTTTTTATTATTATTATTTTGAATTCTGCTCTGTATCAATCTTTTATCGATCGATGCAATTGGTTCGTTGTTTGTTTTTTAGAATTCATGTTCAATTTGATGTGTGGTTAAATTATGAATATTTGTTTATGTTCAGCTGTTTTTTTCGTTGGATTTCGCGGGGGTTCGTGTCCGGATCTGTAGTGATTGAGCTCTGAGTAAGTTGATTAATCTCTTTTTTATCGCTTTGATTTGCTTCGTTTTTATTTTTGTTTTGTTTTGTTTTTTTCGGTCTTAGTTCATTTTCCGTTTGGTTGCTGAGAAAAGGAAATAAAAAAATTCAATGAGATTTCGTAATTTATGTGTTTTTTCACTAGAAGAGTAAGCTCAATTACGCTTTTTACAATTAATTGAGTCGAGTGATATTCCTTCGTAATTTGGTTCCAGAAAATATAAACTGAAAGGCTTTTCCTTTATTTTCTCAGCAACCAAACAGTCAAGCTTGTGCTTTTCTTAGCTCAGACACAAATTTAATCATGTCTTGTTCATTGATTCAGTCAAATCTGCTAAATTGCTATCTTTGGCGATGAATTCTTCACTTATTGATCTAAATTTTCTGCCAACTCTTCATACACTGTTATTTTGGGTGGTTATTTGGCCTTTCATTTTGGACTTTAAACTAAATATATAGAGATTCTGCTTAGATTTTCTTTTACCCTATCTAGATTTTGGTCAGATTTATGTTGTCTGTTTCTGATTTGAATTTGATCAGCTTTGGAAATACATGTTTCTTTTAAATTTCACATGTAGCACTCAATTAATTGTAGTCTTTTTAAAATCTGCATCATTTTTTTTCTCCTTGTTCTCTGATCTTTATTTCATGAAAACTTTATTAATGTAAATGTGTAATTGTTTTGATTTTCCTTTATTATTATGATTGTGACTATGATTCAGCTGCTTATCTTGCATTCTTTTACCTTCCTTTTTGGCTCCTTTCATTGCTGATAATCCAGTGAAGAAGAGAGGATAATTGTTTATTTATTTATTTTTGTATTCAATGTGGTGATTTCATAAGAAGCGAAAGTATAATGTCTATCTGATGCTATTCATCAAATTAATGTTTGTTTTAAATGTCTTGAAGAACTTGAGCACCTTCTTTTTTTTTGACTTGTGAAATGTTTTACCGTCTTTTGTAATCAAACACTGGCGCCTTTCTGTGCTGGTAGAACAGTAAATTTGTATTTGACCTTGTTCTCTCCATCTACTTGTTATCTGTAGCTGTAATTATGTGCTGAAAAGTCATATGTGCTATACAAATGTTATGTTCTTTTCTTATTTTACAACTTTTTATAAAGCTTTCTCAACTGTAGCTAATTCTGCTAATAAATTTCAGTTGTCATTATATTATTTGTGCTTTTCTATTTTGTTTTCCCCTAATTGTTCATCGAATATCTCTAGGCCCCTAGCTGGTTTTGCTCGTCATCGAGATCAAGTGTTGCAGTTTGTCTGGATTAGAAATGGTGGGTTGTTTTCCTTCCCATTTTTTTTCTCTTTTCCCCTAGATGTCATTATGTAAGTGATTATTGTACATATTGTTGTTTTTGTTTCTTGCAGCTGTCCATTTATAAGTTCATGTTCTTGCTTTATTTTTTAAAAATATTATTTTTGTGATATCTTTCCAAAACTACAAAATCAAAAAACAAAGAAAACTTGGGATTGAATACATTATCCACTTTCATGCAATAATGTTTGTCGTATTAACCTGTCAATCATATTCATATGTTAGAGTCCTTAGCCTTTCATTGCACAGCCTGTTGTAGTTAATCAGAAATCTTTAATTTCTTAGTTGGACTTTTTATTTTTGTGTGGATAAACCTCTAACCTTAATTGCACTCTCAGCTATAAAATTCTTGTCATTTGATGAATTCTTTCTTCTCATTTTCCAGTCTCTAGTAACCTATAACTATGAAGTACGGGTACTCCAAAAATGGTGTCGTAGGAGTACCGGGTGCTTGTATGCATACTGTTGTACCAGTACGCGTACTGGGTATAACAAATACATGCCGGGTAGGACAAATACGGTTCGTGGGTATAGCACGGGTACGTTGTGGGTATGGTAGGGGTACGGCGAGGTTTTTTATTTTTTTTTTATTTTTTTCAGTTGTTAGAATTTGTTGCAGCCTTTATTATTTTTCTTTCAACTTCAAAAATCATTAAGTAATTTATTTTCAACACCTTTTACCCATGAGTCATGGTTTTGCTCTATTTTGCATCTTGTTTTAGACATTCAAAAAATAAAAAGAAAGAATTATATAACTTTTTAGACAACTTATTCTCTTTTTAGTTTTGATATTGAAATTTTGATTTGTATGTTAGATATTTAGCTATAAATTTAAAATATATATATATATATAAAAATTTTGACATACCTTAGCCTTGCTTGGACCCTAACCCTACTTTTTAAAGAATTTGTTGTATCGGTGTATCCGTATTCTACCTGTACCCGTATCCGTATCCGTATCCGTATCCGTATCCGTATCCGTACCTGCACCCATGCTTCATAGCTAGTAACGCTTGTTAATGGTTCCTTGCCTTTTCTTGGTTCCTCTTTCAAACCAGTTATCATGTATTGATGTAACCATATGAAGTTTCATGTACCAAATTGATGTATCACTGACATGTTACTGCCTGTTTTGCATATTCCTTTTGGTTTGAATGGACAATATTAGCATGTGGAGACTAAAAGTTGACTTGATTGCTACAGGGACCTATACGTAATATCAAATTTTCTATCTTTCTAGTTATATACGTGCACAAACGTACAAGTGTACACAGAATTTTTTGACCTCTGTGCTATGTGAATGTGGGCATCGAATATGTCAAAGCAAATGCAAGCTGGATTAAATTTTCGATCTTTGTCCTGCATATAAAGTTATCGGGCTTGTTTGGTTTGTTTTTGGGAGAGTTGTTTTTGAAAAAAATTTGGGAGAGTTGTTTTAGAAATTTTTTTGGTTTGTTTGGTTGTATATTTTGCGAGAGAAATTTTTTGTGAGAGTTTGGAATGATTTGATATTTTAGAAGAATTGAGTAGATGTGTGTGAGAGAAAAAGTGATTGAGAAGGAGAGAGGAGAGAGAAAAAGTGATTGATTGATGTGTAGGTGAGAGAAAGTGATTTTAGAAATTTTTTTGAGAAAAACTCAAACCTAACAATTTTTGGGAAATTTTTTTCCAAAATTCATCTCTGAAACTCAAACCAAACAAGCCCATCATTTTCATGGCCAATTCATCATGTTTTTCTCACTTCTATAGCTTTGCCTGATCTGCTGACACTTGAATTGAGAAAGAATGTATATTTTTCTCTTTACATTCAAAGAAGATATTTTGTTATGCTAATGGGTGTCTCTCCATTTGTGGGATGAATTAGTCTGAATAATACAGCGTCCTCCAATTTGAGCTTCAAATTTTGAAACTTAACAACAAATGATTAGAAATCAGCTCACTGGAAAACACAACTACTAAATGTTCATCATAACCTTTGATTGAAGGGCTGTGTATAATGCTGCCCTATAGAACTGTTTGGTTTCTGGTTGTTCATAAGTTCTCTTATAATTCCTTATGCTTTTGCCACCTGGTGAAAATTTGTGCGTTGTAGGAAGTCACATATTTATAAATTTATTTTCTCTATGTGTAGTCATATGTCAAGCATCATTTTGTTTACTCAACAGTGTCCCTTGATGACGTGATTGTTGTGAAACAGGATGGTCAGTGATCATGATGTTGCTGTGAAGAATTCAAGTTTCTGCCTTGGCTATTTTTGCTGATTAGCAGAAGTTCAGATTAAATTTCTTATAGCAAATGGATCGGCGGGATACTTCAGGTTTTGTGAGCGGGGGTGGGATGTACTCTTTCTGAGACATCTAATATTACTAACCCTAGTTTTGTAGTAAGTTTGTTTAGCCCGGAAGTCAGGCAGACTGTTCTTTTGCAATTGAGATTTGGTTCAAACAAGAGTGTTGCATCTTCGCTGTCGGTTCATGGATGCCAGTTTTCAGAATTTGGGATTTGCTGCTAACCTTTCCTTAAATGCATTCAAGAATCTGGGTAAGTCCATCCAAGTAGGAGTTGGAGATGATTATTGCATGGATACCATCTTACGACTTGAGTCTCCTGGTTCTTCCATCCCTTTAAAGTCTGCACCAAAGGGAATTAAACGGAAGTGGAGTTTGATTGATGGATCCAAGGGCCAGCAAGTAGAGTCTTCATTGCGTCTAAAGTTGGGTCATTCCTCAAGTTCCTCGGACAGTAAGGGGAGTTCAGCAACTGCATGCACTACAGTGTCTTCGGCCAAAGAAACTGACGAGGAGTCCTCTATGGATCTTGACTTGGACTTTTCTCTTCATCTTGGGAATGAGAAGATTTCCATCCCAAAGAAGCATGCAAGCTCTAATCTGAAGGCACCTGATATGCAGCCCGAGGTTGACTTGCAACTGAGTCTCTCCACTGGGCCTACTGAATCTGATATCACTAGTGTCCATTTAAGCTCCACTCCATCTCAAAGTGTGGCAGAGATGCCACTGGTCACTGGTGGGGTCTTGCATACGGATGAAGGATTATCATCATTACGTTGGAAAACTGGAAATTCTTTCCATCCATTGCCTACTCCAAAGAAAGCAGGGACTAGTCTTTTCCTCAATCAGGCTGTAAGAGAAATCCATCCAGCTCCGATCGTTCCAGACCTCTCATCAAGCAGAGTAACAACAAAAAGTTCAGTCACCTGTACTTCCGGGATCACACAGCAACAACTGCAACAATCACGTAGTACCAATACTAAGATATGTCAGTTCAAGGGATGTGGAAAGGGGGCAAGAGGTGCTTCTGGCCTTTGCATTGCCCATGGTGGTGGCCGGAGATGTCAGAAACCTGGCTGCCATAAAGGAGCTGAGGGGCGAACAGTTTACTGCAAGGCCCATGGGGGTGGTCGACGATGTGAATTCCTAGGATGTACTAAAAGTGCTGAAGGACGCACAGATTTCTGTATTGCGCATGGTGGTGGGCGGCGATGCAGTCATGAAGGATGCACTCGTGCTGCTCGAGGTAAATCCGGATTGTGCATTCGGCACGGTGGTGGCAAAAGATGCCAGAAAGAAAACTGCACAAAGAGCGCAGAAGGTCTCTCCGGTCTTTGCATATCACATGGAGGTGGCCGTAGATGCCAGTATCTGGCATGCAACAAAGGTGCTCAAGGTAGCACGATGTTTTGCAAGGCACATGGAGGTGGCAAAAGGTGCACGTTTGAAGGGTGCACCAAGGGTGCAGAAGGGAGCACACCTTTTTGCAAGGGCCACGGTGGAGGGAAAAGGTGTTCATTCCAGGGTGGTGGGGTTTGCCCGAAGAGCGTGCATGGGGGGACATTATTCTGTGTTGCGCACGGGGGTGGAAAGAGGTGTGCCGTGCCAGAGTGCACAAAGAGTGCACGGGGTCGGACTGATTTTTGTGTCCGTCACGGTGGGGGCAAGAGATGCAAATTTGAAGGGTGTGGGAAGAGTGCACAGGGCAGCACTGATTTTTGCAAGGCACATGGAGGAGGTAAGAGATGTATCTGGGGACAGCCCGGGTCAGAGTTCGGCCTTGGTGATGGACTATGTAACTCATTTTCTAGGGGGAAGACTGGGCTATGTACGTCACATGGCGCTCTGGTTCAGGACAAACGGGTACATGGGGGTGCCACCCTGGTAGCTATGGTCCATGATCCTAAACCTAGCAGACCCGAGAAGATGAAAGAGGTTGTTGTCAATGCTGAGGATATGCATGTCGATATTACAAAGATGGATAGTGGTGGTGTGACTTTTCCTGGCCCTGCCCATTTTAATTGGAAACAATTTGGACATGAGCAAACTCGTCGTCCAGTTGTTGTTGGAAGTCTATCAGCAACTCCAGTTTTGGTTCCAGAAGGTAGAGTGCATGGTGGAAGTCTTATGGCAATGTTAACAGGAAGTTCTGGACTTGGTTTCAATGGCAGTAAAAGTGTCGGCAGTGGTCCGTCGGAGCCAGAGAAATCCAACAAGATGCCCCATAACTGGATGTAAGCCACCTTGGTATCAATTTGGTCTTCGTAGTCATGTCCAGTGTCCTTCACTCCTAAGGTTTGTTAAGTGGGGTTTGATGATGAGTACTCCTCATGCTATGATGATTTAAATGGGTGAGAACTTCTGAAGCGTCGTTTTCTCTTACCACCCTTTGTGTAACAACAGGGAAACTCAACTAGGGATTGTACACCTTTTAGCCTTTCTGAGTGTGAGTCGGTTGGTCAGTCTGTAAATAGTGATGTTTAAAGTCAGTGTGGTTCTTGTGAATACATTATACAAATGTGCAGGGGTCAGTCAATTGTTCTCTTCATAATAAAGCTCCACAGTTTGGTCGGGAGCACATTCCCTGTTGCAATGCTTCTTGGTGATTTTTTTTTTTTTTAATTTTTTGTTTCATTTCGAACTATTTTATTAGAGAAACTCAACTTTGGGCAATAAAAGTTGGTTTTGTAACATTAAGAATGATTCAGATTGTTGAGAGTAATTTAGGGGAGAGAACCTAGCTTAGCAGTGAAGCCTGAACCCTTTAGTAGGTTTCTGGAAATGTGAACCACAATGGAAATGAGAATGCCGTACTTTCATGTTCACTTCAGAGACAAGGAATCACCATTTGCCTTCGAAATTGTTATGCAATCTTTTGAAATGTGGCCAGAAATTTTCGAAGTTCCATTATCAAAACATGTCTTAAAGCTTTTAGTTTTTTTAATTTCTAGAAATTTCTTTAGTAAGGTCAGCAACAACCTCATGTTACGACCTCACATCGGAAGAATATGCTGCTTGACCTTGTGAATATACATTTTTTTTGTTACCCCTCCATTGCAAGGTGGTTTTCGAGGGTGAGATGTACCTAGTGTTTCAATTATTAAGGGGTGTAAGAAAAATCAATGGAGTTGAATTGATTAACTGCTCAAAATCATTGAAATTTCAATTTACAGTATGTTTTTCATAACATACGGTTTGAAATTTTTTACACTAATACAAATTAAACCGATCAAAGTATTATATTTAAATTTTTTTATATTTTAATTCTTTGAATATTATAAAATAAGTGACGAATATAATATTTTTTGTGATAAAATTAGGGACAGAGACATTTGTAGAGCAACTTCTATACTTTTTTCTTTATTTATTTTCAATATGACATTATGATATTCTATAAGTTTTTATAAAACCTTTTAGAATTGGTTTCTACACTAAAGGGACTATGAAAAGGTTCAATTTGGTACTAAACTCCCTCTTAACACCGACCAAACCAAACCATTTATTTAGTATCATAGTCAGTCATCACGATGAATATGGGATCGGCTTGCGCGGTTCGAACAGCGGAGAGAGCCACTTGTAGGTTGAATGCTAAGGTAGTGAAGCAATTGTCACTATCGGCTGTGAACTGTGGTGATATGAATACACAAAAGAAATGAATAAATGCCGCGATAAATAACATTTTTTTATTATTTAAACATCTTTCATTGAAAACAATTGATACTAAGAGACAGATTTTGAAAGTAGCTATACCGTGTGCAGCATCTGATACCTACCAAACGCGTCATTATCAGAACAAAGTAGTACTTTCTATTCCAAGAATTAATTCTTTTATTTCTATAATTGATGACAGCAATTTTCGAAGCTACTGCTCTTTTTTTCTTTTCTTTTTTTTTTGTTTTTTTGTTTTTGCTTTTTCCTTATTCTCATTCTCTGTTACATCATACTATAGCTATCATATATCAAATTCAGTAGTAAATGGATAGTTTTTCCTCTTATTGAACCTCATACTTGAACTTGGCCATCTTAGAAAGCTCATCAACTGCTTCAACCAAGTGATCGAGCCGAGCAACAAACTCAATTAGCAATGAAGTAAAAGTAGCGAGCGACAATGCTGCAGTGCTCTCAAGTGCATTCATCCTCGGTATAATGTCTGCACTAAAACCCCCTTCTTCTTCAAAAGCATCCACTTCTCTAGACGGCCACGAATGTAGCCTTCTTGATTGCTTTCTCATCATCTCATGATAAGACTCTGTTGAAGCAGTATTGTTTTGGGTTGTTTGATTTGTGTTCTGATCAATGGCGGTGTTGTCAAGATCGTCTAGTTGGTTGGAGAGGTCGTCAAGGGTGGATGAGAGGGCATGAGATAACTTAGGAATTGGCTTTGATGCGGTATTGGGTGATTCGTAATTGGTTGTTAGGAGATAGGAATGTAAGTCTATGGCATGTTGGAGTCGCTCTGTTGAGCTGTGAACCCTTTTGAGGAGAGAGGTTTTCAGGGTTCGTTTCATGTTACTTACATCTCTGCCTAGGCTTCTGACTAGCTCTGCAGCCTGGCTTGTAGCGTCTCGGATTTCTGCTTCAAATGTGATTCTTAGATTGTAAGGGGCCTGAAGAAAACAGAAGGAAACATGTGTCAATTAAGATGTTTGTAATATTAACTCAAAACAAAATAAGTACTTATTAATATGTAAGAAGGTACTTTAATTAAATGACTTCCACTCAAGGTGGATATATTCAAGTACTTGTGCACTAGAAGTAGTAGTTGAGTAACTTTAGTTATTGTCGTTATTTCAGTTCCCTCTTCACTGGTTTCCACTTGTTTGCTAAAGCTGGTTTTCAGAAACAAAGCTCAATGTCTATATATAGTCTCAATGTCTTCGAAGGCTAGGGTCATTGGTATGCCCTTTACCCATTACGGTAATTCGTACTCAGAAAAACATTCAAAAAAATGTTCAGAATTTGAAATGTGTAGATCAAATTCATTAACGTGACCCACACCAAACTACGCTATAAATTCAAATTAGAACACTTCTTTGATATTTTTTTTCTGGGTACATAGCATTTCTATTCTAAATACAAAACGGGTATTTCTTTTTATTGTGCTCAAACAATTGTTAGCCAATTAAGTTTGTTGTACTCACCATAGATGCTGTAAGGTGGGCTTGATTAACTGCAAAAAGATGTTCTGTTACACCAAAGACAGGAGGTGTATGTGACAGTATATTAATGATGACGAAATACGGGAAATTTCTAAAAAAATTTGAGTCAATAAATAAGAGGTATTGCCGTGGCTTTCCTCAAATAGTGTTTTTAACCTTACTTAGGTTGTGTTTGGATCATTGCGGATCTTCTAAAGTCCCTCATGTCTAACCCCCATTTAAAAGCCATACATAGTTTGCTTGCTTGTCTCAACTATTTCACCCATCTTGTCTGTTTCGCTTTCCAAATCTCTACCAGATCCATGATCCAAAACAAAGTCTTAAGGTGTGGCTGTTTAGCTAGGAGGAACATGGAATACAAGTAAAGCTTCCGAGTGAAATTCATAAGAATCTTTGTCTTTCTATTGACGAAAAAAGCATTAATGAAGTGGAGGAGAGATGCTTTTGATCATAGAATAATCCAAAAGATTATCATCTTTAGCAAAGTTTTTTTCCTTCTTTGGACCACAACACAACAATAATACGAACTAATGCATAGCATAATTCCTCAACTGTTTGATTTGATTCTATTTGCACCTTTTGCTTTTTGTTCCCATTACCCTCTCTTCTAAACCATAAAAAAGTCTTATAACCTTTGTGACTTCAATTAATTCTTGGTATATTCTCAAGCTGTCCACATTAATTTGCATTTGCAATTGGGACCAGTGAATGGGTACTGATTCTATTAAGTGGACTGTGGATATCCAGCATATCATGATATGTCCATTCTAACCAGTATCAGTATCAATTGCAGAGTGACAGTATCGGTTGTAATGTAACGGTTTCATGAGTATTGAACAATGCTACCAAGAATCGGGTGTCGTAGTCGTAAATTTTTTAAAATCAACGGCAGCCAAAAAACAGAGAAAGGAAAAAATAAAAAAATAAAAAATAAATAAATAAAAGATTTATAGGAGCTGAACCGACCATATTGGTTGTCAATCAATTGCATTGAATGTGAATCAGCTATGAATTGATAAATATCGGGAATAGGCCAATGCATATGATTTTCAGTCCAACTGGTATACCAGAGTGTACTAGTGTTGGATTATTAAAATGACAAAAAAATCTGATATGTATCAGCATTTCGGTGTATAATGAAAAACACAGAAATAAATAACAGACCTGAATTTCAGAGTGAAGAACACCATGAAGTGCCATAACTTCGTATGCACAGTACCGAAGAACTGCGCCAACTTTGACATATTCTGACCATGGATAGAAGAAGTGTCTGAATCTACCATGTGGGGGCTCCCATTTAGCTGAAAGAGCCTAGCAAAAAAATAAAATAAAAAACAAGATCATTGACAATGCTATTGCTTTTGATCACCTAAATTACTTTATTGTATGTAAAAAAATTGAAGTTAACTTAAATTTGATTAGTACCAAGGATTCTAGTTTTGCAGAGGAATTCAACGTGGATCGACATTTCCTGTAAGCAGGCTCGTCTGGAAACTCATCCATGACAGTCTTGGAGAACTCCGGATGATCAGATCCATCGTCTTCTAAATACTTCCTCACACATTCTGAAAATTACCCATTTAAATTTTTTTTAGCATAAGGTTTGAAAAATAACCATAATCTGATATTGAAAGTAGTTTTGTTTACCTTCAAGTGAGTCAGCCACTGCGTTAAAACTGCTGACTAGCTCCTTGTGTAATTGCTCACCGGCCCATATAGGAAAAATGAGTACATTCACTAAAACTGCAACAATCCCTCCGATGGCGATTGAGTAGAGCCGATTCAATGAAGTTCTAATAGGGCTCCCCATCCGATACCCAGAAACTATGATCAAACAGTAGGTAAAAAGTATGACCCGGAATCCATACTCATATGGCACGAGCGAAGGCCATAACTTCATGAATGATGTAACAGTCCCTGCAGCAGCATATCATGTAAAACAAGATTGTTAATTAGCATATACCATTTTTATTTTATTTTATTTTTTAAATTTTGTGTTTTTTTGGAATAATTATAAATTGTAAATTAAGGTAACATACCGATCAGAAAGATACTGATTCCAATTATAATCGGTTCTGCAACTTGGCCAGTGTCTAAGGCTAACTGAGCAACACCAATGGCTAAGATTCCTGCTAACAAGCTTCCAAGTGCGCGGTTGAATCCTCGGTTAAATGTGGCACCTTTGGAAATACATGAAGATTATTTGCATTTTATTATATGCTCCAAATTAATATGCATCATTTTTGTCTAACCAATTTAAGTAGTACACAAATAAACACTATATATAGATCCTATTGTTGAATGATTTTCAAATATATGTATCTATCTACATGAACAAGTGTTAGTGACAGTTGTTTTGTAAATATCAGGATGCATATCTATGTGAATCTATGCATGGTTAAGAATTTTTAGTTTGTACTTCATTATATAAATGGACATGAATAATGGGGTGCAAATTAAGGTTACAAGAATGGCCGATATGTATCGGGATTTAGACTTCTGATATAAATATTTATCAATATATCGATTGATATTGTTTGATATTAGTATGCATATATATGTGCATATATGTTTCCTATGCATGATCAAGAATCTTTGGCTTCTACTCCATTAAATACACATAGATGTGGATATGTTGGCAATCAAACTCAATTTGAGTTCAAAGAAGAGCAGAAGAAGCTAGAAGATGAGAGAAGATTGAAGAAGAGCAGAAGAGCTACTAGAAATTTGAAGAAGGCTCTACACAGAACAAGCTAGAAAATGAGAGAATTGAGTTTGAGGGGAGATGTTGGAAATCAAACTCAATTTGAGTTCAAAGAAGAGTAGAAGATGAGAGAAGATTGAAAAAGAGCAGAGGAGCTGCTAGAAATTTGAAGAAGGCTCTACACAGAAGAAGCCAGAAAATGAGAGAAGAAAGATGAATGCTGAAGAATGAAGAGGAAGCTTCAAGGAAGAACCATGGTCAACACCTTAGTAATGAAGTAAAGAAGAAAATGTGTTTGATTGACTGTATCCAACTCATATTCATACTTGAACCAAAGTCTATAAATAGATGTTGTGTTAGAATTGTAGAATTTATGAGAAGGTGTGAGATTCTCACCTTATGTGAAAATGAGACAAAGTGCGATTTCCTCTATATAAGAGAGAAATCACGGGAGAGTTTCTCTATGTGTTGTATTGATTGTGAGATAGAATGGAAGAAATGTAAACTCTAGAGTGGAAGAAATGTAATCTAGAGTGAGAGATACAAAACCATCTCCAGTGTGGGAGATTGGATATTTAAGAAAGTTGAGAGTTTTGTGAGAAGCAAAGAGTTTGCTCTGTTATTGTAATTTGGTTGTGTGATTGAATAAAAGTTTGTTGGTTCAATTTATTTCTCTCTTTGTGAATTACACCAAGTGATTTATACCTTTCTCCCACTCACAATAGAGTAATGGGGTGCAAATTAGAGTTTTAACTATCGGGATACCTATTGAGATTTTTGGTTCTCAATATTTATTGATATATCAAGTGATAGTGTCTAATATTAGCATGCATATGTATGTGCATATATGTTTATATAGTGTGTAATAGTAATAGCTCAATGTATATATTTGTTATATGTGTAATAAAATTCATGTACATACCAACAGTGTATTCAAACATAATGGCAACAGTGAGGATTGACCAGATGATATTGGTGCCAAACACTTGATAAGGTGCTTCAAACAGTATGAGCAAAGACACAAGAAGAACAGCAAGCCCAACTTTCAATGAAAACACTACTCTATTGCTATCTTCTTTGCAAAATTCCCAAACAGTCCAAATCCACCCTTTGCAGCTGGCGAAACCCACGTCAACGACACCGGATTTCTTCCCAGTTTCCACCATTTTGCCTTTGGTAATCGATCGAATGTTGATCTGAAAACTACCCTTTTTTCCATTCATTTTCGAATATTGAACTAATACAATTAGTTTTTCTGAGTTCCGTTGCAGTCCTACTTTGGCCTAAGCCTCTCAATTAGATAGATTTGAGTGAAGAATGGTGTTTGAGCTTTGAGATGGAAATGAGAGAGCAAATGAGAGAGTGATTTTAAAGAGGAGAATGGTGTGCTAATTAAGTTGTTGGGTGCAACTAGGAGAAGAAAGTATGTCTAGTCATGATATGATACACAGGAAATAGAATATTACCAGCAATAATACAAAGAAAAGATGAAGCTATAAACTTGGATAGAAAGATGCTTAAAATCTCAATAATGTTGCATGGATGGAGAATTAGAATATAACAAACATTTCTTAGCAATGCACATGTTTTCCATCGCCACAATTTTTCCATGCAAATCTATTCCCCTTGTCGCCATAATAAAAATATTAATAGTAATAATAATAATTAATGCACTGGCGAAAGTCTTGTGTACTACTGAGTAGATGTCAAGAGTTGAGATTACAAATACCAACATGTGTGCCATCTTTTTTCATGCATGCAAAAATAGACATAATTTGGTCCCTCATTTCAACCTAGACAAAGCTTTCCCTCTCATGTTAAATACACTTGGTCGTTTTCCCTTAGGGAGGTATATATGTGTGTTTTTTTAAAAAATCAAAAAAACAAAAAAAAATGTTAAAGTTCATAAGCTGTTGTTCTCTCCTCTGATTTTGATCATGTCCCAAATTAATTGTTCCTCAAGATTAACGAGAGATAGAATAAGTTTGAGCATGGAAAATGTTATTCATATAGAATATGTAATCAAAATAATAGAGCGATGGCATTTTTATAATTAAATGTCATTTAGATTGATATTTAATTTTAAAATAATAAGTTTCAATATTGTCATATCATTCTGTATATATATTTTTTTGTTTATATATCATTATAGAATATAAGTTGGGCAGTGCCTTCAAATTTTCAACACTTATTTAAACTTTTTATTTTATTTATTTATTTATTTATTTATTTTGTTAATACATAACATTGCTGGTCTATTAATTACATTGCATGAATTGGTATGGCCTCAATATATAGTTTAATTAATGAGTGATGATGCACAAGTTGTAGAAATCACTTAATGCACAAGTTGTAGAAATCACCAAGCTGAGGAATATATCTCATATTCTCATTTCATTCAACATTCCATCTTCTCTTCCTTCCTATGTTTACCTGTTTGATTTGATAATGTTTTATGTTTTTCCCCTCTAGTGTATACCTTCCCAAGGAAATACCCACCCTTCAAGTATCTATCTATCTATCTATCTATTCCTCAAATTTGTAGCAGTTTTACTCTTCTTCTACTTTCTTTTCTCTATTTTTGTCTGACTTAGGCTTAGTTTTGGAACTTATTCTATTATTCCTCTATGATTATCAGGAATTTTAGTATGTGAAGTGAATAATGTGATGCTATTAACAGATTGCAAATCTATATTAGCACCAGTTTGCTGGTGCAACATACCTTGCTTGTAGTTTGGTTGAAACAATTCGGTATTAATGGGCTACTAACACCAAATATACACAAAAATAAATAAGATTTTTATAACTTGGCAGTAAGGCCTCATTTGGGAATAAGATATTTTAGCAACTTTTTGATTTTTTGACTAAAGTATGAGGTAAAAAAAATTAGTATGTTTGGAATCACTTTTTGGTATAGGTTATAAATTTTTTAATTTTTTTAATAATTTTTTGACTTTTAAGCTAAAAGTGTTACATGTCAAACGAGGCCTAAGACTCACTTTTATTTATATTTATATAAATAAATATATTCTATCTCTGTTGTTATAACCCGTCTCTAAATTATTCATTTACGCTCCATTTATTTGGATGGAAAATATTTTTAATATTTTCTACATATAGCTTTTTATTTGCTCTTGAAACAATTAGAAATAAGTATGGAATTTTACTCAGAAAACTAACATACGGTATAAATTTAACTTTTAAATGGTGAAATTTATATTTAAAATGAATTTAAAACATAAATTGTGGGGTTAATAGCTAAAAAGTCAAATCAAGTTATCACAACGTTTTTTTATTTTTTGCATACGTCTTTTTATAAAAAATAAATCAAAATAGTTAATTCCCAAATGAGCACTAAACTGAATTTTTGGAACAAATTTTTTTGTATAAAATAAAATACAAATACAATCTTGAAATTTGTTTAAAATACATATTGTCTCCTATGATTTGAAAAATTACAAATAGCTCATTGTCAAAAAATTTTATTGAATAAAATTAAATTAATTAAAATAAATTTTTGACATCATTAAAAATTATTAATTAACTTAATAATTTATTAATAATAAAAATAACAATTTATTATGAAATTAAAAATTTTAAAAGCAGGATATAATTTTCAAAATTACAAAAATAATTTATATTTTAAACAAATCTAAGTAAGTGTCTTGTAATTTATCCAATTTTTTTAAGTAAAATTTTTAAATTTATAACATTGAATAATTCATATATTAGGTAGAGATTGGGGAGGTGACAGAAGCTTATGACGGCAACAGCCACCAATTATCATGGGTAGGGCTTACCTTCAGGATGTGATCGGCTTAGATGATACATTGAGCCTGTAGAGATCTAATAAGGGTCTCGTTTCGATAATCTGAACCATTGAATGTGTAGAACTCGTCGAGCACTATATGCTTGTAAAAAATCATTTTGATCGGATATCGATAGCTATGTGATCAAATTAGATTTTTGTAAGCCGTTCATTTTTTACCGTCCATTTTTTTTATACAAAACTGATTTGATCACATAACTATCGATATTCGATCAATGTGATTATTTATATATATATATAATACTGAACGAGTTCTACATATTAAACGATTCGGATTATAAAACGGGACCCGTGATGAATCTCCACAGGCCCAAAAGTACTCTTCAATCTGTAATTAGACTGGAGGGAAGTCATTCCCATTATAAATGGTGACGCACACACGCACATATATATATATATATTTACTATCTATTACTATCATAAAAGCATGAAAAACTTATTATATTTTTTACTTTTTTTAAATATCAATTTTACTCTTTCAAATCTATTATACTTTTTAAAAGTAATGCATAGTCCTATATAAATAAATTATTTCTTTATTTATTGAGTTGAATAGTCAAAAATAATATAAATGCTTTAAAGAGTTCTATATAAATATAAACAAATCCTTTTATTTTTGTCAAAAAAAAAAAATTCCCTATTTTTTACATTAATGATAATTGAAGAATAAAAAATAATTACTCTTTTTTATTTTATGTGTCTGCTTCTATACTAATATACATAATATTTACAATTATCCATCATGAATCAAATCACTATAAATAATTTTGGGTAAATTATAAAGTTGTATGTATTCTTCTAAATTTAGACAGAAAAAAGTGCATGCCTTTTTAAAATAAAGATTTGTGCTGCATCTCAAAAATTCACATATTATCTTCATACACTTTCTTTTTGTTTAAATTATATTCTATAAACTATAATATTTTACATGATACTTTAATAACCAATGTATGATGTCAAAATTTTAAATAATAACCACTTTCGTTGGTTTTGTTTTTGGTTTTTTGATTTTTCATATTTTATCAGTTTTGATGATTAAAAATACTGAAATTTCTTCATATTTTATATTTCAATTATACTTTTACATAAAACTCTAATATTTAATAATCTAAATAGAATAAAAAATTAAAATATTAGTAAAAGCATTAAAAAATTCAAACATGTACTATTTTTTATTATTATATTTTTTTTGTTATTATTATTATTTAATATTAATAATTGTTTTTCAAAAAGAGTACACAACAAATTATTTTTTTAATTTATTTAGATTAATTGAATCTAAATCTAAATGTAAAATTAAAAAATAAAAAGCATTAAATTAAGTGTATTTAAAAAGAAAATAAAAGGGTTGTTAAAAAAACAGTGTCAAGGACAAATATATATATATATATATGAAAATTAAAAACTTTAAAACAAAAGTTTGAAAAATCAAACCAAACCAAACCAAACACTATAAATTTCTATTTTTTAAAAAATATTTCTTCACTAGTCTCTAATTTTACACAAATTATTCACAAATTCTTTTCAATTTTTATATGGATTTAATAATCTAATTAAAAAAAGTGCATACACACAAAAAATGTAACACTAAATATCTACATTATAACCAACTATATAATTATGAATAATTAACTTATCATTATTACCTATATTATATTGTTGTAAAAGATTTTACATATTATTTTTATAATATCTTATATATGTCAATATCTACACATATATATAAATATATATAAATGTAAATTTATATATGTTATTGTATCCAAACATTATCAATCTATAATCATATATTACCATATGATACTTTAATTTTCTAACATGTATCACTTTAGTAATATAATTATATTTAATAGGAAAAAACTGCGAAATTATATATTATTCTCCTATTAACTTATATTCAATACATATATACATACATGTCATACAAATAAATGTCCACAACAAACACTTTTAATAACAAATTAAGACTTTACAAAACACCTACATCACGACAATAATTGTTCTTTTTATATTTATTTTTTTCATGACAATTATATAGCAATTTTATACTAATGATTAATGTTATATTTTTCATCATGTAAGATATTTGTGACACAGAAAACGAGACTCAACAACTCTTTACATGTAAAAATATATTACGTATTGATATTAATATATTCTTACACCAATAGTATGTAAATAATATGCAATAGTGGATTTCATAAATTTGTATTATGAGATGAACTGTTAAAGAAATTTGTGTAATTGTGCAATTAATTTCATACTTTCAATTGTATTACAGGTACGGATTATAGAAAATTGAAGTGAGAAATTGATAGAAAAAGATTTGTGTAGCACTATATATTTAAAGGATCAGTTTATTATTTATTGTTTAAGATAAGATTGTAATATTAACAATATAACTATAAATTAATGTTTATATTTATAAAAAATTTCATTTATAATTTAAATTCTTCAACCGAATATGTATTTATTTCTTTTTTAATTGTATTTTGGATACAAATTAATTTACCCATACAAGTCTCCATACTTTATATACATATCACATACCAAAGAGACATGTATAATTACAGTATTAATAGTTTGTAACACCCCAAATTTCTAGCCTAAATTATAATATAACAATCATGACTCTTTCAAGAAAAATCGAATATAAATCTCCAAACTTACATTACATGATATAATAGTTCTTCATGCAACAATACATTAATCCAACAACCAGTAAATAAACAAATTAATACCCCTAAGGGTTTACAAGTTTCCAAGGCTTGAGCCTGGTTACACAAATAAATACCCCCAAGGGAAATGTAGAGAGAAGGGAGAGGAAAGGGTTTTTAGAGAGAGAGATATATATACAAAAGTGATCTGAAATATCAGATTCACGAACTGATATAACATTGTCTGCTCGAGCGTGGAAAGCCCCGCTCGAGCGTCAAATATATTTTCTCAATACTTTTGTAGACAGGTCAAACTTCTGGAACCAAACATTCTCCGCTCAAGCGCATAAACGGCCGCTCAAGCGGATAAACAACTTCTAATGCATTTTACATTTTTGCTTCGGGGGCGCTACCCCTCAACCCCGCCAGTGCGCTGCTCTCTGGACCCCCGTGAGTTGACCGGGCAGCTCGATCCCCGCCAGGGTGCTGCCCTTGGACCTGCCAAGGGGCGTTACCCCCTGGACCCCCACGAGCTAACCAGGCAATTCGATCCCCAACATACTCAATGAAGTAGCAAAACTGGGATCGCTACATAGTTGATGAAAAATCACGTGCCACATGCAATGCACGTGCCCAACCACTAATATATATATATATAGGAAACACTATTGTGCCCACTTTTAAAGAGTGTGCACTATATGTACTTATAATTATAAAAAAAAAAAAAAATTAATTTTTTGAATCATAACTAAAAAAATAAAAAATAAAAATTGTCATAACTAAACATAACATAAGATATAACTAAAGAACTCATTAATTATAATTAAAATAATATTATAACTAAATAAGAAAATTTATCATAATTAAATAAGAAAATAGAATAACTAACGCGCATATGATACCATTTTTTTAAAGGAATGTACGTTATAATTTCTCTATATCTATATATATATAGCTCTGCTCATATATTTTAGAATTAATTATCTAAAAGTTCTATTTACAAATATTATGGTAGCTCAGATCCTATCTAAGATTTTTTGAACTAATAAGTCCTATTTAATAAAATTGAGAATATTATTAGTTTTTTTTCAATTTTTAAAACTAAAAACATTATCAATTTTGCATAATAATATTCCAGATAAGTGTTTCATTAACTGATGAAAAAATTGTTGGAAAAATGGTTTGGAAACCATTAATAGTTGAACAAGAAATTGACTTCAAAGTGCACTATTTGAGTATGGTTTTAAGACAATATTTATTTAATGTAAAATTTGATTTTATTTAAATAAATTTGTTAATTTTTTGGGTCAAATTTGAACATGATTCGATTCAGAATTCGAATTCTTTTGAAAGAACAATAATGTTTTTTCTAGTTACACCTTTCATGGAAAAGAGGTGACTCTTTTGAAAAGTCACCATGACCATTCGAAGAGGCACCAATTCATCTATATAAACAGGCCCCCATTGCATTCATTTTGGGATTGGAATTCATCTTGTGTTTCTTTCCTTTTGCACTCTGTCTTTTTTGTAAGAGAATTCTCCACAGTAAGGTTTGTTAGACTTGCCGTGGTAGTGTTACTGCTACAAGGTTTGATTGTTGTACCTTGGGAGATGAACGTCCAATAAAAACTCGTGAGCACCGTAGCGAGGGACGAATTTGTCTTAAGGAAATTATATCCAACATAAGCCTCGATCAAATTGTTTTTCGTTTCCAGATTTTTACAATTTGTTTGTAAGTTTTCTACTTCTCTGCAAGTAGTTTTGGTTCTCGGTATATGATTTGGTTTGGTTTAACCCAAACAATCTACGTTATATTCAACTTATATTTTTTTTTATATATAATTTGGTAATATATTTGGTGCAATTGAGTACGTGTTTCACACCGTACACATAAGAATTATTCTAACAATCTTAAGACAAATTCACATAAGAATATTTTCTTCTTATTTGCCTGTTCAAGTGAAATACAAATTGTTTTTCTATACTTTTTGGTTCAAATTGTCTTATCTAGAATCAATATGATTTTGCATAATCAGAATTTACTATAGATAGAATATGTTTCTTTATTAGTTTGTGAATACATTTTCAATTTTGACCATTAAGGCAAATTTATTTTTGGTTGGTTGCTTTAGTAACTACTTTTGTACAAATTTGAAATTTTGTGAAACGGTGTAAGTTTTGGTTTTAATGTGGTATATGAACAGCAAAATTAATAAATGTTGTTACACTGGCATCTATTTGATTTTTTGTGATTTCTGTGTGTACATACGTAATTTTTATACTTTAATAGGCTTGTGTGTTTACTTCTTATGCCATGTTTGGAAGTTTGTTTTTAGTGAATGAAATTTTCATTTTGATTGGTGGAGAATAATGGAGACTTACCTATTTGGGTGGGCTTATTATGATTATACTTTCTGGATATAGAATATACATATTTAGATTAATCATATTTTGTGAATTGATTTTCATAGTTGGTATAATCCATTAAATGATGGTTTTCAGAGACTTATAGAAAATTGACTTATCAATTTTTATATTTATTTATTGTTCATTCGCGTGTTTAATTGTTTTTATCATTCATTGATTTTCACATAAAGGCACTTGCTGGTGTCTGTCATGATGATAATGATATAGTATGAAGAATATCTATTATAAATATCGTACCCTATTTTCATTTGAAAGGTTGTTTGTCATTTATGCAGAATTTCTCAACATTTATAATAGTAGCAGTGTGTTTTTTTTTTCCCCCTTACTTGCTCCATTTGTGTGTATCCATTAATGATGGTTAACAAATTATAATATTCTTTTACCTGCTTTGACAAATATATGGTGATCCTAAATTGAGTGTTTCTAAACTTTTTTTTTTTTTTTTTGAAGACTATACATCATGCAAATGTCATATTTTTTCCGTTATGGTAGTAGCATATTTGCATCATCATGGTAGTTGTTGACATCATAAAAGTTTAAATAAGATTATTTAAATAGTAGTGTCATTCCATTTAATTGAATATGAATTGTGGAATCATTTGATAACTATACAAATGAATAGATTATTATTTTATTAATAATCATAGTTTTGAATGTTGTGACATAGGTTGTCATAAATAATTATGAACTTTGTGTAGTAGAATTTGTTTAACCATGAACCATAATATTAATGTGGGAGTTTATCTCTTGAATTAAAAGAGATGATTCAATTTGCTTTTGTCACACAAATTTTTGTGACAGTGACACTTGTTCGTAAATGAGTCATGTTGTTTGTGCTAATTTATGTATTATCACAAATGTGGGGGAGAGAAGTAGAATTGTCTGCTAATCATGATTCATGACAAATTACCCACGGAAACTCGAAAAAAAAAAAAAAAAAAAAAAAAAAAAAAAAAAAAAAAAAAAAAAAACTCAAATTTAAGAGCTTGAATCTTAATTTAGATGTACAAGTATTTCTCTTTGTTTGCATTGTAAGAATTTATACAGTCAAATGAGATTTTTAAATTGTTTGGTTCTTAGGCAAATCTTTATGAAAATATGATTTTGTGTAAGTGTTGATTCTGACTTGTGTAGTCATAATTATTCTGGGTTTTCTATTTCATACATTTGATTTAGAAATTTGTTATTCAAGCACAACATAGTCAATAAGTGATGAATGTTATATTCTGATTTATATCAAAATTCTGGGGGTGTATTGATATTTTTGTATGGTAATATCTTAATAAGAATTAATTTTTCTTAAAGTACTTAAAATGTGGAGGTACTTGGAGGATTTTACCAAAGTAACGGTTCTGATAGTAGGTCCATAAAGAATCTCAATTCTTTCTATAAGACAAAGTTGGAGTAGAAGCAAAAACGATTTCATTAACTCCTAAGGAACACCTCTATATTTATTATTTGAAAATGGGAGTGACATAGAGTAACGGTAAGTCTTGATATAATTAATACCACAGGACATTTGCTGTGATGACCGGGTATGTTGTCTGCCTTGTTTCCTTTGTTTAAACTTGGGTTTGCCTTGTTAAAGTATCAAGTTTAACCGAGAGTCTAGTTAATGGTTTGAGGTTTGTTGCATTTGAAAAGTTTTTTCTCAAAATCCATGTCCTTGTTCATTTTTGTGTCAAGATCCACATGTTTCGGAAGGTGCAGGGTTGGATCCGGAGTGTCCGGTGTTGAGCTGGAAATTTTCTGGGCTGGGGGATAGAGTCGCACATACGAGAAACAGGGGAGGTCCAAGGTCGGCTACTGCAATAAAGGCAGGTGCGGAAGGGAGGTACGGGAGAGTGTCGCACGTGCAAGGTCAGTGCTGCACATGCAGAAAGCACGCTCCGTACGTGCGGGAATGGGTGCCGCACGTGCGGAAGTCGGCCGAGTCCGAAAATTCTGTTTTTCTTCTCATTTGAGGCTGTGCACATTTCACTTTTTACACATCTCACTCTCTCTAAAAATATCATTTCCTCTCACTTCTCTCTAAAAATACCCACCAAACACCATAAACACTTGGTCTCTAATCATCATTCAGAAACTTTGGAAAGCTAAGCGAGGGTTTCACTTTGTGTGGTGGAGATCGAATTTCTACATCATGGATTTTGGGGTTTCATCTCATCTCTTCATCAAAACTTAAGGTATGGGATTTCTTAGAGTTATATATATATTTTTGCAAGATTTTGGTTGAATTTTCAAAATTTCTCTTGTGAATTTTGAAACTTGATGGTTAGCTCAATAATGTGGGTAGTTTGGGAGTAGATTTGGTTTCATGTTTCTTTTGAAATAATTTCTTGAGGGCCTTGAACTACATTGATTGAGGAAGAGTTGTTTTTAAAGAAAATTCTTACAAGGGTGTGTGTGTTATTGTGGTGAGAAAAACCTAGAATTTAGGGGTTTTTAAAATGTGTTGAGAATACATGGTTGATATTGTATAAATACTATTTTGTGTGCCAAAAAGAGTATAGGATGAGGAAATTTCTTATATATATATATATATATATGATGATGAGTTTCATGAAAAATGAAAATGTGTTGATATTGGAAGTTGTTGTTCAAATGTTATTTTAGTCTTGAAATGACTAATTTGTTGAAAACATGAGAAATGTGGAAACATTGTTATTTTTGATAAACTTGGATAGATAGATGGTTATCTTGTGAAATCACCTTGGAAGTGAGGAAATTGGTGTTATGGATCTTCATGGTTGAATCATGAGATGGAATTGTAAATGGAAGAGACATTGCATTGCGTTGATGATTGTTGCATTTTCATCTCAATTCATTTGATTATGGTAAATTTTAATTATTGGATTTCAAAACTTTTGCATTGAGAAAAACATGTTATGAAATAAGTTTTCATGGAATTGTTTTGAGATAAATACGTTGGTAAGTCTGGATAGGAGGTGTAGATGAAATTGATTAAGTTGGCCTGAGTATCTTGGGTGAAAGACCGAAAACACGCGCGGAGGAGGTACCACTTCCCTTCCGGTTAGCAACCAGTAAAGTAGGGTTTTGGTAGTGCTAGTTATGCCTAGTTGCAGACACCAACCTAGGGATTACCTGAGTCATATTTACCGCCCCTTTGAATTAAATTGTAAATTTATGAATTGTTGAGATTTCAAGTTATCATTGAGCATGATGGTTTATTTTAAAAAGATGTAGATATGATCTTCTTTCAAAAAGCATAACATGGTATGTGCATTTCATTTTTAGGAAGCTTGTATAAAATGTATATAATTTGTTAAGAATTCTTTACTGGGCTTTATGTCCACCCCTGTGGGATGTTTGGTGCAGGAAAGGATGTGGTGAACCGCCAATCTAGGGCGTAGATGTATGTATCTAGAGCACAAGGCTCCGCTTTGTTGTGATTGTATTTTGTAAGCCTAAAGCTATAACTGTTTCGGTCCGAGAGACCATTTTTGTGTAACCGAGCTTAAGCTTTGGAATATGTAAGCCCCTTGAGGGCATTTTATTTATTTTTGGATTTGACATTCTACATGCTATAGATTCATGTATTTGATATCATTGAATGTATAATTCGCATGTGGGACTATTTTATACAAACTTTAATGATCAATGATATGATGATTGGAGAATTGCTATTATTTTTTAATAAATGTTGGTTGATATACCTAAATTATGTTGGAGAATTTTTGGGGCGTTACATTTGCTTTCAGTTGTGAATATTGTCTAAGGATAATATAGTGGATCCACTCAATGATATATAACTGAGAAGGCCAAACGAAAAAATAGTGGCCGCTAAACAAAAGGTTTGACCAGAAAGTAAATGAGGGAAAGTTCATCGAGGGGAATGTGATTAAAGCCTATTACATAAGAGTCATCATAATGGTAGTCCTATTTAAATGACTAGAAATCCCAAGAACTAAATTCAAAGGAATAACTAAGTTATGTGTGTCTCACCAGAAATCACTAAGGGAGTCTATCTCCTATCCATTCCTATGATGAGAGTGATATCTGTAACATGTGTTGTATGTAGGGGACTTAGGGTAAGCTATGCTTTTAATGATCACTTATAGCTTAAAAAACCTAGAGGGGTATCTTTCAAGAGGAGTATTTAATAGACTCGAAATAAGGATCACCTCTATGAGTGTAAAGGGGCTACTTCTATGAGAATTGATAAGGCTAAATTCTCTAAAGCACTCACGAAATACTAGGACATGCCCAATGCCAAACGGCTATAACTGTGAGAACTAAGCTGTGTCTGAAGATATTATGTGTGAATTCTATTGTCTTGGCTTACACAAATGGCTACACAGTTCAAGGCATCACGTCCACTGATTAGCTAGTAAGTCCGATAGTCTTTCACTAAGGATGGTTCAAAACCAAAAACTACCTATCCCCATTCAAAATATTTTCAATTGAATTCTCTTTGAATCTGCATTGTGTCTTGCATATTTTTCTATCATTTCATTCATGTGGGGGATTGTTGAAAAAATGGTTTGGAAACCATTAATAGTTGAACGAGAAATTGACTCCAAAGTACATCATTTGAGTATGGTTTTAAGACAATATTTATTTAATGTAAAATTTGATTTTATTTAAATAAATTTGTTAATTTTTTAGGTTAAATTTGAACATGATTCGATTCAGAATTCGAATTCTTTTGAAAGAACAATCATGCCTTTCCTAGTTGCACATTTTCATGGAAAAGAGGTGACTCTTTTGAAAAGTCACCATGACCATTCGAAGAGGCACCAATTCATTTATATAAACAGGGCCCATTGCATTCATTTTGGAATTGGAATTCATCTTGTGTTTCTTTTCTTCTGTACTCTGTCTTTTCTGTAAGAGAATTTTGCACAGTAAGATTCGCCAGACTTGCCGTGGTAGTGTTACTACTACAAGGTTCGATCGTTGTATTATGGGAGACGAATGTCCAATAAAAACTCGTAAGCACCGTAGCGATGGATGAATTTGTCTTAAGGAAATTATATCCAACACAAGCCTCGATCAAATTTTTTTTCGTTTCTAGATTTTTACAATTTGTTTATAAGTTTTCTACTTCTCTATAAGTAGTTTTGGTTCTCGATATATGATTTGGTCTGATTTAACCCAAATAATTTACGTTACATTCAACTTATATTTTTTTATATATATAATTTAGTAATATATTTGGTGCAATTGATTACGTGTTTCAAACCATACACATAAGAATTATTCCAACAAAAAACAGAGTATAAGATTAAACGTTTTTGTCCTTCTACTTATTAGTTTGATTCAACTATTTAATAAAATCGAGAACATTATCAGTTTTTTTCAGTTTTAAAATTGATAACATTATCAGTTTTTCTTTCTTTATTTTAGTTTTGCACATTTATGTTCCATTATCATACTCTTTTATAGATACAAAATTTTAAGTTTTGCACAAAAAAATAAATTAAGTTTTTCAATTTTAAAGTTGATATTTTAAAGTTTTGAAAATCAAAATAAATGTTAAATCATCATGTTCCCTTATAAATAATCATAAATGATGAACAATCATTATTTAAAGGGCAATTACAACTATTAAAAATTTAATTAAAACTTAATAGAATACAAATTCATAAATTAAGATACCTAATATTTTATAATGGTATTGTCTACATATTTTGTATAAGCCAATTATAGTTCGACACGTGGCTGAGCAAGGGTAATACGGGAAAACAATTCAAGTCCTCAATCAGAATCACACACGTGGCAGTTAGTATTGGTTTTTGTAGATCTACAAAACACTGGATCAGCAAAGAGATGCAAGATGATGTGACTTCAACGGTTACTCATATTTAAATTCCAAATCAAGGGGAAAACCTAACTGCAGATATGGCATAGTGGAGCTAACTATAAGGCAACATGATCAGTGATCATGGAAGGGTGGTTCGACGGTTAGAAGTGCAGTTCGACGGTTGTCATTGAGAAGTATAAACAGCAGAGAAGGCCCCAGAAAGTGCCCCCAGACTCAGATCCAGAAAACCAGTTTGTATTTACTTTATTTCCTTTCCAGTTTTTACATTTCGTGTTCTTTACATTTCTGTACTTCAGATTCCTGCACTGCACTTCGTTCATAGGAGTAGTTTCAAGTAGTTTGTTGTTGTAAACCTCTACGAGGCTGATTTGGATCTTTGTAAGTCTTTTATTTTATTTAATGAAATACTATAATTGTCCTTCGTTTAATTATTGTTTACTTAATTTTCCTAAACAAAGCCATCAGTAAAAGTCCTCTTCATTGAGGCTGAAAGAACTAAAACACAATCGTCTGATAATTGGTTGGCAATTAACATTCTGTAAGGACTTATTGATGCATACTGACATGCTCACAATTACAAAAATAATCTTTGAAAGCCAAAAAGCCAACATATATTTTTTGGCACGCCTAGTGGGACTAATTAAAATGGCTAGATGTAGGAGACAAAGAGAAAATGAACGCTTGGAAGAAGGCGTAGAAGGAGAGGTAGAAATGCCTAATTCAGAGGATAATGTGATGACACATCCTGTGAAAGTACCTGTTTTATCAGAACCTATGGTCGAACAGACCAGCACTTCGGAATAAGTACCGCATGTTCAAAGTATTGGATAAGGCCAAGGAATTGGACCATCCACTGTTCCATCTACTCAGCCAATGAATCCATGGGGAGGCCTAGTAGATGCCATGAGACATCAGTTAATGAACACCATGGAAAGATGGGCAACATCCTTTTTGGATCGAATGAGTACTCATCAACCGACTAATTCAAGGCATATAGAGGAAAATTCAAATGTCCTTCAGCAAAGATTGGCTAAAGATAAACAGCCTATGCAGAGTAATGGACATGCTAATGGTCAAACTAGTAACCAAAACCATGAAAGACCACCACCTCAGTCTTGGTATGAGCCTCTTTCGAGGCCTATGGCAAATCAAAATGCCTCATTAGTTAACAGTGAAGCCATGCAAATTGGTAGGTCTGGCCCAATACAAGATAATGGCATAAGGATGTTTCCAAATCCCATGTTCGAAGCCATACCTGGCATGAGGGGGTTCACTAATCCTTTGTTCGAATTTATACACGGGGGGTTGGAAGGTTTTTCTACAACTGGAAGAGACACAACACCTGTTCCAGCACCTTTCGCAAGTCCTTTTACAGGACAGGCTCAAAAGGGTCACTCATATCCCCAACAGCAGCCAGCACCACAAGGATAACCAGTCCCAAACATACCACCCTATGGACCAAGAGGACCACAAGCACAAAGTTGTCCACCAAATCCTGTGTTCATTCCTCTAGTAGTGGTTCAACAAGCACAAAATATGGTCTCTAGGGACCAATTGCTGATATTGTTAAAAAGATGTGTGGACCAATGGCTCAGGGGGTTCGAACTCCTGTGTACAGGAAACCATACCCAGAATGGGTAGATAGGATACATGAATATCCAAGAGGCTTCAGGATACTAGACTTTGCCCTTTTTTATGGGAATGGAAACCATTTAACGGTTGAGCATATTGCTAGGTTCGCTACTCAGTGTGGTGAATTTACCAACAATGACTACATGAAGTTAAGATTGTTTCCAAATTCTCTAACTGGGGTAGCCTTTGTATGGTATATTAACCTTACACCTGGCTCTATCCAAACTTGGCAACAACTGGAGGAGGTATTTCATGCTCAATTCTTCCAAACAGAGCCAAAGGTTTCCATGGCGGACTTGGCAAGATTAAGTCAAAGGCCTGATGATAAGGCTACTCAGTTTATTGCCAGATTTAAAAGAGCACAAAATAAATGTAGGATCATCTTACCAAAGCCTAAATTTGTGAGATTGGCTCAAAATGGTCTAGAGTTTAGGCTTCGAAAGAAGTTTGACTCAACTGAGTTTAGAGACTTAGTGGAATTAACCTATAAAGTGTCTAGATATGAAGCATTACTAGAAGAAGAACAAGATCGAAGTAATGCATCATACAAGACGTATTATAGAGATCCTAATTATGAGATTGATGCAGCAGAGATTGTAGGGACAGAGCCTGTGATCTGTGAAGCATTAATTCATAAAGACATAATTGACCAGCAGTTTAAAAAGAAAGACCTTCATAGGAAATACTCTTTTGATCTGACAAAGGCAGATGACATTTTTGATCATTTGCTTGCTGTAAACTTCCTGAAGTTACCAAAAGGAGTTAAAATTCCATCTCCAGAAGAACTTAAAGGAAAAGTCTATTGTAAATGGCATAATTCTTGGTCTCACTCAACTAAAAACTGCATTGTTTTTCGAGACAGGATCCAGGAGCAGATTCGAAAGGGAAGTTTGAAGTTCCCAGCTAAAGCAAAAAAAGCCATGGGGATTGACACTAATCCATTTCCAGAAATTGGAGAAGTGGCAGCCAATATTATTGTACCAAACTTCCAGAACTTGTCCTTGAAAGAATTAGAAGAGGTTAATGTGCAAATGCATATTGCCAGTCAGACTACTGTCAAGAAAGATGTTAGAAGTCTGCCAGCTATTGGACAAGGTTTTCTAGACCAGAGGGAAGATTCTGATGAAGAAGCATTGGATGATGATTCTTTAGAGGCAGCTGTCTAAGAATGTGTCCCAGATGCAGGTTGAGCTATAAATGGATGAAAGGGCTTCCGATTGATGGGAAACAGTATTACAAAGATGTGCAAACGCATCCTAAACCAACCAGTGCTTATAACAAAAGGGTATATCCAACTGGTGTTAGGCAACAGCCATTAATGGCTGCGCCAACGGCCACTAGTTTGCACTCCAAAGGCAAGAGACCTCTACATGAATCTAGACCACCTATCTCTTACAGAATGGAGGGCAATCCTCCTGAAAGGAGATCTGAAAGGGGTTCAAGTTATGGGATCAAAGCAAGGGATTGGCCTCCTAGACCAGTCTCACGCAGGACGGAAAGTGGCCACCTTCATCGAAGGCCTGAATTGGGCCCAAAACAGGGAGTTAGGGCCAAGCCATGGCCTTCACAGCCAGCTTCGAAGATAGATTCAAAGGACGAAAGAGACAGTTCAACAACTGAGCCAGTGGGTTCATAGGTACCTAGAGTTCCAGATTGGTTTGTCATGCAGAACAAACCTAGGGAGATGTTTACCCGAAGGAATGTTGTTGGAAGCCAAGGTAGGATGGTCAAACCTCCTTTGGTGGCTCCAAACAATTAGGTGTTACTTAAGCATCCAAAAACAAAGGAACCAAATATGGTCCCAGTGATTTATAGGTCCCAAAGAAGGAAGATCCAACAAAGGTACACTCAGTACCAGAAGGATCTGAAGGAAAGTGGAGAAAGCTCTTCATTGGTCCAACCAAAGAGCCAGGCAGAAAGAGAAGAAAATTCAAAGTCAAATTATGATCCAAAGTCGACTCTTCAAGACAAAATGAGTTGCAGCAGAGAACAATTAGCCAAAGTTCACTCCGAATTAAAAGCCAAAGAAAGATCCAGTTTGGTAGGATTGGAAAAGGCTTTGATGGAAAGTGATAGTGAGATAGAGGAAGAAGTCGGCCTAGGCCAAATGAAGGAGATGGTTGAGGAAGAGATATTCGAAGCCTTCATGGCTGAACAGACATTTTTGGTTGGAAAACCAGCAGAAGCAGACCATTCGAAGAAAGCTATTATTACTGAAGTGCCAGAATGCAGCATGGAAGATGCTTCTGAAGTAGTTAAACAAGTTGGCCAAGAGAAAAAACAGGTACAGCCAGTCGTCCAATTTGGCTCGTTTCCTCCGGTGTCAGTGGTGCTTATATTACCACAGGAGTTTCAGGCTGAAGATGACAACCAAGGTCAGAAGATTGACCCAATTCCAGTTTCCAGTGAAGACTCACAAGTGAGTATGGTGCAAGACGAATCCGAAGTGGCCATACCAATGGAAACTGAAGATGAGAGTGAGGAAGAGGTGAGTGTAAACCTCTCATACCCTTTTGAGTATCCCACAACATCCATGACACAGCATATCAAACCTTTGTATATCAAGTCTTTCTTCGATGAGGTACAGATGAACCAAGTATTGGTGGATAATGGGGCAGCAATAAACCTGCTTCCGAAATCTTCTTTGAAGAAACTAGGAAAGAGGAACCCCAGGCTAATCCCAACCAGTACAACCATTGCTGGTTTTGCTGGAGACAAACAGATGGCTCAAGGCATTTTGCCTATCAACCTGAGTGTAGGGACCAGGGACTGTATGACTGCGTTCTTCGTTATCGACAGCAATGCTAAGTACAATGCTCTACTTGGTAGGGATTGGATTCACAACAACAAGTGTGTGCCTTCCTCTCTACATTAGAAAATAATGATGGCCTTGGGCAGTGGAGAGACAGAGGAGATCAATGCAGATCCTCAACCCTTCATAGCTTGTGCAGATTTTGCAGAGGCCAAATTGTATACTGAAGGAGTAGCACCACTCAATATACTAAGAAAACCTGATGGATCGGCCGAAGTGACGGCTGATGAGGAATTAGCACACCTGAAGCACTTAATCCAAAAAAGTGCTGATGAAGAGTTTATCGTTAAGGATGATAATGATGCCTGGTTGTAGGCAAAGAGATGGAACCCAGGAGGCCAAATCTTTGGCCTTAATTAAGTTCTCAACATTGGACATAAAATCAATAGTCCAGAAAGCGCAAGAGCAAGAAGCCATGATAATTGGCTGTAAGCAGGAACAACAACAGGTCAGATGTTTGGCCTTGGATAAATACTGTTCTTTGGACATTGAAATAAAAGTCCAAGAGATACAGGAGGAAGAAGCCTTGTGGACAGATTTTGTCTATGAGGAGGAGGGTAAGGATGTTGAATCAAAGAAACTGGAAGCAGGACAAAGCAAGGAGATTGCTTCGAAGCCAGAAGGAATTAAAGAATGAGCATCAGTGAGTTCTCAGGTACAAGACCCCTTGGAAGAAGTAGACTTAGAGGAAGGTTCTTTACAGCAGCCTACCTATATAAGTGCTTGGTTGAATGCTTTTGACAGGGACCAGTTGTTGGTAGTCTTGAAGAGATACAAAGATTGTTTTGCATGGTCTTATAATAAACTATTAGGATTGGATAGGTCATTAGTAAAATATAGGCTCCCTATGAGACTTAATTTCAAGCCATACAAGCAAAAACCAAGAAAAATGAGCCCTGAGGTGATTCAGAAGGTCAAAGAGGAAATTCTTAGACTCCTCAAGGCAGGCTTTATTAGAATAGCCAGGTACGTTGAATGGCTATCCAATATTGTGCCTGTAGTTAAGAAGAATGGTAAAATGAGGGTATGCATCGATTTCAGAAACTTGAATTTAGCAATCCCAAAAGATGAGTATCCTATGCCTATAGTAGATTTGTTGGTAGATAGTTCAGCAGGGCATCAAATTTTATCAATGATGGATGGGCACTCTAGTTATAACCAAATCTGTATTGCAGAGAAGGATATCCACAAGACAGCATTCAGATGTCCTGGGAACATTGGCACCTTCGAGTGGTTTAAAATGCCATTTGGTTTGAAGAATACTGGGGCTACATATCAAAGGGCTATGAACACTATTTTTCATGACCTCATTGGAGGATATTTAGAGTGTTACATTGATGATATTGTAGTAAAGTCTCAATCCATGGAGGAACATTTGTTTCACTTGGAAGCAGCCTTTAAAAGAATGAGAAGGTTCAAGTTGAAACTTAATCCTCTCAAATGTGCTTTTGGCGTATCAGCTGGAAACTTCTTGGGCTATGTAGTACACAAGAAGGGAATACAGATTGATCAGAATAAAACCAAAGCTATCATTGAAGCCAGACCTCCATCAAGTAAGAAAGAATTACAAAAATTCCTTGGACAGGTTAATTTTCTTCGAAGATTCATTTCTAATACTGTAGGAAAAACTAAAGTATTTTCTTCCTTATTAAGGCTGAAAGATGAAGAGGAGTTTGTGTGGACAGCAGAGCATCAAATTGCTTTCGAAGAAATCAAAGCCTACTTGGCCACTCCTCCAGTGCTGATGCCACCAAAGGGTGATAAGCCCTTGAAGTTGTACATAGCTGTAGCAGAGAATTCATTAGGAGTTTTCTTAGCGCAAGACAATGAAGAAGGCAAGGAGCAAGCTGTTTATTACCTTAGTAGGTTTTTAAATTCTTGTGAATGTAAATATTCAGCTGTAGAAAAGTTGTGCCTTGCATTGTATTTTGCTGCGATGAAATTAAGATACTATCTTTTGCCTACAACTGTCTTGGTAATTACAACCATAGATTTGGTTAAATATATGTTATCTAGACCCATGTTGAGGGAAAGAATTGGCAAATGGATACTAACTTTATCAGAATTTCATTTAGAATATGTCCCCCAAAAGGCAATAAAAGGATAAGTTTTAGCTAACTTCTTGGTAGATCATCCATGTCAAACAGAAAGCCAAGAGATAATGGAACTTCGTATGGTTAGTATTGAACCATGGCAAATGTAGTTCGATGGATCAAAAGCCAATGGTTTAACTGGAATTGGTGTGGTGATTAAGTCACCACAAGGGGTAGAAACCACACATGGTTTCAGAGTGGATGAAATTACTTGCTCCAATAATCATGAAGCCTTAATAATAGGACTGGAAATACTTATTGGATTACAAGCTCACACAGTTGACATATTTGGAGATTCTCAATTGGTAGTTAACCAGGTGAAAGGGATTTTCAAATGTCAAAGTATAAGCATGTTGCCATACTATGTGGTTGCAATACATTTGCTTTCTCAATTTCAGATAGCAAATGTAACTTATATCCGAAGATTCTTGAATAATAAAGCTAATGATGTGGCACAGGAAGCTTCGAATTTCAAGAGAAAGGATAATACTCAAAGGGACATAAGCCAAACAACATATCAAAAAGTAATACCACCCTTAAACAAAAGGGATGTGGTCCTGAAAGTTAATCATAATGACTTACAAGAACAAGATTGGAGGCATCCAATAATCCAGTATCTAGTTGGCCCATCTTCGAAAGCCAACAGGAAAATCAAATTGCAAGCTATGCAATACATAATGTATGGTAATACTCTCTACAAAAGGGGGACAGATGGTTTATTATTGGAATGTTTAGGTCCAAGGGAAGCATTGACAGCCATGGCTGAGGTTCATGAAGGCATCTGTGGTACTCATCAGCCTGGTGTGAAGATGAGATGGCTACTTCGAAGACATTTCTAGTATTGGCCAACCATCTTTAAGGACTGCATAGAATATACTAGAGGTTGCCAGGCATATCAAAAGCACGGCATAATAAGGCATGTACCCATAACTGATCTGCATGCGGTTGTGAAGCCTTGGCTATTTAGAGGATGGGCTATGGATATGATAGGGAAAATACACCCACCCTCTTCGAAGTATCATTGTTTCATCTTAGTGGCCACAGATTACTTCACTAAGTGGGCGAGGCTAAGCCATATAAGGTTGTGGACCAGACTGAAGTCATTGGATTCATTAAAGATTTGATCCACAGATTTGGTATCCCACAGACTATAACTGTTGATAATGGGATTGTATTTGATGGGAAAATGGTAAAGTCTTTTGTGGCAGAGTTTGGGATTAGCCTTATTAATTCTACCCCCTATTATGCACAAGCCAATGGTCAAGCTGAATCATCCAATAAGTCTTTGAAAAAAGGAATTCAGAAGGTTGTGAAAGATAATCCCAGGGATTGACATAACTTGCTATTGGATGTATTGTGGGCTTATAGGACTTCACCAAGATCAAGCGCAGGAATCACTCCTTATGCCTTAGTATATGGGCATGATGCAGTGTTACCTGTGGAAATTAATGTTAAGTCCTTGAGGGTGAGATGCCAGGATCAGTTAGATCTTGAGCAGTACCATCAGAGTATGTGCTTGGAATTAGAAAGTATAGATGAAGCTAGAATTCTGGCATTAAATAGCATTCTTTTCCAAAAGAAGAAAGCAGCCAAAAACTATAATAAGAAAGTCAAGCACATTGGCTTTGATGAATGTGATTTGGTATGGAAGACAATACTCCCAATAGGGATTAAAAGCCACAAGTTTGGTAAATGGTCACCTAACGGGGAAGGACCATATCAAGTTCATAGAGTCCTGCTTTTTGGAGCATACCATTTGAAAAATTTGAATAGATATGTACATCCCAAGAAGATTAATAGCAGATATTTGAAGCCTTATTATCCAACCGTGTGGGAAACACAAGGAATAGAATAAGTGCTAAATAAAAGAACATGAGAACACTCAAATGATAAATAAGAATTTTTATTTCATAAGGAGTTGAATACATGTAGCCATAGATTAGCCCAGAAGTCAATACAATGTTTTAGTTGTTCTTTTACAATAGATGCTCTATTCTTAAATGATGGGAACAACTGAATGGTTGTAGCCATTTCCTGCTTTCGATCAGCCAGTCTTTGATTGGTAATCTACAATTTGGTGGCAATTCGATCTAAGGCTTGGTTGACTGTTGATAGCTCCTCTTCAAGTTGAGTTTTCTTCTCCAATAGTTGAGCTCGAAATTAGGAGACAGAGGAATGTTGTTCCTTCAATTCTGACACTTCAGTATGTACTTTGGAAACAAAGCTCTAGTCTCTCACCAATTTCTCCTCTGCAACCTTGGCAGCATGACAAATGTTGATGTAAAAATCAATGGTGGCTGCCGCCTGAGATAAATGACTTGAGACAGTCATGCCAGATTGCTCAACAATCTTGCAACACTAAAGGAAGCCATTTTTTATTATAGGCCTTTGTAAGGCTTCGAAAGGAATCCTCGAAAAAGACGTCAGCAACTCCAGACAGCTGCCCAATTCTATCGAAGGCAAGGAAGTCTTACCACTGGAGGAAGAGCTCTCAAAAATTTCTAGCAGAGAATTAGCTAGAACTAATGGCTCAGTCTCATTGCTAGCCATTGGAGAGGTGAAAGGTATGTCAAAGAGACTAGCTAGCCTAGCTTCGAAAATGTCCACCTCATCCATGGACATAGAAGGTGCAGAAAGAGCTCTGGTAGAAGGAAGAAGTGATTACATAGGAATAGGAGAAGAGGTAGAGTATCCTTAGCAGTCTCTATAGTTTTGGCTACCAGTAGGTCGAGGGAAGAGGGACTGGAGCTAGGCAAAGATAATGGACCATGAGTTGGAGAGTTACTAGTACCCTCTCTATAGGAATCAGCTATCATTAAAGATGAAGTAAATTTCCTTAGGAGGGGAAGGAGAAGCAAGGCTTGAAGGGAAATCTAATTGAGAAGAATTAAAAGATAAATGAGGGAAGTATGGAGAGCCAAAAGAAAGAGATGCAGGAATACTTGACCTCAAGAAGGGTATGGAGAACATGGGACCAAGAGGTGGAAGTATTGCTTGAATTGGCTTTACAATTTGAGGACTTTCCACGTCAAGTGAGATTGAAGAAGTCCTTGTTGAGGAAGGAGGCAGAGTAGTCGTTCCTACAAAAGAAGAAATACAAAGTAATGTCAAGTCTCAATACCAAGAATTTGACAAGAGAATAGAAGCATGAAAGACGTTACTTGTTTCAGAAGTGGTAGCAATGATGGGAGAGCTACGAAGGGAATAATGCTCAGCAATGTGTTGCTTTCTCACAGTTTCCCTTTGGATTGTATCAGCAGCAACCGCTTCATCTCTTAATAGTTGCAGTTGCTGCTGCCGTCTTTTTTCAGCTCTCTGGAAAACAATTATTTCCTTAGAGTGTTCTTGCTCCACTGTTCTGGCAGCTGCCTCATGAATAGGGTCTTCGACCAAATCAGAAGGAGATACAGTTATCTTCTTCCTCTTTTTTCTTTACAGTGGTATTTCCTGCTCTTTTTCAGCCTCTCTCTCTCTTTAATTTGAGACTCAGATTCCTCAGAAGTGAGTATTAGCTTTTTTTCCTTTTTCTGCTGATGTTTGTCTTTAAGAATGGCCAGAGCTTTAGCTCTCTTAGGAGATTCTTCTTGTGGAGATCATATACCAAGAAGTATGAATGTAAAGAAAATAAGCAGAAAAGTCTAAAAGAAAAGAAACCTCAAGATATATACCTTTTTTCGAAGCAGCTCTGGTAACTCTAGAATGAGAGGGTAAAACTGCAGGAACAATTTTGGCAGTTGTAGAAAGAGAGGGAATGTTCCCGACTTCTTTTGGTTTAGCCTTAGAAGGCACACCTAGCCCTATCAGTAAATCATGAGGATGTATTGCTAGATGTACTTCCATATTGGCTGTCCACCAATTTTGAAATCTTTTCAAAGCCAAGCCAGAGGGGAGGAAGGTGACAAATTTGAACTCACTCAAATCTTTCAATAGTTTAAATGTTGCCTCCTCTAGTTTGGATTTGGGTACTCTCAGGTCTTTGGCTGTAAGATGGACATTCGAGAGGCTGCAAAGTGGAATGGGAATCCCTTGAGTAAACCCAAATTGCCTGGCAAACTGAGAAGGACAGTATACCTCAGATATGCACTTAGAAGCTCGAGGGTTTAAAGTGCCAATAAAAAGTTCCCTTGGCAACAAAATAGAAGCCCACATGTCTTTGTGCGATGGAATGGAACATTGTCTATCAACCAAGAATGTCTTTAGCCAAATTGGCCTTTTATTGGCATCAAAGGGAGAAAAAAAAGGTGGCAGTTGGGGAAACAGGGAGTTGGTGGAAAAAAGAAAGATAATAGGCGAAAGAAGCGGGATAAAGGGCAATTCTAGCATACTTTTCCCCATAAGTGCTAGGATCTTAAACTAGGAATTTTAAGCACTTGGGATGCAAATCAGTAAAGTAAGCGAAGAGCCAGAGTTGAAGCACCCAGAGGGGACCTCCTTAGTTGATATCAAGAGGTTTCTCACAAAATTGGGAGCAATCTCTATAAACATGGCCTAAGAGATAAGGGGCCAAGGCTATGCATTTCTTCAAAACAAGGGTCTTTGTAAGTGGGGCAAATTTAGGCATGATTCGTTGAGATGATGTACAAAAAAGAAATTTACACAACCAATATAAAATAAAGGAGAAGAGTTCTCGATCGCCCACAGGGCCCACCTTCTTGTTTTCAGCCTTTACAAAGTCACTAAAAGAAGAATTCAAAGGTATAAGAGAAAATTTAACCGAAAGGTCTGGTTAACTGGGTGTAAAAGGGGTACCAAGGGGCGAAAGCCCTAAGAGATGGTAGATATCAAGAATGGTGGGAGCCATCATACCACAACGAAACTGAAAAAAGTTAAAAGCCATGTTCCAGAAACAAAGAGCGGCAGGAATTAAAAAAGGGTCTTCAAGAATGATAAACCTGGAAAGATGGAGGGCATCGAGGATGCAGAGTTCTTGTAGGTCCCATTCTCTTGCAAGCATAACCCTGTCATACCACTCATCCTACTCAACCCTCAATGTTGGCCAGCAACGGTGAGGTCAGTTCATTCTCTAATTTCCCCAGTCTAACCCCCCTTCATAGAGAAGAAAGTGGTCCTCCAAACGAGGGTACAAAGTTAGAAGATGAGCGGGAGCCTCTCGAAAGATAGGACCTAAGACATATTCTTGTTTCTCACTATGACGAGGGACAAAGAGGTGTCCGCCTATAGTACTCGATCCATTAGCTTTAAATTTGGCGATCTCTTCCTCAATACATCTTTTCAAAGCCATTGTTGGGCTTATACGTTCGCCAGTTGGTACTTTCAAAGAAGAAGAATCCATTGGTGACGAGCAGCAAGGAAGAAAGGGTCAGTAGAGGTAAGGGTTTGTGCGCTGAGCAAACGAGTGAATTCAAAGCACGAAATAAGAAGGGTTTTAAAATTTTTGTGTCTGAAAAATATCCCCGGTCGTTTTGCAAGGACAGAATTCACAAAAAGTACTAAAAGTACGGATGCGAAAGGTTTCCCTCAATATTGATAGTTTTGGAGGGAAACTCATCTCAAATACTGATGTCAGCTTCGAAATAAAATATTTGGCTTCGAAGCCAAATTTTGGCACCAAGATCCGATAACAAACAGCTTCGAAGGCAAGGAGTCGACTTCGAAGCACATTCCATGCCTAAGGATGCAAGAATATGCAAGTATTCGTTTACTTCAAAAGGATTGAGGGCCTATTTTAGGGTTTGTCAGTGATAGTAAAATCCTTCGAAGCAAAATTTGAAATACCTTAAGGTTAGAAATTGTTGTTCTAAGTGCCAGAACCAATAGTTGGTTTGATAATACACAGAATAAATCACTTTTTTAGAGTAAAACAGTGCAGTTCTTAAAAGAGGTTTCCATATTTTGGAAAATGTTGACTGTTTGATTGAAACAAAATTAGTTAATTTGAAATCACTTGATTGTATCAACTATATGTTGGAGAACTGGATATGATCAAATCGAGTTTCGAATGGCAGAATTGATAAATTCGAAGCTTTGATTCTAAAAGGAAACCAGAGAAAGTTGTTAATTACACTCCATAAGTTGGAAAAAATTCAAATTGGGTTTTCAGTATTTCATTAGATATGATCGAATTGAGATACGAAGGATGAAATTGTTGGTTTTGAAGCCCTAAGTTTGTTTGACTTTGACAAATGGGGTAAAATCAGACCATGCCAAATAAAAGAAAATATCTTAAGCTTTATTAAGACAGAAACGATTACATCAAAGGCCTTGCTTAGGCACATATTCAAGCTCATAAAAGTAAGGAACAAAGTAAATGACAAGATCATGGAATTTGGTCCAACTATGGTCAATAAACTTCTGTTCTTTTTTTATTATGTCTTCTATTTTCTCCAGGTTTGGCTGCTGAAGTTGATGTGCTCTTACTTGACAAAAGAGTTTTTCGACCTTTATTTCAAACTCTGTTTCTTTTAACCCTTGCTCTATCTCATCCATATCCAAGTCATCCCAGTATGCAGAGTCTTTATTCTTGAAGTCATCATATTTTTCGATGAGGTTCTCTGCTTCATACCGGGTGTACGGGGAGCAAATATTCCGGCAAGCCCGTACTCCTTTCTTCCAAGCTCTGTTTCTGTCCGATCACCTGCGAACACAACGGCGGTGAGCTACCCGGCGGTGTGTGGCCGGAAAACCCCTCCGACGATCAAGTTAGCACACACCTTGGGATAGAGAGAGAAAGAGGGAAGAGTGTTTGGTCTAAGTATTTTCTTACAAAGTGTTCGTCTGCCCTGTATAGGAGGGCGCAGACATGCCTATATACCCTCTGCGTCCCATATCCACTCCCAGTCGTCTCCTGACACGTGGCTCTGCTATCCCATCTGTCAGCGTAAACCTTGCTGAACATTACCTAACCTCAACTGCCAGCCTTCCCATCTGGAGCTCGGCAGCCGAGCTGCTCTATCCATGGCCGTGCTGTGCTTCATATCCAAGCACTTCACTGGCTAAGCACAAGGAGAACCGGGCTAGATAACATCTCGGCAAGCTAAGCCCGGGACATCTCCTGTGTTCTGTCTTCCGGCCGAGCAAACGGTTTACCTCGGCTGACCACGTCTTTCCCGGGCGCCGGTCACTTTACTTGACTGGATTCATCATCACCAGAACACGCTGCTCGGTCCAACCGAGCACTGCCTTACGGAGCAGTTTTCCTTCCCGGGCTGGGCGGTGCATTCTTGGCCCAACACCTGCCCGGCCCAAGTGCTAGCAGCCTGATACTAAATGGATCGCAAATCATCTCGGCCCAATGATCCACTTGGCTGCCAATCTTCTCGGCCGTTACCTCGGCCCCACTTCAAGATCATAAATATCCCTCTCATCGGGTATGAACTCGAAGGACTGAAAGTTGGTTCAAAGATTGGGTGGTGGCCACAGAAGTTTGGTGCCAATGAAGAAGCAATGGGAGTTGGTCCAAAAACATCTGGAGTTTTGCTTGAGCAATAGGGTTGAGGACATGACCCCAGGTCATAACATCACAAGCCAATCGAAAATTCTTGAAAGGAACATCGTCCTCAAGAACATTGAAGGGCAAGTGAGAAAATGCCGTAAGTAGGAGTTGGGCTTGCTGTCGCTGACTTTTGGTAGGAGGAGATGAAGGGTGATAGGAAGAGAGAAACTGGTCCTCAAAAAGAGTAAGTCTCAGTTCCTCCATCCAGTAAGGATTTTGCGGAAGGGGAGGCGTAAAAGCTTCCATCTCGAAGGAAGGAGGAAATTGTGGGTTGTTGACAATATCAAGCTAGTCAGAAGAGCAAAATTTTGCCTTCTGAGCTAAGGATGATGGGCTGTACCCTTAGGCCTCTTCTGATCGACGAGTAGCTTGTACTATCTTCGTAGGCATGGAAGACGTGTACCATGCTACAAGTAGGTTGTCTTCTAAATGACGTCGGCAGTCGATGGATACATATGGATAAACCACCGAACTCCGAGCAAATGGAGGGAAAGTTAGGGGATCAAAAAATTTGACAAAATGATGATTGATTCGTTCCCCTAACTTAGATTCTTCAGGTTCTGGCCAGCTTCTCCAACTAGAAGCTCAAGAGGAAGAAGAACCTGCAGCCTCATCCCACGCAGAAGATTTTGGGTTAGAAGAAAAGCTCCCAATATCCATGTTTGCAAAATTTCGAGTTAAAGAGTCGTGGATAATAGGTTCGTAGTCCAAAGGTTGATAATTTGCAAAAGCTTCCATGACTTGAATATAGAAAGGTGGGTAAATGTAACCAATAAATGCATGAAGGTTCTTTCGAGGATAAACAGCATCATCGAATAACTCTTCGTATGCTTGATCAATGTAAGAGAAGATTGGCTTAGCCATAAAAGATGTATCAGTCTTTTCGAATACTGGAATAAGTGGGAAATTTCAAAGGATTAGAGGAGAATTTAATGCAAATGATGAATGACGGTTGCATTTCTAGAAAATGTAAAGCCCATGCACGTTCTAAGACGTGGATAAAATACCTTGATCTACAAATATCACCAAGTATTGGGTATATTAGTGCAGGGGGTAATGTTGGCTACATATTTTGTGTAAGCCAATTACAGTTCGACACGTGGCTGAACAAGGGCAATATGGGAAAACAATTCAAGTCCTCAATCAGAATCACACACGTGTCAGTTAGTATTGGTTTTTGTAGATTTGCATAACACTGGATCAGCAAAGAGATACAAGATGACGTAGCTTCAACAGTTACTCATATTTAAATTCAAAATCAAGAGGGAAACCTAACTGTAGATATGGCATAGTAGAGCTAACTATAAGGCAACATGATCAGCGATCATTGAAGGGTGGTTCGACGGTTAGAAGTGCAGTTCGACGGTTGTCATTGAGAAGTATAAATAGCAGAAAAGGCCCCAGAAAGTGCCCCCAGACTCAGATCCAGAAAACCAGTTTATATCTACTTTATTTCCTTTCCAGTTTTTATATTTCTTGTTTTTTACATATCTGTACTTCAGATTCCTGCACTGCACTTCATTCATAGGAGTAATTTTAAGTAGTTTGTTGCTGTAAACCTCTACGAGGCTGATTTGGATCTTTGTAAGTCTTTCATTTTACTTAATGAAATATTATAATTGTCCTTCGTTTAATTATTGTTTACTTAATTTTCCTTAACAAAGCCATCAGTAAAAGTCTTCTTCATTGAAGCTGAAAGAACTAAAATACAATCGTCTGATAATTGGTTGGCAATTAACATTCTGTAAGGACTGCTTGATCCTTACTGGCACACTCACAATTACAAAAATAACCTTCGAAAGCCAAAAAGCCAACAAATGGGAGCCACGGAAAATCTATGACAGAGATTACTTGGCCAATATGGAGAATATGATGATTTCTGATCTCAGATTCACGCAAAATTGCAATAATTTATTTATTTATTTCGTGTACATGATATGGTGTGTAGAAACTAACAATACAACTATCTTAAAAACAAAATAAATAAATAAATAATTCTAAAATTTGACTCCTATAACAAAATAAATCTTAAATTTTTTATTTTATCAATTTAATTCAAATCTTTTGAATTGTTTTCAATCTAAATTATAAAACTATTTTCATTAAGTAAAATCAACAAAAAATGTTTAAAATAATACCCTTTCCGTTGAGTTTAATGTCTAAATATTAATTTTTTTATTAGTTTTTACTTAATAAACAGAGGCGATGATTTAAATTAAAAATAAATAAAAAAATTTAAGATTTAAATTGATAAAATTAAAAAATTAGAATTTATTTTAATACAACGATTAAACTTTTTGGAATTTTTTTTTATAATTTCTCTTAAATTTTATTTAAATCTATAGTTGCGGATATATTCACATCAATAAATGTTTTGTTTAATTTCCATAAACTTATTTTAAAAAAACTAAAAATTAATTTGGTGGGAGAAATAAAAAAAATCAGCGCTTATTATTTTTACATAATTATCTTTTGAAAAGTCATAAATGATTTTTAAAAATTTAAAAACATTTTTTTAATATTTATTTTTATCAATTTAACTTTACTTTTTAAAAAAATTTCTGAAATTTTTTTCTCAAAAACAAACCAAACAGGCCCTTTATCGACATTACATCATTTTGTCAGCTAAAGTTCTCCGGTGGTTTTCCAGGGCCTGTTTGTTTTAATTTATTGATGGTAATATTGGATTAATAATTTGACAAGTCTCAGATAAAATATGTAAATGTTATTTGGCAGTGGCTTTGGTCCAGTCCAAGATCGGACTGGACCGTGCTGTTGGGCCCGTGGGGGCCCATCACGGATACCGTTTTGATAATTCGAACCGTTCAATGTGTAGAACTCGTCGAGTACTATATGCCTGTAAAAAATCACGTTAATCGAATATCGATAGCTATGTGAACAAAACAGTTTTTTAACAACCGTTAATTTTTTCACCGTCCATTTTTCTTTATACAAAACTGATTTGATCACATAGCTATTGATATCCGATCAACGTGATTTTTTACAGGCATGTAGTACTCGACGAGTTCTATACATTCAACGGTTCGGATTATCAAAACGGGCCCAAATGGACCCCATGGGCCGAACTGGACGGGTCCAGTCTTGATCTCAACTTGAGACAAACTGGACCCTTTTTGCAACAATGTCAGTCTCATGGATTACGAATTGTCTCAAAGGAGTGTATTAGCAGGAAATTAGAGTTGAAAATATCATTATCACTTTACAAAAATAATAAAATCAACTTTTATATATTGATAATCTATAGGTATATTTATAAATTTAGTCCTTATCAACTCATACCATCATATTAATATATAAATAAATATAATTTATCTTGCATCTCCTATTTAATATCACCATACTAGTAATTCTCTCATTCATTCCCATCATATTAATAATATTATTCAACGTAATCCAACAGCCAAACATGCCTTTGCAGCACTAGAAAGGTAATTGAAAGGATTATATTTGTGCTAAGAAATTTATAATCATGGTAGTTGAGGGTAATTTTTTTATTATTACTTTTTTTAAGCATGGCATAAATCCTCTTACTTTTATGTAATTGTTCAAATATTATTTTTAAATTAAAAAACAAAAACAAAATACATGTCTATACTAATTTGGTTGGAGGTTTTATATAATATTAGAAGATGTCTATACTTACATGAGTATGCTTGAAATTAACAGTTATAAGATTTATGTGCTACAAAATGGTACTTTAGAGAGAGAGAGAGAAAAAAAAAAAAAAAGGGAGAGAGGGAGGGACAATTACTGCACAGTGAAATCAGAGAAAATTAATATTACACGTAAATGAAAAGTTTATATTATTATTATTAATACTTGTAATGTTTTTCATTTGTTTATAAATAACTTTTGACTGTCACATGTGAGTGTAATTAAAAAAAAAAAAAAAAAAGCTTGTAACAAAGGGACACAATTTCAAAATGGTAGAAATCTTGTATGGTTCAAGGTTTTTTGTGTTTTTTTCTACACAAAAAGAACATGCACCCAACCCTTAGGTAATTATTTTTTAGGGGTATTTATACACAAATTCTAATTTATAAACTCATACTCTATTAAGTCCTAATTAAAAAATTTTGAACCTTCAAGTCCCATTAAATTTTTAATAATAAGAATTGATTTTTGAAACAACAATGATTACTCATCATTTATGATTATCTATAAAAGAACATGATAATTTAATATTTATTTTGATTTTCAAAACTTTAAAATAATAACTTTCAAATTAAAAAAACTAAAAAAAAAAAAACACACACACACACACACACAATTATGTGCAAAATTGAAAAAATTGAATTATTTTTTTGTGCAAAACTGAAAATTTTGTATATATAAAGGAGCATATGAAATATTGATATGCAAGACTAAAAAAAGGAAAAATGAAAAAAATGAAAAAATTGATAATGTTCTCATTTTTAAAATTGAAAAAAATTGTTTGGTTTCGTTTTCCTGAAAACAGTTTTAAGAAAATTTTACTTTCTTATTTTCCGTATTTTTTTGTTTTTATTGATTTTTTTTAATATTTTAATCATTTTTTTAAAAAAAAATTTAGACACACTTAACATAAATACACATAAAAGTATAATTTTTGTGAAAAAATCTTTTAAAAATTCAATAAATACCAAAAATATAAAAAAAATACAAAAATTTAGTATGTTTTTCATATTTTTTTGTATTTGTTAATTTTTTAAAATATTTTTTCACAAATTTTTTACTTTTTAGATACATCTAAGTAAGGAATATCTAAACAAGTAAAAAAAAATGCTTAAAATTTTCAAAATAAAAAAACACGAAAAATAAAAAAACTCAGTTTTCAAAAACCTTAATTCAAAAAATTCAAACCAAACACACTGAATAATGTTCTCGATTTTATTAGATAGTTGAATCAAACTAATAAGTAGAAGTGTAAAAATGCTCAATCTGGGTTGGTTTGGGGTGTCCTAAAAAAGTGCACTTTTTATCTTTTTACGAAAAGATGTGCAAAAAAGTAGAGAGGTGATGTGATGGAAAAAAGAGAAAAAGATAAAAAGATGGATTATATAGTAGATGCCAAACAAGGCTTTTGCTCTTTTTTTTCCTCAATTGGTGAAATAATTATCAGAAAAATTATTATGAAAAATATTCTTAGTTTTAAAAATTAAAAGAAATTGATAATATTCTCAATTTTACTAAATAAAACTTATTGATTTAAAAAATCTTATATACAACCTGAACTAATATAACGTTTATAAATAGAACTTTTAAGTAATTAATTCTCTTTTTGGGGTATCAAGCCAATAACCTGTAGTTCCCTCTTTATAGTTTATTTTTTATGTTTTTATATACAAAAAGAGTGGTGATTGAAACCGCTCCCCCACAAGATCTTTACAAATTTAGACCACTCATGATATGGACCCCTCATATATATATATATATATATGAGTGGATTTCACACATACATGAAGGGTTAGGATTACTTTGAGGGTGTAGGGGTCATCCCCAAAAGGGATCCAAAACATTTCCCTAAAAGTATTAAACATTTATGTTGTTTATTTATTTATTCCTTTTTTGTTAATTTCTTATAATATCCGAAACCAGCTTACTATTTAATTAAAAAAAATTAACTTATATTACATTTACATTTATATTTATCTTTTCTTTTATTTTTATTTAAATCTCTTATTTAATACTCCTTTCATTTCAAAATAGCAGTTCCTTTTGGGGAATCTAACATTTTTTAATAGTACAATTATTACATTTTAAAAATATTAATTTTTCAAAACTACCTTTTGATAGTACATTATTTTGAAAATATCAATTGTTATAATTGTACTTTTTGTATTATTAATGAATTTAAAAGAATGGTAAAACAATAAATTCACATTATTTTATTTCTTGATTTTTAAGAAATAACTAATATTTTAAAATAATAAAAAATAAAATAAAATAAAATACTAATATTTTGAGAGCGGAGTACATGATTTAAACCCAACAAAAAAAAAAAAAAAAAGGAAGAAAGACTTGGCAACGTTGAAAAGCTCATGCACTATGCTGTTTTTTTATGAATTGCCCGAAGCCATTATTGCAATGAATGTGACAATCACATGACAATTAAATGGATTGTTTGGAAAGTCAAAAATTAATTTTTGGGTTAATTGCACAAAAAAAATTTAGGGTTTTACATCTTTTTTATTTTAAATTCTAAGTTTTCAATTTCAACAAATTAAACTCCATCATTTCATTCGTGTTTCAATTTGACCCTTCGTCCATTTTTGTCATATTAAATTAACGAAAATCTAAGCAGAATTTCACATTCAAACCCACATGTTTAAGCACTTGTATCTGCCTCGTCGTAACTCTGTTTCACCTTATTTTTGCATTGTTGGATTCACCTCACAGCCTAATTTTCATTTCAACCTTGACACACATTGTTCTGCCTTTTTTTGAGTAACGTCGGAGCTTTAAAAGTTGGCTAAAAATAAAATTTTTCTCTCTTTGGACAAAATTTTCATATTCAAATTCATATGTTCAAGAATTTATATCTCCCTCATCGTAACTCCGTTTTGCCTTATTTTCGGGTTGTTGGACTCACCTCATGGCCTAGTTTTCATTCCATCCCTCATACGCCTTATTTTATCTCTTTTTGCGTGACGTCAGAGCTCCGAAAATTGGCCAAAAATAAGATTTTTCTCTTTTTTTTTTTTTTTTTTTCTTCCTTCATCTTCTATCTCCATGCTTCTTCCTTCCTTCTTCCTTTCCACAATTATTCTCTCTTTTTCTCTTCCTTCATGGCCTTTCCACCGAGCTTGTGGTGACCACCGAACCTTCGACAGTGGCAATGCCATCGAGTACGGAGGTATATGACTTACAAGAAGAGGGAAGAAACATAACGGTGGTGGGGAAAAGGCCGTGAAAGAAGAGAAAAAAAGAGAATAATTGTGGAAAGAAATGAGGAAGAAGCATGGAAATAGAAGATAGAGGGAAAAAACAGAGAAAAATATTATTTTTGGCCAAATTTCGAAGCATCGACGGCATATAAAAAGAGGTGGAACAAGGTATATGGAGGATAGAATGAAAATTAGGCCATGATATGAATCCAACGACATAAAAATGAAGTGAAACGAAGTTACGACGAAAGAGATATAAGTGCTTGAATATGTGTGTTTGAATCTGAAAATTTTACCCAAATGGAGAAAAATCTTATTTTTGACCAAGTTTCAGAGCTCTGACGGCACGTAAAAAGAGGTAAAACAAGGCATATGAGGGATGGAATGAAAATTAGGCCATAAACTGAATCCAACGACGCAAAAATGAGGCAAAATGGAGTTACAATGAGGGAGATACAAGTTCTTGAACATGTGAGTTCAAATCTAAAAATTTTGCCCAAAGAGAAAAAAAATCTTTTTTTTAGCCAACTTTCGGAGCTCTGATGACACGCCAAAAGAGGTAGAACAAGGCGTATGAGGGATGCAATGCAAATTAGGCCGTTAGGTGAATCCAATGACGCAAAAATGAGTCGAAATAGAGTTACAGCGAGGGAGATACAAATGCTTGAACATATGGATTTGAATATGAAATTCTACCTAGATTTTTGTTAGTTTAATATAACGAAGATGGAGGGAGGGGTCGGATTGAAACACAAGTGGAAGGATGAGGTAATGTGTCGAAATTAAAAATCTGGGGTTTAAAATGAAAAAAGGCGAAACCTTAGGGTTTTTTGTGTAATTAACCCATAATTTTTTTGGTTAAAATCCATTAAAAAAAATATATTAAAATAGTTAATAAGATAAAATGTCACATCAAATTCATAATCATTTTGTTTTTTCTCTCACAAATATCATATCTAATTATAAAAAAAATTCAACTCTCTTTTCAAATATAAATATTTTAGCTTACCAAAATAGTTAAAAACAAAAATAGTCTACTAAACTAACAAACTTTCCAAACAAGGCCGAAATAAAGGTTAATTATATTAAAATTTCTTTTAATTATTTATGAATATTATCTTATTCCCTCTATCTATGAACTCATATATGTTGATATTCTTAATTACGGGTGGGCACGGATCGGTTGCGGCCATGGAACCTTCAATCTGCTATCCGTCCACTAGATTCACAGATTGGAGAAAATCAATCCGCGTCTGTCCGCCAATCCGGCGGATGTGGATTGAGCGAATTGGCGGATGGATGCGAATCGGTTTGGCGGTTTAAAATTTTAAAAATTTTCAACATAATTCAACATACGCACTTCCTCGAAAAAAAAAAAAAAAACAAGTATTACAGTCAATGACTTAAAAAATATATTACAATCACTGCATGCCTCATCTAAAGAAAGAAAGTTTGAAACTTTAGAATATTACAATTACTGCATGCATCATCCACATATTATAATCACAGCATGCCTCATTCATATAAAGTATTACAATCTATGGTTTTTAAAATATAAAAATAATTCAAACCACCAAAACCATAAACATGGCAATAATAGAGATTGCATGCCTCTGTATTGTTACATCTATATCTGTTTTTGAAAACAAAAATCAATCAGCAGATATCATCTTTTTTATTTATTAGTTTTAGAGTTAGAATTAAAAACCAAAAAATATAGATAAATAATTTTTTTTTTTTAATTCAAAAAATATATTCAAGTTGAATACTCTTTTTCAACAGAATATATTCAATAGAAAGAAAAACTTTTTTTCAACTGAAAACACAAACAGAATATCTAAACAAATTGAAAACACAAAGTCTTATAAATTACCTGGGGTGCTCGCGGTTTGGCGATTCGATTGCAGCCAAGTGAACCTCAAATCCGCCATCCGTCTAAAACTAAGCGGATTGAAAAAAATCAATCCGTAACTGTTTGCTCGTCATCACACATCCGTCCAAAATACGGCATCAATTTGGGTGAATCGGTATATTCGCTACTCACCCCTATTCTTAATTATAAAAATATATCATTTTTGTTGTTTCTTGCTTCCCACCTAAAGTGAAACATTTGTATGTTTTTATAGTTGATAGGTCATAATGTACGGATTCATAAATGAGAGATAATGTAATATTTTGTAATAATTAAGGGTGTTTTTGTTAGGTTTTTATAATTAGTAATCTCGTTTGACAAAATGCTTTTCAGTTGTAATTTATTCGCTCTTTTGTTTTAGTGAGGTTGTGAGTGTTTAGACGTGAATCTAACTCGAATTGTACTTGTGTAGAGGAATTTGCGTTGACATTCCGTATCTTGAGTATTCTTTATTTGCCATTTCGCTAACTATGTACAAGAATCAACGAATTACATATTGATAAACATCAAGGTTGATTTTGTTCTTTTATTCACATAAAGAGATAGATGTTCTTCGGTAGATTCTAAAAAACTCGGGCCTAAAATTTTGGTGAATTCTGGAGTAGTTCATCGTCATGGCTTTGACATCGACATTGTGGATTTAACATTGGGCAAAGCAATTTTGTGGTGAAAATAGTGTTGGAAGAAGCTCATTGGATTTGGTTCAATTAAGGTGTGGATTCGTTAGTTGATTGAGGGTACTCATGTATAATTTTTTTTTATCTTCTTAGTGGATTGTTTTATAGATTTGGCTCGTAATTTTTTTTATGACAATTGGATATACTTCAATTGTGATTTTTTTTCAACATTAAATCATTGTGTCAATTTGTCTTAATTATTTGATTGAGATAGCTATTTACTATTATAGATTTTTCAGTCTTAATGTAATTAATCAATATATAAGTAAATTTTTTTTCTCTATTTAACTGTTTAAACTTTTAAATGATCTGATAATTGTTAATTTAATATGATATTAAAACAAACAATAAAACTTGTATTTTGCCGCATGGAAAGGAGCATCATTGGAAGGGGGGGGAGGGGGGGGGGGGGGGGGGGGGACACTCTAGTATGGCCAAAAAGCACTTTCTATGTGCCCTGGCAAGCATATATACATGCAACTAGATGATAATGGATTAAATAAACATCACCAATATAAATAACTGTTTAATTTTAAGTTTTTAAAATAGTTTTTAAATTTTTAATTAGGTTTTTTTCAGCAAAATTTTCAAATATTTTAGTTAACATATATTTTTTTAAATGCACCTAATCTAAATATATTTAAAAACTAACATATATGTGAGGATATTTTTTAAAAAAATTTAACTAATATTATTCATTGAATTTAAAACAAAATAAAAACACAAATTTTGTAGTTTTTAAGTGTATTTAAATTAAGTGAATTTAAAGAGTAAAAAAATAATTAAAATGTTAAAAAAATCACTAAAAATAAAATAAAATTATATCTGTTTATTTTTGGAGTTTTCAAAAATATTTTTTGAGTTTTCAATTCATATTATTTTATTTTTAGTGATTTTTTAAACATTTTTCACTAAAATAACATGAATTGAAAATTCAAAAACTAATTTTGAAAACTCCAAAATTAAACAAATATATATATATATATTTTCATTCCCACAATTCCAATATGCCATTTGATGTTGTGGTGGTAAAATTACAATTCAATCCACCTCTTAAAAAATAATTACACACTGATAGAATTTTTTTAATTTTAATTATTAATATTTATAAAATTTATTACTAATTTATAATTATTTTTTATAAATATCACTGATTTGATATTTTTCCCTCTTTATAAGGCACTGATAAATGAATATGTCTTTTCCCAAACAATGATAATTGGATTTGACCAAGAGAATTAAAATCACCTGTCGGCCATTGGAATTTATTCTAAAATCTTACCTCCAATTCAATCCAAACACCCTCCCCCTTTGAATTAGTGATTATCTGTCTCTTGAAACAAACAATCAAAGGAGTTTGAGAAGATAATTAAAAGTTTGATTTTTTAATTTTTTTGATTTTTTTTATGAAAACATATAAAAAAGTGAGAGATAATGTGATTTAAAAATGAATTTTTTTATTTATTACAGGAAAATCGGGAAATTCTATTTCCATACACTGCATTGTCTCTATACACATACTTTCTCACTCCACACATTTAGTAATTTGATTCTTAGGTATTTATCTCAATCCACACACCTCACATTCCAAATATACCCAGTTAATAAAAAATGTGTGCACAGAGAGCTCTTTCTGTTGTTTTCTTTGCCTCTTTTGCTTTTTCTCAAAAACTGGGAGTGTTTCTTGATTCTGGATTCAGCTGTTCGTGCTGTAGCATAAAGATTTTATACAGTGGGTTTCTCCTTTGTTTTTATTTATCACCACTAATGTTTCACCAACTGGGTTTCTCTTTGATCTTTAACACTATTGGTTTCAGCAGTGTTCTACAAGGCGCAATTGTGTGGCTCAAATTGTTTGAAGGGAGGCATGCATCTAATGCCTGAGGCTCTAGGTGCACGACCTGTGTGCTTTGCTTAGATTTTTCTCCAGCCTATGTTCCCTTTAAGTTACAGGATTTTGTTACCTTCTTTCGAAAAGTATTTGAAGACTGAAATAGAACAGAAAATTAGCGTAGGTGATGGACAGTGGATGTGCACAGAGAGCTTTTACAAGAAAAAGATGTTTACAAAAATCTCTATTTTGGATGTTTAAGTGTGTGGATGGATGTCTATTTTGATCATTTTATTTAAGGATGAATTTATAATAAAAATAAAATTCATTAAGTGTGCGCAGAAACAATGTGGTGTATGGAAATAGAATTACCCGGGAAAATCTTTTCATTTTTCCAAACGTATAAGACAACGCCCCTTGTAGAGATTACCAAAATATCCTCTTGTCCGTTCCAAATTAAGGGATTTTAACCTGAAAACTTTTAATATCCCATTCTGTTTTCAATATCCCATTCTGTTTGTTGGAACTTTTATCAACCAACACCACCAGGTGAACACCCAACAATCCTCATTACTAGGACTTGCATATATATATAGATTTATTTTAACATTACACTTTTTGCTATGTTTGGTTTGTGACGAGAAAAAATATATTAGTTGAAGTGGACATGATTCTCTGGGATTTGGTTCTGGGAGATGAATGAGAAAAGAGAGTATTATTGTCCAGAATTGCAATATGCCTTTTTTTGCACTCAAAAGCTACACATCCGATACACGGATTCCGGAAGTGGTATTGTCCAGAATTGCAATATGCTATTTTTTTGCACGAATAATATTATATAATATTATAACACTAATTAATATATTAATATATATATTAATTAATGTATTGCACTGAAAAGCTACATATCTAATACACGGATTGTTTTTGCACTCGAAAGCTACATATCTAATACGCGGATTCGGAAAGTGTGTTCTGATAATACCTGTGCTGTGAGGCTTTCTTTTATTTTTGAGCATTTATTACCACTAAGAATATATTCTTTAAAAGAGCAAATTCTCAATCTTGAATTATACTACATGTATTAATTAATGTACTAATTAATATATTAATTGGTGATATGATATAATTTAAGAAATTTTTAATATTTATGATGTAATTAATGAGTGAGATCAACAATAATGATATAATTAGTATTGGTTAAGGTTGTTAAAATCGGGATTTTATGTTGGATCATTGAAGGTGCTTATAGGATTGGATCGTAGAATCGGATCGAGGATCGTAAGATCCTATCAAAAAAGACAAATTACATAATAATTTAATATAAATAAATATTTCTTATAAAGTATACACAAAATGAGCCTATATTTTATTAAAAAGAAGTGAAGATATTGTGAAAAATATAATACTCAATGTAAAATGTACATATAATATTATACAATAGAAAACTCGATGGTGAAAGTTTTGTATTTCATCAAAAAAGAAGATGAAGAAGAAAAATTCTATAACAAAATACTTCACAATCTATAATAATGCATAAAAAGTGAAGAAAAAATATTTAACAAAGTTGGATATAAAAATAGATTAAGAACTCAAAATAACAGTTTAACCGAATGATAAGGTCTGTCGTTAGCATCCCTGATGGAGCGGATTCAAGTCACAAAAATAATCTCTCCAAAAATTGGGATAAAGTTGCAATCATTTTACCCTTCTTAGACTCCGTTAAAGCTAAGTTTGTTTTTTCATCTATTTAATTTTCTAAAATTACCGCAATATTTGAATGTTTGTTTCCTAATTTGTTTTTCTTAGTCTATTTGATTTAATACGACTTGATTTTTATTATTTATTTTGACCACATAAATTGCTATTTAGGCAACAAATATAAATTTACAATAAAATATGTCATACAATACAAAACAAGGCTTGTAAATTGGATCGGATATGATCGGATTCGGATCGGAATTTCACAATCCTATAAGATCCCACTACTAAAATCAAAAAATCCTACCTATAAGGAGTTTTTTACACGATCCGGATCGATTGTACTCAAATGGATCATAAGATTATAGGATCGTAAGATCCGGATCAGGATTTTGATAACCATGGTATTAATACACTAATTAGTACATTAATTGGTATATGTAGCACCACCGATTAATGTTAAAGCAAATTGTATTTGTAATTTTTATAATTTATTATGTCAATTTAATTCTTATAATTCTAATCGTATCAATTTTATCTTTTACTTTTTTTTTGTTACAATTTGTCAATTTTTGAAGAGAATGAATCGTTTTAAAATGGATAGAACATCTCAATTACTTTGAAAAGAGTGCATCAATTATTTTATCCATTGATTGCAATTCAATTTAAGGATATTATCAATTAAATTAAATTAAAATAATATAAAAAATTCAAAAATAAATCAATGCAATTAAAATATAGAGATTAAATTCGCACAAAAAAAGATAAATTACATCAACTACAGGTGTAATTCGCCATTGATGTTATTACATGGGCATTTATTCACTTTGATTGACTTTTAAAGAATTCAAAATTGACAGTTCAATTTTAGCAAATTATAAGAATCTTAAATTTTTACGGATGAAAAATGATATTGCATTGCACTATCACTTTGGTGAGAAACCAAGGATACATTTTTAGAATTTGATGCTCAAAAGAGAGAAAGTTACATTCCTTTTGCTTTAAAGGGCACCCTACGTTCTGTTTTAAATTAGAGACGTTAAAAATAGTATAGGTGTTTCAGACCCTTTTTATTATTATTATTAATTGAGAATTTGATGCCTTAAGGCCCAAGCTAAACCTTAAAATAAGATCTTAGAAAATTTTCATCCAAAATTTTTTGAAGTTGGTGTTTTTTGAAAGTTTAGATGATAAATTGACATAAGTCAATTTAACATTTCTAAAATAAAAAATTTCACCTAATATGTCAAATTTATTATTTTATTACTCTGTATATTAATAATTTTGGTATGGACTACATTCTTGACAAAAATAATAAAACAAAAATAAGGCATGAACTAGGGATACCTCTATTTGCCCACCAAATTTTATCTCATGGCAAACCACTACTCAGGGCACACCTTTAGTAATTTGATAAATAAATGATTTGTTCAATACATAACACAATCTTTTATCTTTATCCTTAATCACACACCCCTCCCACAATCTGCCCACAATCTTCCATCTCCCCCTCCATTCTCTATTTAAACCGGTGAAGACTCATTGTTATGTTCAGAGTAAAGCAGTGGTGAAGACCCATTGCTCAATACACTTTTTTTTCTCATCAAAGATGTTGTCGGTAGTGCTCAACACAGTTGGAAACAGCAAAAAAAAAAAAAAAGTAGACATTGGAGCACAGTTTTGGAAAAAGCAAAAAAAAGAAAAAAATGTTATACGTATTCGGCAGTATAGAGTCGAACAAAGCAGACATGTTCGACTATTAATAGCTGAACAGATTTTGTGTGTTCGACACTTAGAAACCGAAATATTAGAGCTTGTTCAATACTAGTCAATCAAACAAATTGTATATTGATGCTAGAGGTACGGGTTTTGATGCTTTATTTGGTAATTGTGCTTTTTTAGAACAATTGGACAAACATAGGCTTTATTTAAGGTTAAATAAAGGACAATATAGGCTTAAATAAAATTGAACAAACGTAGGCTCTATTTAAGATTATCGTGCTTTACCAATTACTCTTTGTCCTCTGTGGTCATTTTATTTAAAGTTAAAATTATAATAAAAAAAAGAAGTAATAGTGTGTCTTAAGATAAAAGGTGGTGTGTAAATAGAGGCACCCATGAACTAGAGGTCATACCGATTTTGGCATGCGAAGGTTGTTGTCCAATGACAACTCAAATTTTGAAGTTTCGGGTAGAGCCCTTTGAAGCTATTTGGTTGTCATGTCAGAATTGAAATTTCGGGTGGAATTGCTCTTAGTCAGCGGGCCTTGGACAATTTGAAATTTTGACAAGAATAAATTTTTATTTTTTATGTTTTTGAACTTTAGATCGACTAGTAAGTTGTCCTATACTATTGAGTCATTTAATATATATAGGCAATTAGACTTAACTATTTTCTTACTCTAGCGTAGCAATTCTCAATAATTTATTATTAATTTTTTAATCAATCAATAAGAGATTATTTACAACATAAACAAAATTACTCTCGAAAAATCATAATCTAACAACTAAAGAAGTTTACGTAAACTGACAAAGAGTCCAATAATTGAAAAGAAAGACTAGCCCACTAACCAACCAACTTAAGAAGCCTATAAAAAAAGGAGAAATGATCAATACAATAAAGAGTTTCAGAATCGAAAAAAATTTATTAACCAAATTGATCCTTTAACCTTTTAAATAAAATTATATATAGATGACTAACTGAACTAATCCAATTAATTTTTAACGTAATGTTATCACATGGGAGAATCACTTTAGATGTAAGTCAATCTAGTGGACAGCACAGGAGGATCTAATTAGAGCAGCTATTGATAAAACGGTCAATTTGCTTGATAAATCTATATGTTATTATCTATAAGATTCAATTAAACAAAAGAATAGCATGGGGGCGTTTGTAGTCCAACGGTCAGGATAATTGCCTTCCAAGCAATAGACCCGGGTTCGACTCCCGGCAGACGCAAAGATGTTGTTTTCTTTTTTCCATTTATGTAGTTTCTTAAGCTATATTAATTAGTTTAGTTATGATAATGAGGCATTATTTGGAAACTTTTTAATTATTTTATGAGATAAAATATAAGGGGACTTACCAGTCGGTCCCATAGAAGTAAATTAATACTGGCCAAGTTCTGTCTTATTTCCGTTTCCAATTTTACCCTTTAATATCACACCACATGCGTTAAACAAAGAAACTGCTCACAAGTTCTCCTCTGTGAGCCCTTCCCTATATGTTGTCTTCCTTTTGTTCCTTATATATTGTTCCTTTTGTTCTCTCATACTCACATACATACACACTCACTCAGTAATTCATAAAATCACATCCTCACACTTACTAATTCACAAAAACAAATTTACAAAATATTCAACAGTGATAAATTTATCACTGGTTCAAACAACGTTTTCTACTTTTACCCCTACACTCAGCACTATAACTCAAAAATTTCAGTGATAAATTCACAAAAACAAGTTTAAACAATGACAAATTTCAGTGATAAATTCACAAAAGCAAACTTATCACTGGTTTAAACAATGACAAATTTCAGTGATAAATTCACAAAAACAAATTTATCACTGGTTTAAACAGTGATAAATTCACAAAAACAAACTTATCACCGGTTTATCACTGATTTAAACAAATTTGTCACTGATTTATCACTAATTTAAACAAATTTATCACTGGTTTAAACAGATCTGTCACTAGGATCTTCCTCCAATATACAGAGAGAGAGATAGAGAGAGAAAGAGAGACAAGAACAAAGAGCATAGATCCTAGATCTAGAGGTGGAGGCGACGACGACTATGGAGGTGGAGGCAGCAGTGGTCGGCAACGACGGTGGAGGTAGAAGTAATGGTGAAAGTGGAAGAAGATGCCGGTTGAGGTCGCCGACAATGACGACAGTGGAGGCGGCGGTGCTTGGCAATGGTCGTTGATGGAGGAATGTATAGAGAGAGAGAGCGAGCGCTTCTTTTTTATTTTCATTTTTCAGCTTTCATCTCATAGATCTGGATATAAAATATGAGGACAAGAATGGAATAAACAAAAATATTCAAGACTTATAGGTAAAACAGTCTTCATCATGGACCTGTTGGGTAATAATCCTTCCAAATAGGACTGCCCGTAAAAAATCCCAAAATATATATATATACAGTGCAGCTGACTTCAACTTGATCATCGTTCTTGATGCGTAGACACTCTTTATTATGTTTTACTTGCTTGACAGCTAATTGAAATTTTTTTGCTTATGGGTTTGGTTAGTGGGAAAAACTTTAGCTAAAGTGGATGGGGTTCTCCAATAAGAGCAAAAGAGGAAAGAATCTTTTGCTATGTTTGGGCGAGACTGTGTTATTGAAAATATGCCATTCTATTCGAACAAAAGTTAAAAATCCAAAATAGTTATAATGTTGTTATATGAAAATATTATATATAATCTTATTTTTTATTTCCTTTCTTACTCCAACATATAAGTGAGTGGGTTATATATGAATTTGTCTATGAAAAAAAAAAAAAAAAAAAAAAAAAAAAAAAAAAAGAGATTGGAATGATGTATAGCATTAATCCTATGACCTGTTATATTAGTACAACTATTCATTTGGATTGAACTTTGCATTTTAATTAACATACAACTCAATATTAACCAAATTGTGGAAATCTCAACCTTTTGAGGTAGAAAACAAGTAACCCAGCTTCTATTAGATAAATGAATCATATGGCCATGGACAATGATCACTTTGCCCACTATCTTTTAAAAGGGATTGGCTTTCTTCCCGTCCATGATCGGATTGGACGGTACTGTTGGGTCTGTGGGAGTTCATCACAAGTCTCGTTTCAATAATCGGAACAGTTCAATATGTAAAACTCGTCGAATACTATATGCTTGTAAAAAAAACACATTGATCGGATATCGATAATTACGTGATCAAATCAGTTTTGTATAATAAAAAAAAATGAACGGTGAAAAAATAAACGGTTGACAGAAATCTGATCCGATGAGATAGCTATTGATATCTGGTCAATATGATTTTTTACAAGCATATAGTACTTGACGATTTCTACACATTGAAATGTTCGAATTATCGAAACGGAACCCGTAGTGAGCCTACACAGATCTAACAATACCCTCTAATCCGATCACGAACTAAAGGAAACTCCAGTCCCTTTTGAAATTGGATGATAAAAAGTGTCAAAAGTCATTGAAATGGTGAAAATGTGCTTGATTGATCCCCAAAGATACCACAAACAGACACAATTAAAGACAAGATGGTATATTTATATGTAGTTGCAAATGGACCACTTACTTCCCAGTCCATCGTCTCTCACAATTATGAGTCGTTTTCAGGCATTTTTAATGTCTGAGAAGTTGCATGAAATGGATCTTTGTTCGCATATGTTCCAGGACCATTCCTTGCCCCCTTGGAGGGTACTAGTTGTGTTATGCAACAAATCATAATTCATGTTCCAAAATAAAAATAAAAACCATTTAGAAGGATACCAAATAGTTGAGTAATGTTAGAAATACTAAATGGTTTACCAAAATTTCTACTACACACTCAAAAAAAAAAAAAGAAAAGAAAAAAAAAAGAAAGAAAACATAGAATCTAATTTGATAAAAATAAATATCAAAAAAATATTTTTAAATTCTTAAAAATGATTTTTGGCCTCTGAAAAGATAAAATTATGTAAAAATAATAAGTATTTTATTTATTTATTTTTATTACTTTCACCAAATTAATTTGGGATGGGACAATTGCAAAAAAAAAAAAGAAAGTATAAACTCAAAATAATTACAAAGAGGTAGAAGTATAATACTTAGGCCTCGTTTGGGAACATTTTTTTTTTAGTAATTTTTTGACTTTTTAGCTAAAATATTATATAAAAAAAATTAATATGTTTGAGATGACTTTTTGATTTTTTACAAAAAGATATGCAAAAAGTAGAAAAAAAAAAAAAAAAAAAAAGAATCTTTGACTTTTTGGTATAGATTGTTGGTTTTTTAATTTTTTTAGTAACTTTTTTACTAAAATCATCACTTGCCAAATGAGGCCTTAGTTGTGCAATTTAATGTATAAATTGATTATACTTTCATGACATTGCAATTATTTTATATTAATGTCACTCTTTTCCAATTGTCCCAATTAATTTTTTATTTTAAAAAAATGAAATAAGTTTTTCAAAACCAAACCAAACATTTTGGCCTTATTTGAGAAGTTGACTATTTTAACAAGCTATTTTAGTTTTTAGATATTTTAATAGACTAAAATATTTGTGTTTAGAAAGAATATTGGATTTTTTGTAGTTAGATGTAATATTTGTGAAAAAAAAAATGAAACAATTATGAATTTAATTGGATAGTTTATTTTATTAACTATTTTAACATTTTTTTTTTATTTTTTTTTTGTAAATTTTAACCAAAAAAACTAATTTTTAACTTCCCAAACACTAACTTATAAGAGCATCTCCAATAGTTGTTGCTATAATACCATTGCTATTGTTATAATTTGGCAATGAATAGTATTATTTTGTCAAATTATAGCAATGGTACTCCAATAGTCACTTGCTATTTTGACAATTCTCAATCAACTTTCCCTCCTAGTTTGTAGGTGTTGTTTGGATATAGGTTTTTTTGTGATTTTATTTTTGTTTATTTTTTGTCTTTTATGACCTTTTGTTAACTATTTGTAAAAAAAATTATATATTTATATTATTCCCGACTAGACAAATATAAAAAAATGAAAAAATTTTGAAAAATTAGAAAAAAAAATTAAATATAATTAAATTTGAAAAATTACTTGGTTTTCTACCGTTTCAATTCTATTTTTTCAACTGAATTTGGAGCTACAAATATGTTCATATTTGCTGATGTGGTATGTTTGGCAGTTGCTATTTTACTTGCTAAATTTGAGAATAATTATGGTATATACCATCTTTAACAAGTAAAATAGTAAGCCATTAAAGATCCACTTTTTTGTCACTATTGCTAAATTATAGTTTTGATAAGTGTTTTGATGCTCAAAGTTACAGCAAAAAACTCCTAAACTTTATTTGTTGGTTAGTCATTTAACTAGCTTGCTCTCTCTCTCATCCGGACTTATTTTAGGAAGCGATTTTTTTTTTAAAACTTATTGGCTTATTATAAAAATATATATATATATATATCATGTAAATAAATTAATAAACTACTAATTTTTTTTTTTATTATTATTATTATTATTTTTTTGCCTACCCAAGTGCATTGAGACAACTCACAAAGTAATTGAACTTTACCATCTCATAAAAATAAAAAAATAAATAATCTATACTCTCTCCTCTCTATGCCAAAAAGTTAATCTGTGAAAAGTTTTTTATAAATTTTTTTATATTTATATATCATTGCTGTTTTTTAAGGAGGCCCAACTTGGTTTCTACTTGGTCCTAGTGCGGTTAACTTGGAGTTTTTCTTTTCCAAATTTTTTTAAAAATCAAATTATTTGTAAAACTAATACACTTTTTAAATTATTTAATAAATTAACTCACTTTTTCAAATCACAATTTTAAAATGCACTTTCATAATGACATGGTCACCTAAGAGTGTTGATGTAGGTATGTTAAAATCACATTTTAAAAATACAAGCTTATTTTGAAGTTGCACTTTCAAAACACAATTTCAACTTTAACATGAAATTGTATTTTCAAAATGTGATTTCAACATGGCTTGTGCAATTTGAAAATGATATTTCAATATGAAATTTCATTTTAAAGATATGATTTCAACATAAAATAGGTATTGCATTTTAAAAAGGAGATTTCATTTAAATCGGACTTTAAATGAATTTTCAAGAAATGGTAATTTGGGAAACACGATTTTTTGGAATTACAATTTCAAAATACAAAACAAAAATGATTGGTTTAATTTCAGAATATGTTATTATTATTATTATTATTACTGTTATTATTATTATTATTATTAAGAAATAAAAACTAATTTGACAAAAAAAAACACTAAAAAATAATTTTTGAATTTTTAAAAATTATTTGCACTCTTAGAAAAGATAAAATCATGTGAAAGTAATGAGTGTTTTTATTTTTCATTTTTTTTTTGTTAAATTAGTTTCAAGGTTTATATTTAAATTTTCTTAGAAATCAAATTCTCAATATGAAACCAAATGGAGTTGGTATATAGAGTTGGTATGCGATTCAATGTTGCAAAACATTTAAGATAGTAAAATTTTATTTAGTACATAAGTATGATTTCATTAACATTTATACGATTTTATTAAATAGTTAAGATAACAAATTTTTTTATTTATTTTTAACATACTAACACTATCTTTGATAATAAAAAAAATACAAATAATTTTATTTTTATTTTTTATTTTTATGTAATAAAATCGTATGAATTTAGATTGTGTGCAAACACAAGTTTGCTATATTAACTATTTTTCAACATAGAATTACATTTTGAAATTGTAATTTCATTATTTTGCTTTTCCAAATTGTGATTTGGTAAAATCCTGTTTCTTAAATTAGGATTTCTTGAAAATCACTAAAATCTCATTTTTAAAATGTGATACACAATTTTTCATTTTTAAAATGACATACCCAATCTTATGTTGAAATCACGGCTCAAAATGTAAATGAATGTTGAAACATCATTTTTGCATTAATGTTGAAATTGTGTTTTGAAACGCAATTTTATGGCAATGTTGAAATTATGTTTTGAAAATACAACTTTAAAGTAAGCTTGTATTTTCAAATTACAATTTCAATATAGTCGCAACCTCATGTGACCATGTCACTATAGAAGTGTATTTTGAAGATACGATTTTGTCATAAAATTACATTTTAAAGATGCAATTTCAAAAAGTAAGTTAATTTTTGTTAAATAATTTGAAAAATGTGTTATTTGTGTAAATAATTTAATTTAATTTTTTAGAATATTATGAAAAAAAAAACTCCCGAACATGGCATATATTTATTAAAAAAATAAAAAGAAATTTGTTTTAATTGTAATACTTACTTTGTCTCAAAATAAAAGTCTTTTTGGGGAATTAGTTTTTTTTTTTGTAGTATAATTATTGGACTTTAAAAATAATAATTTTTCAAAATTACCCTTTTGATAGTATAGTTTTTTGAAAATATCAATTGTCATAATTCTACTTTTTGTTTTGTTAATTAATTTTAAAAAAAAAAAGACAAAATAAAAATTTATATTATTTTAGTCCTCAATATTTAAAATGAAATTAATATTTGAAACAATAAAAAATAAAATAGTTAGTTATCTAAAAGTCCTATTTACAAATATTATAGTAGCTCAGGTTCTATTTAAGATTTTTTAAACCAATAAGTCATATTTGGTAAAGTGAAAATATTATCAGTTTTTCTAATTTTTAAAACTAAGAATATTATTAATTTTGCATAGTAATGTTTCAAATAATTGTTTCAATAACTGATAAAAAAACAGAATATGAGATTAAACGTTTTTATCCTTCTACTTATTAATTTGATTTAACTATCTAATAAAATCGAGAACATTAACAATTTTTTTCTATTTTAAAACTGAGAACATTATTATTTTTTTATTTTTAAAATTTTTTTCAGTTTTGCATATCAATATTTCATCATCATACTCCTTTATAGACACAAAATTTTTAATTTTGCACAAAAAAATAATTCTATTTTTTCAACAAAAAAAAAAAACATTACATAATTTTTTTTTAAATTTTTTCGATTTGAAAGTTGATATTTTAAAATTTGCTAATCAAAATAAATATCAAATCATTATGTTCATTTATAGATAATCATAAATGTTGAACAATAATTGTTTGAAAGGTAATTCTGAATATTCAAAATTTAATGGGATTTGAAAATCTAAAAAAATTTAATTAAAATTTAATGGAGTACAAGTTTATAAATTAAGATTTGTATGTAAATGTGTGTGATGTTTTCTGACCACACTGCCAAACGGGTACTCAGCTGGAGAACACCGGTAGAATAGATTGCACCCGAACGACCTATCACAGAAAGATAAGACTCCGACGGTGGTTCGTCCACCCGGGGGCACTCCGACGATCAAGTCAATGCTCAATTATCTTTCAAAGATAACAAAAAGTGCTTAACTCACTTAGCCAGAATACCAAAAGCATATCTTAGACCCACGAGGGTGCCTTACTTTTATAGCCAGTACTAACTTGATCCCCGTAGAAGCCTAACTTCTCTTGGACTCTAACCCAATGCTCATCCCAAACTCTGTTGGATAATCTTCACTGTAATTAATTAATTCAGTTTGTGTACTTAACAAAAACAGAATATAAAAGAAATAAAGGAAATGAGAGAATTTGTTTGATTACAAAAATCAAACTCGAAATAAAAATAAATAAATAAAAACAGATTTTATTTTGTTACAAAAACAAAATTAAAATCTGATTTAAATAAATAATAAAACACCGAAAATAAATTAAATAACTTACTTGATTAATTTCTTTGAATTATAATCTGATCAAGTCCAGTGTTTGACACTGTGTCCTTAAGACAGATTCGTCCTCTCCTCGGTGCTTTCAGAATATAGACGTCTATCTCCCAGGATAAAATGATCTACTACAAACAATAGCAGCACTACAAATTGTTTGCCTAACGAATACAGTAAGTGTTTATACTCTTTCTCACAAAAATAAAATGCAGCAAAATGATGAATAGAAATTGCAGAGGTGAAATACGAAATTTTCTGAATGTTAAACATCAAATGAGGGTTGTCCTATTTATAGATGTAAAGGTGGCTGCGGGTTTTGAATTGAACAGATATGAAACCTATTGGTTTTGAATTCAAACAGATTTGAATCTGTTGGGTTCAGATAAAAAACGGGAAGGGCCCTGTTTGGATGTACAGTAAAATCAGACCAGTTTATTTCCAGTTTAATTTGAAAACGAGAAAGGCCCTGTTTGGATGTACAGTAAAATCAAACCAGTTTATTTTGAATTCTGGATTTTATTTTACGAAAAATAAAATTAAATTCAAATGTTTTTGGCCAAAAAAGATTAGTACTGGGCCGAACAAGCCCAACCCAATCACACACCACGCACCCGCGCCCAAGCCCAGCCCGCGCAGTGTGTGTGGTGATTTTTTGGTCTAATAGGTCTAGCCCATTTTGCCCATAACCTCTCCCTCTAAAACACTTGGATACCCCTTGGGGCACACCCCAAGTACCAAACCCATGCCTTATAAACCCATTCAAAACTTCCCATCAAATCAATGTGGGACAAGCCTTATTCAATACCTTTAAGGATTTTTCACCAAAACTCCATTTCCATAGAGTATACTTTGGCTTCAATTTCCATTCACTCGGTAATGGTTTTGAGCAACCATATATACCACGTGAATTACAACGCGACATAGAACGCGTTACCACTTTGACCCGCGTAAATCAACGCACGGGGCCTACCTAAAAAATAGACCAAATTTAGGAAACAATTCTGGTTTTACCTAGAATTTTATAACTATTTCCAACAATCTCTTCAACAGATAAAGATAAACTTCCTAAGAGTTTTATCCTTATCCAGGCTGAGGTCCTCTCTCATTCTAGGACTCTCGACCCTTATCCGTTCATCTCGGATTCTGGTATCTCCGCAAATAACCTCGGCCTAGCTGAGATCACATCGGTGTCATGACCAGGACACGTAACACCTCGGCTGGCACTTCGATGCCACCTTGGCCACGTATTGTCATTCCCAAAAAATATGCCCCACAACAAATATCCCAAATAAAATAAAAAATTAATATTTTAAGATGAAATGAGTTGAGTAGTATTTTGTTTTAATCATGTAAAATAAATTAGTTATACTACGTAGCACGAAATTTTCGAGCTCGAATTTGGCCTGAAATCAAAACGACGTTGTTTCGTTATTTTCATTTTTTTTTTTTTTAATAACTGGCAAAACCAAAAAGAAAAAGAAGAAGAAGAAAGAAGAAGAAGAAGAAGAGAAGAGAGAGTAGCAGAGAGAGAGAGAGAGAGAGAGAATCATCATCATTCACTACCCAACAAGCCATTCATCTTCAGATCTTCATCAACATCATCATCAACAACCATTCATCTTCAGATCCAGAGAAAAAAAAAAAAAAAATCATCTTCATCGTCAACAAAAACATCTTCATCAACATGACCATCATCATCATCAACACATCATCATCAGCCAATAGTTTTATTTATTTATTTTTTCCCTTCATTTTCAGATCCAGATCCACTAGAAAAAAGAAAAAAAAAGAAAAAAAAACTGGGCTCCGACGATCGGAGGCGGAGGCAGAGGAGGCGGCGATCGACCTTTTCTTTCTTTCAATTCTCTCTTCCCCTCTCTTCTCTTTTTCTCTTTCTCTTTCTCTTTCTCTTCCTCTTCCTTTTCCTCTTATTCTCTCTTCTCTGCTCACTCTGTTTCAGAAGATATAAGGAGGAAAAAAAATAAATTGTCCAAAACGACGTTATTTTTAACTGATGAAAAATTCGGGAAAAATTTTCTCGAGGTACGAACAATTATTCAAAGTACATATATAAAATGTAGATATGCACGTGATCTAATTAAATAAATAATATTTTATTGTACAAAACTAATTTCACAATCTAAGACCATCTCCAACGGTGAACCAAATCCAGCATCAGATTTAAATTTTGATGAAAAAGTCACTTTTTCATGCTCTAACGGTTGCACCAAAGTCATATCAAAATGAGAATTCAGTAAAAAAAACATCAAACTGAGATCAAGACACAGATTTTACCAAATCACTATTACTGACCGTTGAAAGTGGTACACCGGTCAACCAGCCGGTTGCCCGGCCGGTTGACCAACCGGTCGCCCTGTTTCCTTTAAATTAGGTAGGTTCAAACCGGTCAAAAAAGGTTCAAACAGGTAAAAAAAAAAAAAAATTTATTTTTGCCTACTCGGTTGACCGGCCGGTCAACCAACCGGTCAACCACCTGCAAACAATTGATGAATTGGGTAGAGTCTTGCAAAAAAAATTGGAAAGGATGAAGACTCAGGGAAAGTTGATGAGAGAGAAAATTATTGGAAGTGGACGTCTGATTGTTGAGGCAAAATTTGGAAGAGCCCATCCCTTGTCCTGCCTGATTGATTCCATTTGTTTGAACACTTCCAAATGTGAAGTGGACGTCTTTCTCATCTTTGAGAAGGTAATACAGTTCATGACGGATTGCTCCCCCCTAAGGATATTTCATACATGACAATCCGATGAAGATTCAGTGGATCAGAGAGAGAACCAGGCTTGCAAAAAAAAAACTGCAAAAAAAATATATATATATATTTACACTTATCGGTTGACCAACCAGTCGACCCACAAGATTTAATACAGGATTTGATGAACCGTTGGACCATGAAATATCAAATTAAAGAAATAATTATTTTTTTATTTAAATTTAATAAAATATTAAATGAACCGTTAGAAATGTCCTAAGTGAGATGAGATCCCATCCCTCAACACGTCACGTTAAACATTTGTCATTATCACAAAACCTCCTCCTGCCGACCAGAATCACATAAAACGCATATCTCTCCCTCTCTCTCTCTCTCTCTCTCTATCCACTGACAGTGTCCTCTCTCAGTCCCACCACACACACACATGGGTAACTGCAACATCCGACTCCGCCACCACGCCGCCGCCGCCGCCCAACCACCACCAGAAAATCCGCCCCATCCACCTCCCACGACCACCACCCACCACCGCCAGATCTCCGGCACGGGCCGCATCCTCGGCCGCCCGATGGAAGATGTCCGCTCCACCTACGTCTTCGGACGCGAGCTCGGGCGCGGCCAGTTCGGCGTGACCTATCTCGTCACACACAAGGCCACCGGAGACAAGTTCGCTTGCAAGTCAATCGCCACTCGCAAGCTCGTCAACAAGGACGACATCGAAGACGTTCGTCGCGAGGTCCAGATCATGTACCATCTCACTGGTCACCGCAACATTGTGGAGCTCAAAGGTGCGTATGAGGATCGTCACTCGGTTAATTTGATCATGGAGCTCTGTGCTGGTGGTGAGCTGTTTGATCGGATTCTTGCCAAGGGACATTACTCCGAGCGCGCTGCTGCGGAGATCTGTCGGCAGATCGTGACTGTAGTGCATAATTGTCATTCAATGGGAGTGATGCATAGGGATTTGAAGCCTGAGAATTTCTTGTTCTTGAGTAGTGATGAAGATTCGCCTTTGAAAGCCACCGATTTTGGGCTCTCGGTGTTCTTCAAACCAGGTATACTTGTTCTGATCTCCTATTGATCTATCTTTATTTTTATTTATTTATTTCTGTGTCTTTGATCATCGGATTTTAAAATGAATGTTTTCGGATTTTGATTAAATTTGGGAGACTTGTCATTGCAGAATTGATAAGATGAAAATTGAAAAGTTTAATTACACTTTTCACCTTATACTTTGATCCAAATTTTATTTTAGTCCAAAATAGTTTTAAATTAAACAATTTGGTTTTGGTTCTACACTCTTAAGTCTCATTCCGTTTAAATTTCTGTTAATTTTAGCGACGTGTACACCTTAGCAAATTGATAGGTGTGTCAAAGTTGTTAATTTTAACTTCCAATTTGGGTGGAATAACCAAATTGAAATTACGTGTAGGAACCAAATTATTCGATTTAAAGTGAAATTTGGATAAAACTACAAGGGTCAAAAGTGTAATTAACCCAAATTGAAAATATTGGAGGCTTGGCATTGTAAAATCGAACAACTTTGCTAGAGACGCAAAATAAATTAGTTAAAATTCTACTAAATTGGTGGAATATGTGAGTAGTTGATAGAATTTTAAGTAGTTTATTTCATGTCTCTATATTTATTCAGAATTGAATTGCATATATTCATGTTATGTACACGTTGTTGTTGTTTCGGTTCCCCCACATTTTAATGGTTTTATGGTGATCTGTATTCTTGCTAATTTGTTTCATTCATGTTAACTACATTGAGGACTAGAAATCTAAGAATTTTTCCTTCATTTATGAAAACGAAGACATTTAAAATGCAATGGAAATTATGTAGGATATTATCATACTTGGAAGGATAATGCTTTGTTTGGTTGGACAAAGGAGTGGAAGGAAAGGGAAAGGGAGAGGAGGGAGAGAGTTTTTCATTACAAGGAAAGAAAGGGAAACGAGGGAATGTAAAGAAGAGGGAAGTGTCTCCTTCTAGACTTGCCATTTCATGTTTGCCAAAAATTTGACAGAAAGGATGAGGAAAAGTCGGGAAGTATACATTTTTTTTCTCTCCAAACAATACGTTTGTGTTAAACAGATGAGGGGGAACTTATTTCCTTTTCTTACGACAAACTTTTTATATCTCCTATGTACAATGCCTCTTGATAACTGTCCATTTTCTTATCTTAGGATAATTTTTTCATTCCTTACCTTCCTTTCCTTTCAACTTTAATCCTTCCTACCAATTAGGGAGAAAATTTATTCGGTTTTGACTATAAATCGCAACAAATTTCAGTATTTGGAGGAGCAATGCCACATTGAAATGGTAAGTTTACAATGTAAAACCTGATAATGTATTGATGCTAACCGAACTCATAAAATGTGTGATTGATCATTGATACCATTCCTTCAAAATTTATGATTGATAATTGATATGATCAAACTGAGTACCACATGGGTATGGTTGCCGTGAATGCATTTACCTATTTTGATAATTTGGTTGTTTATGAAAATAAGATGGCACCTTTTCTAGAATAAAAGTCATCTTGGTCTTAACCTTAAATAAATTAATAAAGGCTCTCTCAACTAAGCAGCAAGAATTTCAATTACTATTCTTTTGCCTACGGGTAACTTCCTCCTCAATCTTTCCTTCATTATTTACATCGGAAGTAATCACCCTTTCCCACTCTTCATTCAATTTTATTTCTAATTTTATTAAATTTGCACTGTGCATATTTGGTTTTAGTTTGCTTAATGTGAAGCTTTTAGATCATAGTGAATCTCTTCTTGAAATTTAGTGCCATCATTTAAAATTACATCATTAACAATCAAGACCGCCACAATTGTGAATTTGGGGAAGTGTGGGTCGGAATTGGGGAATGTGTTGGTATAATGGAGGATAGAACAGCTAGTGTCAATTGATAAAGAAGTTACGAATGATTTTTCAATTGAATGGGATGGGTATGGGATGGGGTTGAACTACGAGATGGTACAGTTGATGGAGGTCAACGATTCAACCTTCCCTGCCCCCACAATCATCATCGAGAAAGAAAGAAAAAATAGACTACCAATCATGAATTGGTCAGACAGGAGCCCTTCTTAATAGAGTAAAAGCTTATCATGGTCAAATAAAAGGGGAAGGTCTTCAAAGCTACTGGACATGTGAATTGGACATATATCAAATCAAAAGTTTTCTCCCTCTAATATTACCAAGTTATTCATTTGTCATCGTTTGGAGGAATATTAAAACAAGTTGCAATGGTGATTCAAATGCAGCTTGAAGGCTGATTCAACCTGGTATTCTTGGTATTCTGTTTGCAATTTAATGTTTGAATTTCCCCATGAAATTATTCTATGACCTCTCCCAAACTGTCACCTCCGCATTCATCAACCATTCATTTCACCTAATTTTGAGGCTCAATGATAATGTTTTAAAATTATACGGTTTCCTTTTGGGTGCAGGAGATGTATTTAGAGACCTTGTTGGCAGTTCATATTATGTAGCTCCTGAAGTGTTGCGTCGAGATTATGGAGCTGAAGCTGATATTTGGAGTGCTGGGGTGATATTATACGTATTACTTAGTGGAGTCCCACCTTTTTGGGGAGGTATGCACTTTGTTTTTAACGAGTGATCATATATGAGGCATAACAATTGTGATATTCTCACTTTTTCACTTTACTTTCCCATGCAGATAATGAGAAAGGTGTTTTTGATGCTGTTCTACGTGGACACATTGATTTTTCGTCTGATCCTTGGCCGTCCATATCCAATAGTGCCAAAGACCTTGTTAAGAAGATGCTTCGGGCTGATCCAAAAGAAAGGCTTTTCGCGACTGAAGTATTAAGTAAGTTTAAACTCTGGAAAATTTGTTGAGAAGGCAAGAATAAACTAGCCTGTAGGTGTCTATGGAATTAAAAGAGAGAGAGAGAGAGAGAGAGAGAGAGAGTGCAAAAATTGGACTCTTTGTTGACAATTCAGGCCTTAGAGATACAATTGGACTCTTTGTTGACAAGTCCGGCCTCAGAGATACACTTAATTAGTTTGGATCTGCAAGTCATACACTTCCCATATTAAAATTGCTTGGCCCTTTTCTATTTTGCTGGTTTACATCAATGAAAATATCATGGGCAAAGCATTAGAACATTGGTTCTTGTGACCACAAAATCCATTGTAGCAGTGGTAAATGTGCTGGCATGGCATCTATGGGATGGGCAAGGTCAAAAAGGTAAAAATTTGTTCTGTCAAAAGAAGATAGAGAACTGAAGGTGATGATTTGTTGAGAAGGTCAGTACATGTCAAAGAACTTGCTGTGTATGTCAGCCTGTCGTTTGTGTAGGACCAACAATAATCGTTTTGCCACATCTTTACCCAAAACAAGAACCCTCCCATTCTCGAATTATATGTCAATACAAACTTAGAATGAGAGATATGACGGAAAGATTGCAAACAAACCATGGAATTTGATATCCTTGTTCTTATCCGTTTGCTTCTGTTGAATTCACAAGTCACCTCCGCATTGTACTAGGATATTATTTTCTCTTTTATATGCTATTTGATTATGAATACTTGCTTTAGTCTTTCCAAGCTTAGTATAAAATATAAATTGTACAACTCTAAAGTTGTGATAATCCATTTATTTTTCATAATCTTATGCAATTTGAAGGTTAAAAAAAAATAAATAAATAAAATAAAATAAATCAATTGAAGAAATATATAAGAAGTTTTCGAGGTATTAATTGACCCAAGTTACCTAGCCATTGGATGTGTAATATTTTTCTTTCATAAGTTGAAAAATATATTGTTTCATTGGTGAAGAAAATTCAATGCAAATATTTGCTGCACCCTAAAAACAATTCATGAGAAGTTTTAGAAATTGGGTGCTTACTAATTATGATTATATTATTCGGTCCATTTTGGTCAGCAACTAAGGGGTGAGGGGAAGTATGTATATTTTCTTTTCTCAACCACCAGGAGTATGTGTATATACATTCTTTTGAGGCACCTGTGTTCCTTGACATTTTCATTTTGTATACCAGACTGTCAAGAAATACATTGCTTAATATTCCATGTGCAATCTAGTTGGATGTGTTGCAACTTTCTAACGTTCTGTGGATTAGAGAATGAACCTCAACCAATTGAATGACATGCAGATCATCCATGGATGAGAGAAGATGGGGAAGCATCTGATAAGCCTCTTGATATTGCTGTCTTAACTAGAATGAAGCAATTCCGTGCAATGAACAAACTCAAAAAAGTAGCTCTGAAGGTGGGACTGAGAGTATCTTATTGTTCTCATTGTTGTTCTTTCTGATATTTTTGAAATATTTATTTCATTTTATGCTTGGTTTATTATGGATTCTAGTTAGGGTTTCTTCCCTGTGCTTCAGGTAATTGCAGAAAATCTTTCTGAAGAAGAAATTGTTGGCTTGAAGGAAATGTTCAAATCCATGGACACGGATAACAGTGGAACAATTACTTTTGAAGAACTGAAAGCTGGTCTTCCAAAACTGGGTACCAAGCTATCAGAGTCAGAAGTGATGCAGTTGATGGAATCGGTATTTCCAATTTTTCTTGTTATCTTTCAAATCCATGGACCTCATGGTGCATTTGGATATTTACCCCATTTCCTATATGGGATATCATGATGGGTTCATAAATTTTAAGCCTTGTCATAAATATTTAGGTTAAAGTGTATAATATTCAGTATTTGGAGCACCCAATCGGATGAGACATGGCTAAAGGCACTCAAGGCTCTAGAACCTGCTGATTTAGTTGTATACACTGCGAGTTTATACACATGAATTATATGAAAGCAGTGATATTACAAGTTTTGGTTTGTGTAAAAAAAGAAACAGTGTACTCCACCAGTCATCTCAACCACTTTTAGGGTCTGCTTTCCGAGTTCTTCATAGCTGTTTGACTCTCTAGGTCTAGATCTTGATACCTTGCATGTCATCGTGTCTTTTGCTTACAGCCTCAGTTGACCTTCCTTTGGTCTGGCTTCTTCTTCTAACACCTTTAACTTAACCCAAATTTCTTCTCCAATGGTGCGCCACTACATGATTAAACCATCTCAATTAACATTCTGTCATCTTTCTTCAAATGGTGCCACCTATTCTTGATTGGTTAGCGTTTGACAATTAGTTAGTCACTGGGTCCTTTCTCTTCACTTCATCCATCATTGAAGCATGTGCTTGGTTGGTGGAGTCTGATCTTCAAAATGATCTGGTTGCTTCTTTTTCTTTTCTGTTTTATTTTTTGTTGTCCTTTGTTTCTGTGTCCTTGTCGTACCATCTCTTTTCTTTGTTTCTTGCTTCCCTCGACTCTTGATCTTTGTTAGGCAAAAATAAATAAATAGGTAAAATAAATCATGAAGGGCTGATTGCACTGGATATTATATTAATTTTAGCTGATTTATCCTTCACAGTTGCTTCTAGATAAATTAGATTTCATGTGCAGAAATTCTCATTTTTCATGAGCTATTCCAAAGTTTAACTAAACTACTTAGTTTGTTCCAGGCTGACGTGGATGGAAATGGAACAATTGATTACATTGAGTTTATAACAGCTACGATGCACATGAATAGAATGGAAAGAGAAGACCACTTGTACACTGCCTTTGAATATTTTGACAAGGACAAAAGCGGGTAATCTCCCCTGTATAATCTGTTGTTCACTTACTGTATATTATGTTATGCCATCATTACGTTTCATTCCTTATTTTGATGTAAACATACTCATCGGAGTGATTCTCTCGTATTTTGTACCTTCTTGTTCTTGCCTCTTGATTTAGGTACATCACAACGGAAGAATTGGAGCACGCCCTGAAGAAGTATAATATGGGTGATGAGAAGACGATAAAGGATATTATTACAGAAGTTGACACGGACCATGTATGTTTCTCTCTCCTTTATTAGGAATAATGTAATATGCTTATCAACTGTTTTTATTTTTTCAAGTTGGAAAAACAAAGGGTAGCTTCATTTCCATGTTTCTTGACATCCTCCAACTCCAATGCACTGCTTTCTGATTTTGTATCTTAAGGTGTCCAAAACTCAAGTTGCATTTGGCACTTCATAAATGATGTATCCCACAATTCTTTTGCAGGATGGAAGAATTAACTATGATGAGTTTGTTGCCATGATGAGAAAAGGCAATCCAGAGTTGGTCACAAACAGACTTCGCAGATGAGATCGATCCAAACATTATTCACATCTTATTCCATCTTCCCGAGTTCATTTGTTGGTTTAACCACATCATTTTGCCGCGGAGATTGCAATCTAACCTCATTTGAACCTGGAATCAAGAGAGTTCTTGCTTTGTGTACTGGTTTTTTGTTTGTCTACACCCTAGCTTTACATGGAGAAATGAGCTAGATTGGCATCCCTTTGCTGAACAATCTCTCTTTCTTAGCCAATATGTTATGGAACTGGAAAACCCGAAAGTAATTATCATATACAATTTTCAATGTCATTTTGCTTGCGAATTGTAACCAATCCATTTCATGTATGATCCTCCCGTACCACCATAGTCAAGCTTTGTTATAGGTTTTTTCGAGAAAAGAGCTTTGTTATAGTTATTGCAGTTATAGCATCTTGTCATGTTTCAAAAAATTGCCAATTGAAATCTGTTTTTGCCTAAAATGTTGCTTGTGATGTTAAAAAAGATGAGAATGTTATATGGGCACTGTAAATTATTAGTTAGAAAATTAGATGCACATCATTCTCTATGAACCTGATGTACCTGAATGTTATGGGTGCCTCTATTTACACACCAAATATCATCTCAAGACACACTAATACTTAATTCACACCTTTAATAATTTAATAAATAATAAATTTGTTCAATACACACACAATGTTTCATTTTTACCCTTAATCACACATCCCACCACCGCCACTACCTGCAACCCAGCTCTGTCGTCGGCGTCGGTGTTAGCCCCTCCCCCTTGCCCTCTCTTCTTCAAGCCACCATTGCGATCTGCCCTTCAACCTCTCCCACTTCGGATCTAAGGTTTCAGAGGCGAAGGGAAAAGGAAGAAGAAGAAGGGAAAGAATGGTTGGAGAAGGGTATCGGAGGGAGGGGGCTGGAGAGGGAAGCTGACGGGAGAGGTGCTGCAAGGGTGGCACAGAGGGGTGGAGAGGATGGCACGAAGCTAGTGGAGTGTCGGCGTCATCACTGGCATCGGCTAGGGTTTGCAGTGGCACCATAGATCTTCCATCCCCTCCCCATTGCCACCAAAACCCCCTTCCACAAAAGCATGAGAGAGAGAGAGAGAGCGAGCGAGAGATGTGCGATTTACCGGAAGAAAAGATCGCGAAATCTAAGTTGTGGGGGAGTGCTTGCGACGGATGGAGAAGGTGAGAGAGACGTTGGCGGCTGTGGGAGGATGCGGGAGAGAGGTTGACAGCGGCAGGAGATGGGGAAGTCACTGGCGGCAGCGGCGGAAGAAGGAGCTGCTGGTTAGGGCTTCGGAGGAGAGAGAAAAGAGAGATAGAGAAGAAGAGGATATTTTGGTAATTCTCTTTATGGACAGAATAGCAATTAAAAAAATGGTGTGGAATGAGTAAATTACTGGTGTGTAAATAGAGGCACCCGAATGTTATCTGACCCATTTTCTATATTGACCCTCTTGTCCCCCGAGCCCGAGGCAAGAAAATTTTTATTGGTTATTTTTCGAAGTAAAGGACTCTGTAAAAAGAAGGTAAATCATAAGGGGATTGTTCATTCATCTGCTAAGTGAGTGAATAAATAAAATCGAACTCGTATGAATCTAGGCCTAATAAACTAGGCCAAATGGGTGGTCAAAAATCATAATCATTAACTGTTGATTGTAGCAGCTTGAGAATGGAGAGAGTTGAGTTTAATTCTATGCAAGTGGAGCTTAATTGCAGCTTCCAATTTGATTGCGTTACACTTGGGATCAAAATTATTATTTTTCAATGATTTAAAACAATTTATCTACAAAATAGGTGTTGGGTGTTGGATTAATAGGCCTCAGTAGCAAATTCTGTCAAGAAACACAACACACAAAGACATCTAACAGAACAGTTTTAGACAGCAAGAAATGTTTTCTAAAAGTAAGAAAACATTGAGAGTACACAAAACCAGCATGAGACAACACTTGCAAGCATAGATTAACACATTTATGAATGGCAGAGAATGGTATAGCAACCATACATTACAACCCCACTGAAGCCTACAAATAACCCAATAAACAAACAGGCCCTTAGACGCCGCTTCCATCTTCTGACCGAGTCCGTTTTAGGTCTAACAACCTCGCTTACTTGCCTACATAAAGAAGCTCCAACCCGAGGTTGATTCAATGGAGTTCCTGGCAAAACTTGACTGACTTGATCTCTACTCATCCCATACAATCTCATGATGGAAAGGTCTGCCACGGCTTGATCGAGTTCTTCTCTGGACTTGAGAATTTTAGACATGTTATCGAACACGGCAAACAGGTTCAGGGTAGTTGCCAGGAGGGAGAGAGAGAAGGGAATCCACCAGTTGTGACATTTGAGAGATGAGGTGGCAGCTGAGGTGGAGGAAGTTGATGATGAGGATGAGAGGACAAGGAGGATGACACCTTGGAACACAAAATACAAGTTGATGACTTGGATGGACTTTGTTTCGAGGTTTCGGATTCTTTGTTCTTGTTTCTTGTTCATTTCATCCAGTTTTTCAATCTCCCTCTGGATTAGAACCTCAGCAACATGGTTCTCTGGAGGTTGATTCATGAGTTCTCTCTCTCTCTCTCAACAGAACAGGGACTGGAAAAATTAAGGTAGAATGATAAGAGAGGGGGATCTTGTATTTTTTTTTTTTTTTTTGTCATTTGGTTTTGACTTTGAGATAAGAATGTGGGGTTGGATTACCATTTGACTTCATTAGAATGTGACACGGACTTGATGCCAAAGAGAAACTGAAAAAGGAAATTCCCACATAAATCACAAACGTGGGCTCCTCCTCTTTGAACCGCTAGATGTCAATCCAACGTTTTTAAAGCCGGACCGGTGAACGAACTGGAAAAGTGATCGGGTGGATGGGTCACCGGTTCAACCGTCGGGTCAAAGCGGTCGAACCGTGACGTCATAATTAATATTATATAATTAAAAAATATAATTATAAATTATAAATAAATAAAAATATATATAAATAATCAAATAAAAATAAAAATTGTTGTATAGTATTTATTAATAATATTTAATAAAGTCATAATTGATAAAAAAAAGTTACTTATTTCAAAGAAATTAAAATTTTTAAACATTCCCTCCAAATAAATTGATTGATTGCTAGATTTAATTTTGGAGGGAAATGAAATTTTCAACTCTCCCTCCAATTAATATGTTTCAAATAATTTGATTGAATCCCACATAGAATTTTGTAGGTTCTCTTTGAAAATTCTTTTCCTATAAATAGGAATAGACTTTCATAATCTCCTCAAGCTTTCAAGTTTCAACGAGACTCTTCCTTATGAGAGGAGACTCTTGAAATAAGAATTTTTAGTCAAAATTTTGAAATATATTTATATATATATATAAGAAAGAAAGAAAGAAAATAAAAAAAAAGTAAAACCAAAAAAAAAAAAAAAAAGAGGACCGGTTTTGGCTGGTTCGACCACTGGGTCACCGGTTTTACCGTTTCGACCAGTGGATCACCGGTTTTTCCCGATTTTGGCCTCAATCCGGGTTTAGAAGGTTGACCGGACCGGAACAAGGCCCGGTTCAACCGGTCCGACCGGCTGATCTGGTCCGGGTCTGAGAACAATGTGTCAATCTTGTTTAAAGCATTTTTTTTTTTTTCAATTTTATTTCACAAATGTGTACTCGAACTATGCATAGATGTGTATGTGTTCACATGGCCAAGCATAATCTTGATCATCGTTAATGCTTGGCCTTTATGAAGGGCTGTGCTACATCCCCGAAATTGGGGGCCCTAATCCCCTGAAAAAATCAGAACAAGGCAAAAAAAAAAAAAATCATGCCCAAAACGACGTCATTTTGAGCATTAAAGGGATTAAGAGGACCATTTTTAGGGGAACAAATCATTTCTCCTTTATCAATTGGCAATTGCTATTTCTCAAACAATCATTTATTGAAAGGTAAATTACATTAATCTTTATCGTGATTTGAAAAAATATATATATAATAAATTTCACAAATTTAAATAATTCATATAATACATTTAAACTTTATTAGTCGAATAATGCTATATGTATCGATTAATGTACTAATTAGTATACTAACAGATGATGTGGCATAATTTTAGAGGTTTTAGATATTTGTAATTTTTATAATAGGTAAGATCTGTAATAATGGCATAACACTAGTTGGTATACTAGTATGTACATTATTTGGTACATGTATTACCACCATTATTAGTCATATGCATTAAAAAATAATATTATCATATTTTTTATACTGAAATATTGAATAGATAAATTGTTTAGAGGGATAGGGACATGGGATAGGACTCCATATCCGATGGATGAAATAGTCCATTGTTTTGCTCAAAAATTTTGCACTGGACTACTAGTTTATCCGGACTATTAATTCCAAATATATTGGATTGTTGTATCCCAAGTGATGTGAGACGCAAAACTTGGAATAACTCATTACATGAGATTAGATAATAAAATTACATTTTTACTATTTTTGCCTGTTTTGAATTTTTTTTTTTTTTTTTTCAATTTTTATTTGTCATTCGCTTTTTTTATTGTTTAGTGCTTTGTTGGATGTTGTTGCTTGCTATGCTCAGTGCTCTTCGTTTAGTGCTGTGTGTGGATTTCGTTTAGTGCTCTATATGTTTTTTTATACTTTTCATTCGCGTATATATGAAGCAAAAAAAAATCACATTTGGTTCATTCATGTATTTAGTAAAGTAAAATAAAATTTAAAAATCTCAACTAAAAATTAAAATAAATTTATAAAATTTTTATTGGTATTCTATTTATTTAATTTTTTAAAAGTTCTAGTAAAAAAATTAATTTAAAAAAATTATATAAAATTTAGGAGAATTGACCAATAAATCCTGTTTTGTAGGCTTGTAATCCATAAGGTCCTAAATATTTTTTGGGTGATTGAGTGGTCCCTTAAATTATTTGTTGACTGTTTTATCATTGTTAGTACAGTTGTGGGACAGATGGCGTGGTCATGTATGGAGAAGGTGATAGAGTGTTTGTATGTCACGTTGTTCAAAAAGCGCACTAGTAGCTTTTTAAAGTTTGGTTTTTTTTAACACGCACAGTGTGAGACGTGAATTCTTTACTAATTGTTTTTTGGCTCATGACGTGAAGGCACGTAGTAATTCAATCAAATTGGGTCCACCACGTTAGAGTGTCACATGTCACATTTAGAAAAAGTAAACTAAGGAGTTTTTAATTTTTTTTAGAGTGTCACATCATACCTACCACGTTGTCACATTTGAAGAAAGTATACTAAGGAGTTTTTTTTTTTTTTTTTGAGTGTCACATGTCACATTTAGAAAAAGTAGACTGAGGAGTTTTTAATTTTTTTTAGAGTATCACATCATATCTGTCACGTTGTCACATTTGAAGAAAGTATACTAAGGAGTTTTTATTTTTTTTTGGAGTGTCACATCATACCTGCTACGTTATCACATTTGGAAAAAGTACATTAAGGAGTTTGTAATTTTTTTAGAGTGTTCCATCGTTGGAATGTCACATTAATACCTGTCATATTGGAGTATCATACCATACTTGTCACACATTCCCAAAAAAAAAAAAATTCAATTAACTAGTGAGGGTATATCTGTCTAACCAATACCCATCCACATTTGAAAAAGGATTTACTGGTCACACACTATACATAATAAAGACTCCTCAATCAACCATTTACAACGTGAGACCAAATGATACAAAAGTTCATAAAATAGGACTTTCCAATAAATTTTTCTAAAATTTATAACTCAGATTTAGTATTTCTATTATTTAATAATTAATTCAAAAGGGTAAAATAATCTTTTAAGTATTTATCTTTCTTCATAATATCCCAAACAAACATAGGATTTAATAGAATAGTCTCATTCAGACATTTAATCCCATAATTAAACAAACATATGATACACTTTTTTTCCAATCAAATAGTTCAGGAACAATGTATCACAAGATTAACAGCCCGATGAATTACAATCTCCTCCTATCCCGTCTGTATAAAACAAATATGACCTTAGTACCCTTGTAGTTTCATAAAAATTTTACTTTGGTCTTTTTCACTTTTAATTGTAATAGTCAACTGTCTACATTTTAAAGGGTTGTTTAGGATGACCTAAATAAGTATACTTTTTATCTTTTTACGAAAATATATGCAAAAAAGTAGAGAGATAATGTGATGAAAAAAAAATAAAAAGATGAATTATTTTATAATAGCCCAACTTGGCATAAATCAAGTTAATCTAACTCTTTTGGTCTACCGTTAAATAAGGCCAACGAAAATTGAAGGTCGAGAGTCTGAAATGAAATTTTGGTAGAAAGTGTAAGGAATGAAGTAAAATGTTAATAAAAGTATAAAGGTGTTAATATGACCATAAAAATGTCATATGTGTTTCAAATAATAAGTTTCATCAACTTTGTGGATGATACGCGGATAGAAGGATGAGATTATAATTTATTTGAATTAAAGTATAGAGATTGATTATTATAATTAAAAATAAATAAATTAAAATAAAATTTTAATAAAAATATGTGAGTACGAAGTGTAATTAACCCAATAAATAGATAGAGCCAATTTTGTTGAGTGGCTGTTTGGGGTTTGATTTTTTATGACTTCGTGACTTTTGCAAAAGTTTAAAAAAAAAAAAAAAAATTAACGTACTTGGAAAGTTATTAAAAAATCTTTTTTTTTTTTTTTTTGACTAAAAGTTTCGATAAGACATTTATTTTTTTAACTAATGACAAATAATTAAGTGATTTTTAACTTTTTAATTTTTTTTTAGCTAAAATTTACATTTTTAGGCCCTATTTATTTTAGGGGATATGGGTTGAGATTGAATTAATAAGGAGGTGAGCATCACTAAAATCATGTTTGTTTACAGAAATGGTGATGGGGTTAATTGTCCCGCGAGATTAGAAATACTTTCTAGTGAAGAGGAGAAATGGTCATGGGATTAACTGTCCTATGAGACTAGAAATACCCTCTAGGGAGGTGTAGGGATGGCAATGGACCAGGACAGGGTCAGGGATCACTCTCCCCGTCTCCGATCTCGGATGGCGAAAATTCCCCCATCCCTAGCCCCGATCCCTGACGGAAAACCTATCACCGTCCTCATCCTCGCTTCCTAACGGGACTTAGGTTTCCCCAACCCTGAAAATTTCCCGGCCCAAAAAAAATAAAAAATCAGCTCTAGTTGTAGATCCAATAATACAATCACAACCAACTCAAATATATAGATATATATACACACATGTAGAATCAGAATCAAAATCAGAAGTTGTAAAACACACGCAAATATATATATACACACATGTACACACACACACACACACAAGTAGAATCAGAATCAAAAGCTGATGTTGTAAAACACACACAGATATATAGGTATATATACACAGATGTACACACACAGAGAGAGATAGATAGAGAGAGAGAGTGAGAGAGAGAGAAACTAGATCTCGAATAAATCTTCAGCGACGAAGATTTAGAGAGGCATGGCGGCCAGGGATAGCACAGTGGTAGTGACGTCGGAGAAAGCAACGGTTTTGGAGGATGTGGAAGAGAAAGAGAGAGTGTGAGTCACACCATAAATCGTAAGAGAGAGAGAGAGAGAGAGAGAGAGAGGAGACGAAGATGTGGGTTTGTAAGAAAGAAAAGAGAGAGAGAGAGTCATAGGAAGTAGAGAGGGATGGGTTTGTATTAGAAGAGTGAACCGAAAATATATACACATATATATATATATATGGGACTGTTTGGGGATTAATCAGGACGGGGTTGGGCCAGGGTCGGGGCCGGGGGAATCTATTCCCGTCTTCGGCTCGAAAATCATCAGGGATCTATTTTTCAATACCAACCCCAGCCTTATAGGGGATAGTTTTAATAAAAAACCTGGCTTAGGTGCTGTTTGGGAAGTGGTGTTTGGGCTAAATTAGCCACTAAATGACAAAAGTGGCTAATTTAGCCACAAACGGACAAAAGAAGCAATCAAGCATGGCTCCAACAATTTGACAAGTGAATTTACCATAATACCCTCACGTGAAAGAGGGGCGGCAAAGTTAAAAAAAAAAAAATTAAAATTGACGATTTTTTTAAGGAAAGACAAAGAAAGTTGAAAAAAAAAAATAAAAACATTTTTTTTGTTTTTTGTTAAAATATTTTATGAAAATAAATTTAAACTATATTTGATAAAAATATTTTTAAATAAATTTTTTTTTTGGTTATGTATTTGGTTATGATTTGAGTGTAGAGTTGTGAAAGCAGTATGGAATTTCGAGTTATGTGTTTGGTTATGAGTTACCTCAATAATTTATTAATTGAGTTTCATTTTATGTGTTTAGTTACGACTTGAGTGTAGAGTTGTTTTTAAATTTAAAATATTAACATTTTAAATTATTTAAATTTCGATTTATGTGTTTGGTTATGAGTTATCTCAATAATTTATTAATTGAGATAACTTTTTATGTGTTTATTTACGACTTGAGTGTAGAGTTGTTTTTAAATTTAAAATATTAAAATTTTAAATTGTTTACATTTTTTGAATATTTAATTTATTTAAATTTTGCTGTTAAAATATTTTTTTTATTATTTAAATTGATTAAATTTTTACGATTTACATACTTTTTTAATATTTAATTTAAATTTTTGACATTAAATTTTGTAGATTATTTACATTATTTAAATATTAAAATTAAAATTAAAATTAAAATTAAAATTAAAAGGAAAAAAGGAAAAAAAAAAAAACAGCAATTAACATTTGCCACGTAATTTACAAATAAATAAAACACATGAAAATCTATTTTTGAAATGTAAAAACATGAGAACATAAATTACCATTAGCCACGTCTTATTTTACGGAAATAAATATAAAAATAAATAAGGCAAAAAATAAATAAAACCTTGTATAAAACAATAAATAAAAATAAATATGGCAAAAAAATAAATAAATAACGCAAAAATACACTATTACGATTTAAATTTAAAATATTACGCTTTTTTTTTAAATATTACGATTTAAATTATTTAAATTTTTACGATTTAAATTTTTATATTATTGAAATAAAATGAAATATTATTTAAATATAAAAATTATATTAAATTAAATTAAAAGTAAATTATTTAAAATACACAGGACAATAAAATAAAATCTCACCTTTTAATTAAGTTTTGTTTTATGTATTTGGTTACGAGTTGAGTATAGAGTTGTTTTTAAATTAAAAATATTAATATTTTAAATTATTTAAAAAACGTAAATTAAAGAACAAGAACTAAAAAAAATAAAAAATAAAAAAATTAAGCAAAAGTCGGCAGATCGACACCCAATAGACAAAAAAAAAAAAAGAAGCCAAATCCAAACCCAAAAAAAAAAATAGCAAAATAGGCGAAATCGAAACCTAACAGAAAAAAAATTAAAATAAAAAATAACCAAAATATGCCAAATCCAAAAAAAAAAAAAAAAATTTAAGCAAAAAGCCAAAATTGTAAAAAAAAAAATACCGAAAATAAGATGACATACCAAAATTATTTTTTTTTCAGCAAATAGCCAAAATTGAAAAAAAAAAAAAAAAAAAAAAAAAAAAAAGCGGAAAATATGCCAAATCCCAACCCAAAATGAAAAATAAAAAAAATGAAAAAGGGCAATTTGGTCTTTCAACAAGATGACACCTCATCAAAAAGCCAAAAAGTCAAAAAAGCCAAAAAGCCCTTACCAAACCAGGCTTTTTAGCCCCAGGCTAAAATAGTCAAAAAAGTCAAAAAGCTAAAAAGCCAACCCACTTCCCAAACGGGGGCTTATTGAGATAGGGTGGTTTGGGTCCCTATCGGACCAGGTTTAAATTTCTATCTCTAGTGAGGTGAAGTAGTAATCCTAGAGAAAGGTGATATTTAAATCTAATCTCATGAGATTAAAGATGAAATGACTATTTTATTCCTCATTTTATAAAAATAATTTAATATTAAAATAAAAGAGTATAATAATATATTTATAGTGCCAAAATATAATTTTTAACATTAAAATATATTAAAAAAAACACTAAAATATTTATAGAATTTTATATAATTAATTTCATCATAAAATGACATAACAAATATAAATTTTCATTAATTCAGCAGTCATCAAAAAAACATAGGGTCGATTTGGTTTAATTTTAGAATTATTATTTGAGTGTGGAGATATATTTTGAGTTTTGAAATTTCAAATCATGATTTGAAAAGAAAAATAATTGTTTGATTATGAGTTTTGAAAATAATTTTGGAATAATTTGTAATTTTTTTATTTTTTTGATTGATTGATGTATATAATTTGAGAAAATGTGAGGAGAGCGGAGAGATAAGAGAGAAAAAATGATTAATTGATTGATTGAATAATAATAAAAGGAAAAATAAGACTTTTAAAAGTAATTTTGAATTGTATTTTAGAAATATATTTAATTAATCTATTTTATCCAAATCATAATTTAAAAACAAAATTAAATTTTAAAAAGTAAATCAAAGGCTACTATAATTTTTCTTAATCCATTTATTAATAATCTTTTCTAAAATCAAACGAACCCTTACGTTGTTCCGAACACTCCCTTAGAATCGAAATCCAACTTATACCTCGACAATAATCCAAAAATTTCCGAGTGGCAGTGGCTTGTGTTGCGTTAACAAAAGTCAAACAACGTTAATCTCAAAACTAACAATGGCATCAAGTATTAGGGTTTTCTGATTCCAAATCTATTGAGATACCAAAACAAGGTTCAATAATTCCATATATATATATAACTCCTCTGATATCCATGAAATTAGGGATTCTCATCACCAGACTCGGACCCATCTGGATTGGACCTCAATGTTGAGCTCTTTTTCTCAATTTCTTCTTGCTCAACGCCCCACCCTTCTCCTACCCCATTTCTCTCCATTTAGGGTTTTGAACCATCACCCTACTTCTTTCCCACTCACTCGCAACTTTCGGCCCTCTCATTCTATTCTACAGCCTTCAAACAAAGTAAGAAATCATAAAGCTTAATCTTTATTTATGTAAAATTATATATTTACATGGGTTTGGGTTTTTAAATCTATATGGTTATAATTGCAGAAATGGAAAATATTGTGCTTTAGGCGTGAAGAATTTGGTTACGGAGACTCAAAACCTGAGTTTACTGAAGATCCTATCTATGAAGAGTTGGCAAAACCCAAATTGGATGAATCATGTGGCAAAACAAAAGATTGGGTTTCAAGTCTCCAAGAGGTAATTGGATTAATAGTTCTTTTTCCAATTGGATTCAAAATTGTTCATTTACTTCCAGTTTGATGTGTGTTATGTGGCCTTTAATGGGTTTGTCATAATTTGATATGTGCAATTGAATTTTGATTCTTTACATCATATAATCTGTGCATGCTTTTACAGTTCTAAGAGGGTGTTTGAGATGATTTAATAAGTATTTGTTTTGACTTTTTATGAAAGTATGTGCAAAGAAGTAGAGAGATAATGTGATCCTTGAAAAGATAAAAAGATTTAAAAAAATATGCTAATATAGAGGATGCCAAATAGTGCCAAATGTCTGTGTGTACTGTAATAATAGGAATCATATAGAATTATAGGATTGCCCGGTTGATACAGTTTTATCGGAAGTGAGATTTCTAAGCAACAGTGATATTTTGCTTAACTTACAGTCTACAGAGACTTCGCAGTTCTTAGCCTGACTTGTTAATTATTATACCCATTGTTCGAGTTTCTGTTAGTCTTAAAAGTATGACTTTATATACAGTTTACTCAAAAGCAATGTTGTATCCCAACCATGGTTAATGCTAATGCCTTCTCCATAGCATTTGTATTCAGCAAGTCAGTTGAATGGATCAATTTTATATGATCATATATTATACCTCATGTGAAAATTATGCATTTAATTAATTAATTAGACATGTGGCTAACATAAAACAATAAAGAAGGTAGGGCTTGACGTTGGAATATGTACATTGTGTCGATCATATATACTTTTTATGTGTCACCACAAGATGAAGTAAAAGAAAATGGAAAATTGAAATCCTTGAGCATTTATTTTAACTTCAAAACCTTGAAGGCTTCCAACTTTCTTTTTGTGCGTCCATTTATGAATATATTATGAATGCTGAATGTAGATACTATGCCTGAGATATAAATTTTCAAACAGATAGAGGAACTAGTAGTTTCTGTCATGGTGTTCACCCATGGGCTTTTTAATGTTTCAGGCCGCAGATGCAGTATTTAGAGCAATTGGGAAACCCTGGACCGTGCCATGGACAGCTGAGACTATACTACAGGTAAACTGCTATTTCCTTGATAAACATTTTATGGTGAGATATTTAGGGGACTTTATAATGAATAATAAGATCTCGTTATGTTAGTTACTTTCAATGACGTGGCAAAGAGAAACACGGAAGTAAGCTTCCTGAAAATTAGGAGATTTAAAGATATGAGAACTTTTTATTCATTGCTGTTGATGAAGGATTTCTCTTTACTTCCTATTTTGAGATATCATGTACTCCACTCAAACTCAGAAATGCCATAATACCTAAATAACTTGGGGAACACCACACAAGTTCTTTGTCTTATGTCATCTTTATTAAGGGTAATTTGTACATTAAAATCACAAGATCACATTTTTAACTTAATCAATAGCACTTTGTCACTGGTGCATTCATTGGTCATCATTGCACATGGCGAACTTTCTTGATGACTTTCCTTATTTCCATCCACCAATACTATCTTCAGTTTCTCAAGACTACATATAATTCTGTTCTGTCTTTTATCTGGAGTAATTTTATTTTCCTTTTTTAGCTTGTGCTCTGTATTTTATGACAGTTGCACTCCCATGACACAGGATGTCCCACTAGGTACTTGTTCCCTGAATTCTTTTTTGTTCATTAGATAATTAGAAACTAGGTTTTTTGAGGATACAGTCAGAATGATTTTTTTTTTTTAATTTATTTTATTTTATTTTATTTGATGAATTTACATGAACTTTCTAGAACTTATTGTTCCCTTTTTTATACGCTTAGTAAATGGTGGACAATGACAGAATAAACTAAAATCTTTTTTGAGTTTTGAACTACTCAAACTGATATCCTTCCTACTTAGTGACTTTTGATCGCTAGAAATCAATCACAGAAGGATAATGACAGACATGCATAATTATGACGATGCAGGTGACACTCCTTTGGATTGTCGCATTCTGGTTCGTGGGCTCTTGGATGATTCCATTTGGAGCTCACATAGCGGGTTTCAGCAAGGAATCTCTAACATACAGAGGGCAGGCCTTGTACAGCCTTTTGACCGATGTAACCGAAGGCCTTGCCGGAATTGCAATTCTTCATCGTTGCCTGTCTCGCTTTTGTCCGCTTCCATCTGATTGGTTTAAATTTAGCCTGAGAGGGAATTGGCTGTTTGATGTTGCTCTTGGGTGCCTCATGTTTCCTTTGGTCAACCGGCTCTCAAAGTTCAACCTTGACTTATTGCCTCTTCTGCCTTCAACACCTGTCACACTCTCGAACGTCGAGCAGTCAATTGTAGCACGTGATCCAATCGCAATGGCTTTGTATGCACTCGTGGTTTCAGTGTGCGCTCCGGTGTGGGAGGAAATTGTTTTCCGGGGTTTTCTTCTCCCATCCTTGACCAAGTACATGCCTGTATGGTGTTCAATCCTTGTGAGTTCAGTTGCCTTTGCTCTAGCACATTTCAATTTACAGAGGATTCTACCTCTTATTTTTCTTGGGGTGGTGATGGGTGTAATTTTTGCACGCTCAAGGAACCTATTGCCATCTATGCTCTTGCACAGTCTTTGGAATGGCTTTGTTTTCTTGGATTTGATGAAATAGAATTCTTGCTTTACTCTTTGCATACCAATCAAAAGTCGGTTGGTCATACATTCATAAAACACCAAATCTGTCAAAGCAGCACATGCAATGGGCTATTCAGTGAATCAATCCGCTGCTTAATTTCTTCTTTCATTCTACTGGAGGCATGAAAACAGAGAGCATTGCGATTGTAGCCAAAGGAGATCATTTGTGCCACTATTGTGATGCCTCGGCTACTGTATTTTGTTGATAAACAGGTCAGGTTTTTTTTTTTTGAAACATTAAAGATGACTTCTGTAAAAATGCAATGCCTCCATTGGACTTGCCTTTGCTCATCTAATATTTTGGTTAGAATTTCTAGGAATGATGGCCACTTGTTATCTATTTGTACCTTTTTGCCGGGTAATTTCCTTTTGGAAAATTAAAAACACGGCTATCTGAATCCTATCCAAGTTTTTAGCGTAGCTTTAGCACAGTATTGTTTTCTTTAGATTGTGTTGAAAAAAACTTATTATATACTCACCTTAGAAAAATAATATTTGATTTCCTTGACATGATAAAGAAATTTGATGGACTCTGATACCAAAGAACTAAGAATATGCTGCATAATGTAATAGAACCATACAAGCATGCCGTGCCATGCCAGAAAGGTTCACATTGTGTTGGATGAAGCTGTCTGCACAAGAATGTGAACTTACCTAATGAAAAACTACAATAGTTATGGGTAACAGCTGTACAATCCAGAAGGGTTGGTTTCACAATGAAGTTTTTAAATAGTTTTTTCGGCAAATTACAAATACAACCCGAGGTTTGTTTAAGAATAAATTACTAATAAGTCTTAATAATTAGATTTAATTGCCATCAAGTTTTATTAAAAATAAGTTCTAATAAAATTGTTGTTAAAAATATTTTTTTATGACATTTTTTGCATGTCACTAAAATTTAACAGTTAGTAACTTTTTTTATCACGGTTTTTGTAAATTGTTGCTAAAACTTATAATTAGTGACGTTTTTCTGTGATGAATTTTTCAAATTGTCGCTGAAAGTTAAAAATTAATAACTTTTTTGTAATTGATTTTTTTATACTATCGCTAAAATTTATAATTAATGACATTTTTTATGACAATTTTTAAACTATTGTTGAAAATTAACAATTAGTATCATTTGTTAATAGTGTTTGACGAAAAACTCAATTAATTATCATAGGACCTATTGGATAATAAGTTCACCTATTAGGACCTACACGTAAGTCTCCATTTGTTTAAAATACAATTTGTGCACTGTGATTTTGAAAATTTCATCTCACCCCTTGAAATTTCTAATTTTATAACAAATGGCCCATTTTATCAATAAATTATCAAGTCAATTAATAGTTTTTAATTATGTTAGAAGAATATTTTAATTAATAATTCAGATACTTTAATCATTATATAGTAAAACAGTTAAAAATTTTATTTTTTCAGTTAATTTTATTAAATAAAAAATTATGATAATGAGGTATTTGTAATTTTTTAAAATCACATAAAGGAATCTATACTTTAAGTAAATCTCAAGGAGTGTATTGTGATTTATCTTGGGTAATTTACATTCCCCCCCCCCCCCTCTCACTAATTAAAGTTTTTCTAATTTACTCCTAAAATTAACTTGTGTTCACAAAAATTTGATTGAAAATGTCACATTAATTACCATATTACATAAAAATATATTATTATATTTAATTTTAGATTTGTGTTAGAAGTGTGAGTTATAATAAAATATTTTTATACATTGTGGTTATCAATGTGTCATTTTTTTTATCTAATTTTAGACAACTCAAAATATAAAGAATCAAAATGAAAAAGATAAAACTTTAAAGACCAATCATAAAGGGGGCAATTTTTTTTATTCTTTTCTTCTTAGGCTATGTTTGGCATCCTCTTCTTGGGCCAAAATAGTCATAAAAAGACAATAAATTTTTTAACTTAATAAGACAAAACATTACATTCAAATCATAATTATTTTATTTTTTCTTTCATAAAAGTTAAAAAAAATCAAAAAACTTATTCTAAACAAGACTTTTTAACAGTAAATTAAAATAATGAAAACATTAAAAATCAACCCACATCCCGAACGAAGGCTTTGTAGAAAAGTTGAGTGACGAAAGTGACTCTAAAAAGCTGAAATCAGAACGGAGGAACTAGAACGAGAATTGGGATCCTTGCATTGCTGGGTTTTGAGATGCGGCTCACTTCGGCTTCATTTCTTTCATCCATCCATCCATCTTGAAAAGTGAATTTATAATATAATCTAAAAAAATTGAACAGTGTAAATTATTGTTCAAAACGAATGCACCAAACCTCAACTATTCTCTCAAACCCTTGAAAAAGTGAAGGGAAACCGAGCTAAAATGCTTCCCCTTGCTCGAGGGAGCATACCGGACCACACCTAAACATTCAATTGCATAATGAGGTGATGGGGGCTGCTTTGTATAAAGAATTAATGTTATATGTATTGATTAATGGGAGCTTTTTTAATAAATCCACTTTCTAAGAATTTTATTCCATCCAATTCATATTTTTTTTGACTATTTCATTAGGTCCTATTGGAGATAAGAAGACCAAAATATCATTTTCATCTACTTATGTTCTATTTAGTTCACATTATTTTCTTATGTTTTAATAAGTTCTATGGGTGACATAATTATCAAAATACCCATAATAAAAATGTTCACACCGTCAATGTGAATGTTCATATCATCAATGTGTAAGGGCCCGACCCATGTCGATCCTCGTGGGTGCCCGAAAAAATTCGAGTCGGGCCGGGGCGGCCCCGACCCATTGACAATGTGAATATTTACATTGATATGTTAACATTCACATTAATAGGAGTGTAAAATTGGCCCGCATCCCGTGGTGGCGCGAAACCCACCCACGGCCCATGAGCAGCCCGGGGCGGGCTCGATCCGGCCCGTTGACAATGTGAATATTCACATTGACATATTAACATTCACATTGATAAGAGTATAAAATTGGCCCGTGACCCATGGGCAGCCAGCCCACCCACGGCCCGGGACGGGTCTAACCCGGCCCGTTGACAATGTGAATATTCACATTGACATGTTAACATTCACATTGATAGGAGTGTAAAATTAGCCCGCGCCTCATGGCTGCCCGAAACCCGCCCACGGCACGTGAGCGGCTCGAGGCGAGCCCGGCCCGGCCTGTGGACAATGTGAATATTCACATTGACATGTTAACATTCACATTGATAAGAGTATAAAATTGGCCAGCGGTCCAGGGCAGGCCCGGCCCGGCCCGTTGACAATGTGAATATTTACATTGACATGTTAACATTCACATTGATAGGAGTGTAAAATTAGCCTGTGCCTCGTGCCTGCCCGAAACCCGCCCACGGCCGTGGGCGGCCCTGGCCACTTTTTTTTAATTCTTTTTAATTTTTTCTACCAAAATTTTATTATTTTTCACAAAAAAAGACATTAGGCCTCGGCGCGGGCCGGGCCTCAGACTGAGCCTTGAATGGGCCTTAACCGGGCCGATGGGCCGAGCCGGGCTTCAAGTGATGGCCCAGGCCCTAGCCTAGGGTCTCGAACTAGGCTCGAGCCTGGGCCCAAACGAGCCTTTCCCGAGCCGAGTCAGGCCGGCCCACGGGCCAAAAAATTAGGCCCAGGCCCTAGCCCTGGCACAAGGGTATTCGGGTTTTGGATGGGCCGATGGATCGAGCCTCTAGTCGGACTGGTGGGCCTGGGCCTAACCTCGAGCTTAGGTCGAGCTTGGGCGGGTCTGGCCATTTTTTTTTAATTCTTTTTAATTTTTTCTACCAAAATTTTATTATTTTCCACAAAAAAATACATTGCGCCTCGGGCGGGTTGGGCCTTGAATGGGCCTTAAGCGAGCCGATGGGCCGGGCCAGGCTTCAAAGTGATGACCTAGGCCCTAACCTAGAGTCTCGGACATGCTCGGACCCGGACCGAAACGACCTGCCCCGGGCCGTGGGCAGGCTTCGAGCAGCCCACGGGCCGCGGGCCAACTCTACATTTCTATCAATGTGCATTTTAACATGTCAATATGAATATTCACATTGTCAACGGGTCAGGCTGGGCCTACCCCGGGCCGCGGGCAAACTTCAGGCAGCGGGAAAATTTTACACTCCTATCAATGTTAATGTTAACATGTCAATGTGAATATTCACATTGTCACGGGTCGGGCCAAGCCCGCCTCGGGCTGCGGATCAATTTTACACTCTTATCAATGTGAATGTTAACATGTCAATGTGAATGTTAACATGTCAATGTGAATATTCACATTGTCAACGGGCTGGGTCGGGCCCGCCCTGGGCTGCTGGCCAATTTTATACTCTTATCAATGTGAATGTTAACATGTCAATGTGAATATTCACATTGTCAACAGGCCGGGCCGGGCCCGTCCATGGACCGTGGGCGAGTTTCGGGCAGCCACGAGGCGCGAACTAATTTTACACTCCTATCAATGTGAATGTTAACATGTCAATGTGAATATTCACATTGTCAATGGGCTGGGCCGAGCCCGCCTTGGGTGGCAGGCGGGCTTTTGGCCGCCACAAGACGCGGCTCAATTTTACACTCCTATTAATGTGAATGTTAACATATCAATGTGAATATTCACATTGTTAACGGGCCGGGCTCGCCCCGGCTCGCGTGCGGGTTTCGGGCCGCCTATGGGCCAATTTTACATTCCTACCAATGTGAATTTTAAAATATGAATTTTCACATCATAAAATTGCTAACCGTTTAAAAAATATTTATAAGGATATCAAAATTAAATATAAGGATATAAGTGTCCAAGAAAATAGTGTAAACCAAGAAAATAGTGTAAATGAAGAAAAAAAGATTTTATGGAATAAAACTATACATACATGAGACTAAATGGGTTAAAAAATTCATTCATGGACTTCTTGGTTAAAACACTTTTAAATGAAATTTATCAATAATTTACCCATTAATATACACATTAATATATTAATAGATGATGTGATATTATTTATATAATTTTAAATATTTATTACTTGTATAATAAATGTGATCAATACTAATATCATAACACTAGCTAATAGATTAGTATATATATTAACTAGCCTATCACCCGTGCTATGCACGGGATAATTATAGATATTTATATTTATTTTAGATTTTTTTTAATATATAAATTATGTTTTTTAAGATTTTTTATAAAAATAATTTAACAATCTTATCACTAACCATAGTGTATGAGAGAAGTTGAAAAGGATACTGCAGTAACTATACACAGATTGTATCTATAATTATTTGTATGAGGGAATTTTAAATACTGATCAGAGAATTTTGACCAAATCAATAAATGTAGGCATGTGGAAAAACATGTGAATTGAAAAAAGTTAATAAATGCTATCAATAAATACTGAGTTTTTTTTTTTTTAATATAAAATTTAAAAAATTCATATTGGGATATTGAAACTCCCACAGGTCTTGGGATTAAAAATTCTCTTTTGCTTAATATATAGTATAGATATAGATAGATGTGTTGAATTTTTCAAGAAATTTTTTTTTATACTTGTTCTTAATGCATTAAAGTGTTATTATGAGGGATAATAATCATATGTGTTAAGACTTTTCAAGGAATTCATATGTGTTGGATTTCAAAAAAAATAATTTATGCTTGTTCTTAATGCATTAAAGTGTTATTATGAAGGTAAGACTTGGGAGTTGGGAGAAGTTAATAAATACTAAGATTTTTTTTTTTAAATTAAAAAATCAAGAAATTTAGATTGAGAGATTGGAGCTCCCACAAGGTTTGAGATTAAAAACCCCTTTTACTTAATATATAGTATAGATAGATAGATTAGTATATGTAGTACTACCATTATATAAAAAGAAAAAAATACAACAGATTTAAGGAGAGGATAAAAAAAAACGATAGCAATGTGGTAATAATTACTCATGGGAAAACTTGTTATTTTTTCTAAAAAAAAAAAAAAAAAAAAAAAAAAAAAAAAAAAAAACTGTATTTAAACAAGCTTGTGTTTTTGTAATTTACCCAAACATTAACCACCATTTAAACATCATACGCAATTCCATTTTATTCAAAAAATAAAAATAAAAGAAAACCCTGTCAAAGAACAAGTGTAAAACAACTGCAGCACCTAAAACATCAATGGAATCAAAATATTTTATAAAACCCAACGGGCAAGGCACGAATCCACATGAAATACAATATAATAACTTCAGGGCCTAAAACAGAAACCCACAAATGCTGCCCACGAACCTAGCAAATTCAACTTTATAGAAAACTATCAGTAATTATCCACATTGTGAACCCAAAACCCTAAACAGAGTTACCAAGCACAGCCACCCTAAGCTCTCACACCTTCTTGGCTTTCAATGGTCCTTTCGGGATCTTACTTAAAACCTTCGCATCAAAGACTACATACTGTCTCTTAATCTCAATCATTGCCTTCTCAGCAAAAGCATCTACCTGATCCTCATATTTCTCATACAGCACCAGCACCGTGTGGAGCAAAACAAATGCTGTCACAAAATCATAAATATTCAATGTAAAAAATAAAAATACCAAATAACAAGTAAATGCTCCAACTAACACAGTAGTAATTGATTACCTATGTAAAACAACGTCAAGAAGCTACAACAGCTCCCCAAAAATGACAAGATCCACAAGCCAGCAATCACCTGATGAACAACATAACCATTTTAAATAACAATAGGATAGGTATTGGTATTAGTATGGTGATAAGGTCATTTATTGCCCTACACCGGACAATAATGAATAACTGGATCAAAATGCTAAAGCAAAATCCCATGATGTAATGGCCAAGTGTGAAAATTTCAGAATTTGCAAACAGGGAGGTTCATACTGCAATCTACCATACTCATCAATAACGGGTTTTGAAAGTTCCAAAAGTAGAGCACTCAATCAAGTACGAGAAAGAAGTCGACATACACAGATAAACTGTTTGAGATCTCTTCCTAAAGCAATCTCCCTAAGAACTCCAAATGCCCTATTGATTTCAATTGTAAGGGCAGTGGCAAGCTGCACAACTGGCTCTTTTGGAATGTGAACTTCTGGAATCTGGGGAGGAGACCTGGCAGGGAGAAAATCAAGTTACAATTTGTAAAAGGAGATGATTTGAATGCAACATCAATGTCTTACTTCTTCATGAAGGTGCTAGCGTTAGAGCACAAGAATAACACAGCTAGAGCCAATATCAAGCCATGACAAACCAATGTGAGCAGATGGTACTCAACCAATTCAAATAGAAACCAGATTGCAGTGGCTCCACCTAGGACTCCAGCAGATATCTTCTTGTTTCTCCACAGAAAAACATCAGCAGCTGCACCAACAGATCAATGGTGAGCGTACATTTTAGAGAGAAATGTTAGGAACTCCAAATTGGAGTACTTTACCCCTATGATTCAAATATAGCCAGAAAATTGTCACATGATTTTGGATCAAAGTGCAATTATTAACACCGTTAACTATTGATGTAAAATGACTACAATACCCTCAAATCCTATATTTTTTTAATTTTCTCTCTCCTCTCTAATACACATAATTTATAATACCTAACATTAATTCAATTAAATGACAAATAATTATAAATTCTTAATTATTTTTTTTTATTCTTAATTTTTTATTCTAATTTTAATTTAATTATATTTTATATCACAGTTAATCCTAAATATTTAATTATTTATTATAATTACTAACTTTTGAATCTAATTTAAATTTAATATTTTAGATCACAATTAATCCTAAATTCTTAATAATGTATTATAATTCCTAACGTGTTAATCTAATTTTGATTTAATTATAGTTTAGTTCAATTCTTAATTATTATTTAATTATGTTTTAAGCAATTCCTAATTATATTTTATATTTTAGATGAATTATTAATTATATTTTATTTTATTTAATTAACATATTAATCTAATTTGGAGAAAATGGGGTACAGTTTTTTTTTTTTTCTTTATTAATTTCACTTTAATTTTCCAGAAAACCAAGCACACTCCAAAAAATGGTGTGTGACCTTCCATTAGTTTGGATAGAAAAATTACCGGCAGCCTTTAGTTCAAAAGGGCATGGAGCAACCCTAAAATTAGGCCAAGTTTGGGAAGTGTAGAATAAGTGCACTTTTTGACTTTTCTTGTATTATGTGTAGACAAAGTAGAGAGGAGACGTTGATTGATGTGACCCAAAAAAGATAAAAAGATGAAATAAGTGCACTTATATTGAGATGCCAAACTTGGCCTTAATATGACCGAAAGAATTGTGTTATGAAATTTCTCATAAAAGGCGTTGAATTTATGAAGCAAAAAGTCGATATTTTCAGAACCAATCCCACCAACATTAAAGAATCATGATATCAAACTACTAAAACAACAAATGACCAATTCATAACTCCGATCTAATGACCAGCCAGATCTAGATCCTCACAAAACAAGCATAAACAAGAAAAATTACTACTACATTTTGCTAAACAATCAATAAAACTTAGAATTAGGATTTCGAAATCAGGACACTAATTTGACGATCATATGAGCACAAACAAATCAAACTAACCATTAACATAATTTCAAAAACAGTAGAGAAATGAACTTTTTAAGCCACAAACTAATCAAAAAAGAAAAAACAGAAAAAGCAAAAAAGAGTATAGAAATGAACTACGATGATTATGATGATAAAGAACATACGTTTTCCACCGCCAAGGACCTTGTGAACGGGCTTCTCTCTCCCGAAGAGCCTGTAAACCTTTGACTTCAAAGACGACGCCGGCGGTGTATTCACGTCGTCGGAATCTGACGACGACGACGACGAATCGTCTCCTCGAAGCTTCTCAGTTATCTTTTCCATCACCGACTCCTCATGATCTGCCATCTCTCTCTCTCTCTCTCTGAAACCCCTCAGATTCAAAACCCTAACGCTAATGTTTAAAGCTAAACCCCTCGCTTATCTCTCTCTCTCTCCCGCTTTTCTCTCTCTGTCTGTGTATCTCTATATATGCATCTATATATATAGTTTTTTTTTCTTTTTTTTCTTGTAACAGCTAAGTGTGATATTTATTGGGCCAATACGAGCGTGACGAGTCATCAGATTAGCTGTTTAAATGAACGATAACGAAACTTAGCTCTTAATTTTCCCAGCCTATTGGTTGCATTTAATTTTTTACTTTTTTAAGGTATATCATCTCTTTAATTTTTTATATATTTTTTTAAAAAAAATTAAAAAATTAATTTTTAGGTGTTATTTGGTTTTTGAATTGGAGCTAAAAGATTACAAAATGATAATAAAAAAAAAAATCAAAAAATTACAAAAGAACAAAATACAAAAAGACAAAAAAAAAAATTATCATCCCAAAGCCAAAAATCTAAAAAAGTCAAATAAAAATACTAAACGACCAAAAACGTCCCACTAAAAAAAATTAAAACGCCAACTAAAAAAGTCATTGTCAAATGAGTACTTAGGCCTCGTTTGGGAACTGTCTCTTTTAGCCTAAAAGCCAAAAGTTACTAAAAAAATCAAAAAACCAATAATTTATACCAAAAAGTCGAAGATTCCATTTTCTCTCTACTTTTTGCACATCTTTTCGTAAAAAATTAAAAAGTCATTCCAAACATATTATTTTTTTTAGCTCATATTTTAGTCAAATAGCCAAAAAATTACTAAAGTCTGTTCCCAAACGAGGCCTTATCTACTTCTTAAAATAAGCTCAAATCTCAAATTATTTGGGATGATTTAAATAGAATAATGCTATACATACCAATTGATATATTAATTAGTGCATTAACGGATAATCTAGTATAATTTTATTAGCTCTGAATTTTTATAATTTGTATAATGGGTAAGGTTCATTATTTTAAAATTGTAATATTATAGTAGGTGTTAGTATACTAATTAATATAATAATTAGTATAAATAATATCATTGATTTAAATAAATATATTTTTTAATTTTTTATAAAAAAATATATAAAAAATAATAAAATGACATGACTTTAAAAAATAAAAAAATATACTAATATAAAGATATCAAACAACCCTCAATCCAAGCCGATAGGCTTTGCGCACAGTTTCTATATTGATAGCTCCGAAGCTAAATGCACATTTTCACGGCCCTTTTCCGTGCCCTCCGTCAATCTTGATTTTTTTTTTTTAATGAGTACTCGTGGCATTATCAGCATCCGTACACGTAAGCCAATTAATTGCAGCGTACACGTTCACGTGAAACAAAAATTGACAGTAACGGTGAGATCATTTTATTTTAATAAATTTTTTTAAATGAGTCCGAATATATATATTTCTTATCGAATTTAAAGTGGATAAACTATGGACAATTTGGGAAGAAACTAAAAAAATTAGCTTGTAGCTTTAATTTAAATAATTTTGGGTGTGTTTAGTTTGTGTTTCAAAATAAATTTTCAAAAAAAAATTGGGGGAAGAGTTTAAATTTTTTTTGATTTGTTTAGTTTATATTTTGAAAATAGTTTTAGAGTTTGAAAGTTTGAGATGATTTGATATTTTGTTGTAGTTGAGTAATGAGTGTTTTGAAAAATTGGTAAAAAGTTGACTTTTTGACTTTTTTAACTTATTTTGTCTTTTTGTGAATAAAAACTGTGAGAGGTGATGTGACAAAAAATGGATAAAAAAATGCGTTTTTTGCTCTTCCCAAAAGAGCCCTAAATGTATGTGTAAGAAAAAAGTGATTAAGGCCAAGTTTGGCATGATTGAAAAAAGATAAAAAGTCAAAAAGTCACTATCCTATTTAAGTCACATCATCTTATTTAAGTCACATCACCTCTCTAACACATCACTTCAAATCTAACCCAAACCCAACCCATATTTCATAAAAAGTCAAAAAGTACACTTATTTAGTTTTCCCAAACTAGGCCTAAGAAAGAGAGAGGAGAGAGAGAAAAAGTGATTGATTAATGTGTATAAGAGAGAAAGTGATTTTGAAATTTTTTTTCAAAAATTTTGAACCAAACAAAATTTTGAAAATTTTTCGCAAAAATTACGAAAACTTGTTTAGTTTGCCTTTTTTCAGAAATGGTTTTGGAAAAAGGGATTTTTATTGATAAGTCCAATTTAGAAGTGTTTTAACCCAAGAAGTCCATGAAGGAATTTTTTAACCCATTTAGTCTCATGTATTTATAGTTTTATTCCATAAAGTCCATTTTCTTGATTTACACTATTTTCTTGGACACTTATGCCCTTATATTCAATTTTGATACCCTTATAAATATTTTTTGAACGATTAGCAATTTAATGATGTGAACATTCATATTTTAAAATTCACATTGGTAGGAATGTAAAATTGGCCCGTGGGAGGCCCGAAATCCGCCCGCGAGCCGGGGCGGGCCCGGGTCGTTGACAATGTGAATATTCACATTGACATGTTAACATTCACATTAATAGGAGTGTAAAATTGGCCCGCGTCCCGTGGCGACGCACAACCCGCTCGCGGCCCATGGGCGGCTCGGGGCGGGCCCGTTCCGGTCCATTGACAATGTGAATATTCACATTGATATGTTAACATTCACATTGATAAGAATATAAAATTGGCCCGCGGCCCATGGGCGGCCAAAAGCCCGCCCGCGGCCTAGGGAGGGCCCGGTCCAGCCCGTTGACAATGTGAATATTCACATTGACATGTTAACATTCATATTGACAGGAGTGTAAAATTAGCCCACGCCTCGTGGCTGTCCGAAACCCGCTCACGGCTCGTGGGCAGCTCGGGGCGGGCCCGGCCCGGCCTGTTGACAATGTGAATATTTACATTGGCATGTTAACATTTACATTGACATGTTAACATTCACATTGATAAGAGCATAAAATTGGCTAGCAGCCCAGGGCGGGCCCGACCCGGCTCGGCCCGTTGGCAATGTGAATATTCACATTGACATGTTAACATTCACATTAATAGGAGTGTAAAATTGGACCCCATCCCGTGGCGGCACGAAACCCGCTCGCAGCCAATGGGCGGCCCGGGACGGGCCCGGTCTGGCCCGTTGACAATGTGAATATTCACATTGACATGTTAACATTCACATTGATAAGAGTATAAAATTGGCCTGCGGCCCATGGGCGGCCAAAAGCCTGCCCACGGCCCGGGGCGGCCCCGGCCCGGCTCGTTGACAATGTGAATATTCACATTGACATGTTAACATTCACATTGATAAGGGTGTAAAATTGGCCCGCAGCCCGTGGGGGGCCCGAAGCCCGACCGAAACCCGAGGCGGGCTTGGCCCGACCCGTGACAATGTGAATATTCACATTGATATATTAACATTCATATTGATAGGAGTGTAAAATTAGCCCGCGCCTCGTGGCTGCCTGAAACCCGCCCACGGCTCGTGGGCGGCCCAGGGTGGGCCCGGCCCGGCCTGTTAACAATGTGAATATTCACATTGATATGTTAACATTCACATTGATAAAAGTGTAAAATTGGCCCGTGACCCGTGGGCAACCCGAAGCCCGACCTCGGGCCGGGGCGGGCCCGGCCTGTTGGCAATGTGAATATTCACATTGACATGTTAACATTCATATTGATAGGAGTATAAAATTGGCCCGCAGCCCGTGGGCGGCCCGAAGCCAGACCGCAGCCCGAGGCGGGCTTAACCCGACCCGTGACAATGTGAATATTTACATTGACATGTTAACATTAACATTGATAGGAGTGTAAAATTTGTCCGCTGCCCGAAGCTCGCCCGCGGCCCAGGGTAGGCCCTGACCCAAACTCGGGCCGCCCCAAGCCGCCCATGGGACGCAACTCAATTTTACACTTTTATCAATGTGAATGTTAACATGTCAATGTGAATATTCACATTGTCAACAGGCCGGGCCGGGCCCGCCTCGGGTCGCCCACGGGCCGTGGGCGGGTTTCGGGCAGCCACGGGGCATGGGTTAATGTTACACTTTTATTAATGTGAATGTTAACATGTCAATGTGAATATTCACGTTGTCAACGGGCTGGCCCGCCCCGGCCCGGGGCCGGGCTTCGGGCTGCCCACGTGTCACGGGCCAATTTTACACTGTTATCAATGTTAATGTTAATGTTAATATGTCAATGTGAATATTCACATTGTCAACGGGCCGGGCCGGGCCGGGCTGCCTACGGGTCACGGGCCAATTTTACACTGTTATCAATGTAAATATTAATATACCAATGTGAATATTCACATTGTCAACGGGCCGGGCCGGGTTCGCCCTGGGCAGCGGGCGGGCTTCGGGCCGCCCACAGGCCACGGGCCAATTTTACACTCCTATCAATGTGAATGTTAATATGTCAATGTGAATATTCACATTGTCAACGGGGGGCCGGGCTCGCCCCGGGCCGCCCACGGGCTTCGGGCCGTCTATGGGGCGCGAGTCAATTTTACACTCTTATCAATGTGAATGTTAACATGTCAATGTGAATATTCACATTGTTAACAGGCCGGGCCCGCCCGGGCCGCCCACGGGTCGTGGGCTGGTTTCGGGCAGCCACGGGGCACGGGCTAATTTTATACTCTTATCAATGTGAATGTTAACATGTCAATGTGAATATTCACATTATCAACGGGTCGGGCCGGGCCTGCCCAGGGCAGCCCACGAGCCGCGGGCGGGTTTCAGGCCAGCCACAGGCCGCGGGCTAATTTTACACTCCTATCAATGTGAATGTTAACATGTCAATGTAAATATTCACATTGTCAACGGGGCGGGCCCGACCCGACGCGGCCCGGGCCCGGGCCTGGGCTTCGGGCTGCCCACGGGTCACGGGCTAATTTTACACTCTTATCAATGTTAATGTTAATATGTCAATGTGAATATTCACATTGTGAACAGGCTGACCCGGGCCCGCCCCGGGCGGCGGGCTGGTTTCGGGCCGCCCACGGGCCACGGGCCAATTTTGCACTCCTATCAATGTAAATGTTAACTTGTCAATGTGAATATTCACATTATCAACGGGTCGGGCCGGGCCTATTTTTTTGGCCTGTGGGCCGGCCCGGCCCGACTCGAATTTTTTCGGGCACCCACGAGGATCGACATGGACCGGGCCCCTACACATTGACGATATGAATATTCACATTGACAGCGTGAACATTCACATTAGGCGTATTTTGATAATTATGTCACCCATAGGACTTATTGAAATATAAGAAAATAATGTGAATTAAATAGAACATAAGTAGAAGAAAATGGTATTTTGGTCTTCTTATCTCAAATTGGACCTAATGGAATAATAAAAAAGAATATGGGTTGGATGGAATAAAGCTCTTAGAAAATGGATTTATCAAAAAAGCTCCCTTTGGAAAATTGTTTTGGAGAGAGAGTTTTAAAAAAAGTGATTAATTTGATGTGTATAAGAGAGAAAGTGATTTTGGAAAGTAGATAACCAAACAAAATTTTGAGATTTTTTTTAGAAAAATTTGTTTGGTTTGATTACTCTTGAAAATTTGTTTGTAGAGAATTTTTTCCAAAAACTTTTCTGAAAAATAAACCAAACAAGGCCATAGATACAAACCAAACAAGCCCTTAAATTTTACATTTTTAATTTTATGGAAAATGAGTGAAACCCCAATTTTTTGGGGACCCCCACAACTTCTAAAGTGATTCACACCACTCATAATGTGTGGGGCTTACTCATATATGTGTGGAGTTCACATCATGAGTGGTGTGAATCACTTTGGAAATTGTAGAAATCTCAACAAAAAAAAAAATCTGTATCATTATTGTTTTATTATAATTTAATTTTTCTATTACTTACCGTTATAATTTTGAATGAAATAAGGTGAAGTGTAAAACCAAAAAAACTAAAGTCAAATTTAAACTATAATTTTTTTGTTAATTTCACTTTAATCTTCCTAATTTTATATGTGAATTTTTCTCTCAGTCTTTCGGTTTTCTTTCTCTGTTTGTGTATGTATATAGACATCTATATCTATGTATAGGTTTTTTTGTTAAAAAAAAAAAAAAAAACAGCTAAGAGTGATCTTTATTGGGCCAATACGAGCGTAACGAGTCATCAGATTGGGTTGTTTAAATGAACAATAACGAAACCAACAATGATTGAGACTCTTTTTTTAGAGACTTTCCTAATTTCCTTTAGATCTATATTATTAATGGTATGGGGCTCACATATACATGAGTAGGTCTTATACATACCTCAATAGTGAAGATCCAAAGGGAATTGTGGGGTTTTTTAAAAATAGGAGTCTCAAGCATTTTTCTAACGAAACTTAGCTCTTAATTTTCCGAGCCTAAGTCGAAGCCGATAAGCTTTGCATGCTACAGTTTCTATTGTTAGCTCCGAAGCTAAATGGGATGTTAGACTTCACCGCCTTTACTCTCCTTGTTCCCTTCGTCAATCGGATGTTATTTATGAGTACTCGTAGCTTTATCAGCAACCGTATACGTAACATTATTTTATTTTCGGTAGTGCTACATGGAGTCCGGATCGTCGGTTGCCTTTTCCTGCGGCCCGTTCTGCGGCTCCCCCAAAACGACATCGTTTTGGGGGAAATTTCAATTAAAAAAAAAATTGAAACAGAGACAAACCAGAGCAGAGAGGGAGGAGAAGGAAGGAAGAGATCAAAAACTTTGCCTGCTATGTTAATGCCAGAAAGCACAACAGAGACGCAGAGAAATGGGTGTTCTTGAAATTGAAATTGACGAAATGGGTTTGTTTTCCTTGTAACAATCTAATTCAACAATTTTGAAATGAACAAAGTAAATTGTTTGAAAGTTTGGGAATCAATGTCAAAAGAAAAATAAAAGGAAGACCCAAAAATTGGGAAACTGAATCGAGGGATTTGGAAATGGGTTTGATTGAAATTACCAGAAAACTGCTTCCATTCATCGAGATCATGGCGACACAGGCGAGGGAAAGACGGAGCTCTTTGGATTCTCTCTCTCTCTCTCTCTCTCTCTCTCTCTCGAGAGAGAGTTGAGTCCTGAAAGAGAAAAAGAAAGAGAAAGAGTCTTCAGGTCAAGGGCAGCTCTACTAATGTCTCTCCTACTCTCACTCTCTCTCTTTCAGATTTGTTTCGATCCATAGCAGGCAATCATCAGATTAACATAGAAAGGATATATATATATTCATAAATCAAAACAAACAAATATACAAACGATTTTACCAAAAAAAAAAAAATTTGAAATCACAGATGTGGGTTGCATGAATATGTTTCATCAAATTTGTTTCATCAGATTTGTTTCGATCCATAGCAGGTAAACACAGATCTGTTTCATCAAATTAACATAGAAAGGATATATATATATTTATAAATCAAAACAAACAAAGTTTTTGATCAGATTAATATAACAAACAAAGGATATATATATTTATATATTTGTTTCATCAGATTAACATAGCAGGCATAGTTTTTGATCTCTTTCTTCATTCTCTTTCCTCTCTGCTCTAGTTTGCCTCTGTTCAGTTTTTTTTTTTAATTGAAATTTCCTCCAAAACGACGTCGTTTTGGGGGAGCCGCAGGATGGGCCGCAGAAAAGGGCGACCGAAGATCCGGACTTGTGTTACATGTATCAATTTGTGTATTAATTAATATACCAATATTAATTATGATATTATTATTGATCCCACTCATTAATTACATTACAAATCTTAAAAATCTCTTAAATTATGTCACATCATCAATTGATACACTAATTAGTATAATAATTGACACATATAGTATTATTATTTTATTTTAGAATAAATTATAAATGCTAACGGTAAGGGTGAGATATTTTATTTTAGAATAAATTATAAATACACTATTTGAGTTTGAGATTTGTTTAAATATAATTATTATTTTATAATTTTAGAATTAGAAAAATTAGTAAAACATTCCTCTTCAACTTTGTGCAGCATGAGAGGTCCAAGATGTTTTTTCTATTAGTTAAGGTCCCTCAACATTTTCACAAAGAAATTTCAGCCCCGACTCAGAAAAATTTGCATTGTGAAATTTGAAATTTCTTTGAATCGGTGTGAAATTTATCTGAGTCAAACAAAATTTCTCTGAGTCGAATTTTCTCTGTAAAAATGTTGACGGACCTTAACTACTATAAAAATATTGTATGTCATTTATCTTATAAAATTTTAATATCAAGGATCTTAAAAAAAATTCCCCCTTAGAAACTACATCATACCTTTTTAAATTTCTAATTATATAGCAAATGATTTCTTTTATTAATAAATCATCAAAACGGTTTTTAATAATGTCAAAAATATATTTCAATTAATAATTCAGATAATTTTATTATTGTATAAAAGAGTAGTTAAGAATTTTCTTTTTTCCTTAACTCTGTTAAATAAAAAATTTTGAAATTTCTAAAAACACAAGAAATAATTCGTATTTTAAGTAAATCTCGTGGAGATATAAATTACCTCTATTTTACTTCTTTTTTTTTTAAAAAATGAGATCCAATATACAATTTTAAATTTGCTCACACGGGCTCCAATTAATTGAACAAAACATATAATTTAATTGGTTTAAAATTATGAATTCATAATTACAAAGTGTATAAATTTTATTTAAAGTTGTGAATTTTATTATTTTTTATCCCAATATGTTCACTATTGAAAAGTATATATCAAATCATAATCTTAATTACTGCAATGCAAATGTTTTCTTATTAATTAATAATATTATCACACTATATCACTAATATATTTAATATTTATTCACCCAATAAATGTGGAATCACCCTCACGATGTACATGCATATATATAGTTAAATGAATTCAGTTAAAAAATTGTTTAAATTTAATTTAATAATTTTTAAAATATGTTTAAATCTTATTACTTATATATCTTTCAAACCAAGTTCAAATAATTTAGTTTGGATAATGTATATAAGGTGATTCAATCAAATTAGAGTTAAACTTAAAAAATTAATAAAAATTAAAATGTGTTTAATTTTAATTTATTTACAGAATAAATATCTCAAATTAGCCAACTGCAAAATCGAGAACTTGAATAGTTTAATTCGGTTACAATTCTATTAATAAATATTATGTGTGGAGTATAAGTGTGCTAAAAATATTATACAAATATAAGAAAATGATATGTGTGACAAAATGATATTACTATTTTGGAGCACCACCTAGCAATAGGGGTGAGCATTTGTTGGCCGAACCGACACTACATAATAAGGAATTGTGTCTGTTTAAGTTTAGCCTGATCTTAATATCAACCCTCTACATTTACCCAAGCATGTCCCCAAAAATAATTATAAATCTCAAATCCATCTATCAGGTTATATGTTTAAAAAAAATTAAAATATTTTATAATTAAATTCAGTTACACATTATATTTTTTTTAATAAATATACTGACAATATTATAATTAAAGGATTTTGCGTATAAATTGAAATATTTCTTAAATAAATTCAATCAAATATCATCACAAATGTGTGTTTCAATAAAATTAACAAAGATAAAGTCTAAATCCCAACAAAAAATACATTTTTTAATATGTAATAATTACTTAATTAATTTAATAACGGACTGGGTCGGGCCATGTTAGGTTAAAAGTATAAATTCGAAGTCTATCCTATTAATATATCGAGTTAAAAATGTTGACACAGCTTGACCTTATGAACTAAAATAATCTTCCTAAACCCTAAAAAAATAGGATTAGGCCGGGCAAATTAATTGACCGATGCTCACCCCTACCTAACAATGCTCCAAGAGTATTGAATAATTTCCCATATAGATGATTTACAAAATAAAAAAAATAAAAAAAATGGTGTAATGAATCTATAGCAACTCTTACAAATTTGATCAATAATGTAATAATGGCATCTTTTCTTCTCTGCTTTTTATTTTAATTTGATGACCAAATTTAAATATTAAAAAAAAATTTGAATATCATTCATTCGTAACACATTATAATAATGTTGGAAATTTAGATTCAAATTTTAATCACCAAGATGTTAAAACTTCTTATGAAATCTTAGCACCTAAGAAAATTTGGAGATTCTTCTTGACCGAGATTGTGACTTGTAGACCATGACATTAACCCTCCAATTGAATGCCCACAAGTCATTTTCATTAAGCCTCTACTAATAAACATCTAATTGATTGGTGGTACACATTCGTCATAATAATTATTAAATGACGAAAGGAGCAAAGGGTTACCGTCAAAGAAATTTTTATCACAAACAACGAAAGGTGAGAACATATTGGGTGTGTTTGGTAACGTTACGTTTTCAGTTTATATTTATAAAAATTTTATAAATTAGTTTTTGTTTATTTTTTGTTTATTTTTAGAAAAACATAAACTACAAACGCGTTTGGTAATTGACAAAATGTTTAAAAAAATTTAAAAATATAAAAAAGAGTGAGAAATGGCAAGTGGTGGCGGAAGACGGTAGTGGAAAGCGGTGATGGTGGGTGGTGGGTAGCTGGTGGCATGTGGGTGGTAGTGGTGGGTGGATGGGTGACGGTGGTGGTGGTGGTGGTGGCAGGTGGGTGGCCGATGGCGGGTGGTGGTGGGTAGGTGGCGGTTGGTGGTGGTGGGTGGGTGAGTGGATGGGTGGGTGGGTGACAGTGGCAGGTAGTAGCGAGTGGGTGGTGTGGCGGGTGGTGGTGGCAAGTGGGTAGCGGGTGGTGGTGGCAGGTGGGTGGCGGGTGGTGGTGAGTGGTGGCCGGTGGGTGGTGATGGTGGGTGGGTGGGTAACGGTGGCGGGTGGTGGGTGGTAGCGAGTGGGTGGTGGTGGTGGTGGTGGTGGTGGCGGGTGGTAGGTGGTAGCGAGTGGGTAGTGGTGGTGGTAGGTGGTGGGTGGTGGTGGCAGGTGGGTGGCGGGTGGGTGGGGGTAGTGGGGGTGGTGGGGGTGGTGGTGGTGGTGGTGGTGGTGGGTGGCAGGTGGCGGTGGCGGTGGCAGGTGGGTGGCAGGTGGCTGGTGGCTGGTGGTGGCAGGTGGTGGATGGTGATGGTAGGTGGGTGGTGAGTGGTGGTGGCAAGTAGGTGGCGGGTGGTGGTGGCGGGCGATGGATGGTAGTGGCGGGTGGCGGGTGGTGGGTGGTGGTAGTAGTGGTGGTGGCGAGGGGTGGGTGGTGGTGGCGAGTGAGTGGTGGGTGGTGGTGGCGGGTGGCGGGTGGTGGTGGTGGTGGCGGGTGGGTGGTGAGTGGTGGTGGCAGGTGGTGGTGGCGGAAGACGGTGGTGGAAAATGGTGGCGGGTGATGGCTAGTGTTGGATGGTAAAAAAAAAAAAAAAAACTGAAAACTCAAACCGGAAATTCATTTTTTGTGTTTTCATTTTTTGGCCAAATTTATAAACTGAGACCACTAATTTATAAATCAAAAATTTTACCAAACAAGTTTTTATTTGAGTTTTTAAAATTTTTATAAATATAAACAGAAAACTGAAAACGTAAGTGTTATCAAACGGCACCATTTATTCTCATAAATTTTAAGGGTGCAATCAACATCATTTCATTTTTTAAATTTTTAATTTTTTATTTTTTCAAAGAAAGTTCCAATAAAGTTCGAGTATAAAATACCCCCACAAAAATTAATTTCTTATTATAATTTTATATAGGAAAAATTAGGCTAACTTTTCTTAAAGTTTAAAAAAGTGTGAAAAATCCGATATACTTAAGAAAATTATAACTTCTTCCTTTTTAGTAAAAAGTAAATATAATTAATGTAGACAGTGTATAAAACAATAATGAATTTTTTTTTGAATATATTACCCATTGCTTTGTCTCATTCTCATTCTCATTCTCTTTACCTATTTTCTGTTTCACATCAAATCTTGTCATTCTTTTAAGAAAAATGCTTGGGAGCACTAATTAGTGCTCCCACTAATTAGGTGGCAGTGGGTCCCGCTAGAAATGATGTGATGTTTTGATCTTGGAGTTGTATTTTTTTTATTTTTTTTCTATTTTTTTAATGCATTAGTGCTATTAGTGGTGATGTTTTTAGTGGGATGAATCATTGTTGTTCTTTTAAAGGATAAAAGAAGGGGAAATTACTATTTAATAGTATTCTTGAAAAATTATTATACATTAACGAAAAAATTATAATTATAATTATTACTATTTATAATGTTGGGAAATTCTAATATACACACATTTAAAAGGCTTGTATCATATGCACCTTTAGTTGTGTCATTTTTTTTAGTTATAACTAATTTTCTTCTTTAATTATGATATTATTTTAATTATAACATGAGATCTTTAGTTACACCTCATATTGTGTCTAATTATAATATTTTTTTAGTTATGACTCAAAAATATGAAATCATGTTATTTTCTTCTTTAATTATAAGGTACATATGATACACACCATTTAAGAAGTGTATACCATAATATTTTTTAATTTTTGTCACTTTTTGATAAATTTTTTTTTTCTGAACACCACTGGTAAGTTATTTCCACATAAAAGAACTTCATTTCTATAAAAAGAAGCAGCATTACTGTACGGGCAAGAAATAATATTCTCGTATAATCCTGTTGATCAAGTCTGTGCTCTTCCAAACGTCGTCGCTTTACTCCCTAAAAATACAAACGTGAGCTAGCCGGCGGGTGTGTGCCGGGTACCTCTCCGATGCCTAAGTCAGCAAAATAGACAAATAGACAAAAGTTCTGTGTATTCGAGAATCAAAGTTGTGTTACCTCTCCCATAGGTTCTGTTATGAGCTTTTTATAGGTTCTGTGTGGCATAATCCTAGTAGGACTCTTATTCCTCCATGTAGAGTCCTTCTAGGAATCACGCTCCTAAAAGATAATGCTTATCTTTCAACACCCCCCTCACTGTTTAAACCAAGTGAGATGGTTTTACCTTGGTAGTATGACAAAACGACCGAGCTAACATGGCCATGCTAAAGCAGCAGAAATGACCGAGCTCCATCGAGCTCGGTTCTCCCCTTCATTGCTTATACCTCGGTATTGAACGTTGAAACCGAGCTAACCGCAGTAAGTTTTGACCGAGCTAGCGGGAGTAAGGTCCACCATAAGACGCCCAAATGCCTCAGTTCTGAACACTATGATTGGGCTAAATATCACCATACAGACTGAGAGGGAGATTATTGATCTGGTACTGGGCCGGGCAGACTTGGGCCGGACGGAGTTTTGCCGGACAGATTTGGGCCGAGCAAGTGTTGGGCCAAGGATGTATGGCCCTATCCGGAAGGAAGCTGCTCGGTTAAGGCAATGCTTGGTTGGACCGAGCTACATGTTTTGGCGGTGGCGAAGCCAGTCGAGTTAAGTGACCGGCGCCCGGAAAGGTGTGGTCAGCCGAGGTGCCTGTTTGCTCGGCAGGAAGGCCGACCACAGACAAGCACGAGCTGTCCCGGGCTCGGCTTTGCCGAGATGCCGCCTAGCCCGGTCCTCATGGAGCTTAGCTAGTGGAGTGCTTGGGCATGAAGCATAACACGGCCGTAGACGGACAAGATGGAGCAACTCGGCTGCCGAGCTCCCAGTAGAGTGAGCGGGCAGTCGGGTTAGGTGATGTTCAGCAAGGTTTACGCTGACAGATGGGATGGCAGGGCCACGTGTCAGGAGATGACTGGGAGTAGATATGGGGCGCAGAGGGTATATAAGCATGTCTGCGCCCCCCCATACAGGACAGACGAACATTTTGTAAGAGATACACTTACACTCAACTCTCTCCCTTCTCTCTATTTATCCCCTGGTGTATGTTCTAACTTGATCGTCGGAGGGGTTTTCCGGCTACACACCGCCGGGTAGCTCACCGCCGTTGTGTACGCAGGTGATTGGATAGAAGCGGAGCTTGGAAGAAAGGAGTGCGGGCTTGCCTGAATATTTACTCCCCGCACAATTGGCGCCGTCTGTGGGAAGCTTTGCAGATAAAACCTTGTCATCCAGGCTCATCCGATCGCTTTCTATGGCGAACAACGAAGAGATTCCGCTGTCCGCCATCGATGGGGTTACCCCGGAGTCAGGCAGATGGAGAGAAAGACATCCCGCCATTCCTCCAATGGCGGGCCTGGAGACTTTCCCAGGAGGACATTCAAGAGATGCGCGAGATAAGCGCGCTAGAAGCTTTAGTCATTCATGGAGTCCAGACGGTCACCGGCGGAGGAGAGACTCACACACACCAGACGTCTGGAAAATAAGCTGAAGGACCAGGACGCCGTTATCCGGCGAGTGGCGGCGGAGATGGAGGAGCTGAAGCGGCATGTCCAAGGGAAGGGTATAGCTGGAGTGGGAGACCACAGTGAGCGCACCCAACCCCGCCGTTCAGGTAGTCAGAGTCAGCGGCACACACCGTCCATCTCTATTACCAGAAGTTACAAGGTTGGTGATTCCGATGTGCGCGCAGAGAAGTCCAGCGCGCAAGATAGCACTTACCAGCCCTCACGTCCGGCGACGACGTCGAGGTACACCTATTCCGCTCGATCAGAAGATTTGCAGGCAGTTTTGGAGGAACGGGCTCGCCGGCGGGAGGCACAGAGGATACCGGCTTTCCAGCGGTTATCCTACGGGGTTCACACCAGCGAGGAGGTCGAAATGCCTCCACCCCGCCTAGTGGCGCCACTCATTGTGGATTCCAACTTGGCAAGGTTGAGCGCCACCCCTTTCTCCCTAGAAATAGAAACAACACAGCTTCCGGCAGGCTTCCACCAGCCAAAGTTCACACTTTACGACGGAAAGACCGATCCTTACATGCATGTAAGCCACTTCCGACAGGTCATGGCCGGACATAGGCGGAATGATGCTCTTATGTGCCTCATCTTTCCGTCAAGTTTGGGCGAGCTGGGCTTGAAATGGTTCGAGCGGCTGCCGGAGGGGAGTATTGAGAGGTGGCATCAGTTGGCCGAAGCCTTTGTGACGCGCTTCAAAACCAACACCAAAACACCAAAGGAAGTTAATCACCTACTGAGCGTTAAGATGGAACCGAGCGACACTCTCAAGGCGTACAACTCCAAGTACTGGGAAACCTTCAATGAGATCCTAGATTGCCCGGTCAACCTGGCAATCACTCAATATAAGCGCGGTCTCCCGGTTGGACATAGGCTGAGGGATTCGCTTACAATAAGCCAGCAGACATCCATGTGGCACCTAATGCAGCGTATCAATGAGCACATCCGAGTAGAGGATGATGCAGCGACGTCCATCGTGGAGACAACCCCGGTGGCAACGAGCAAGTGGGCGATTGGGTTTTAGGGAAGGTCATGGGCAACGCACTAGTGCCGGGCGAAGGCAAGCTAGGGGCAAACTGGGAAGGGCCTTATAAGATAACCGGGCAAGGGGGCATTCCACTTAGAAGATTTTGATGGCAAAGGCATACCCCGGCCATGGAATGCAGCCTTATGTAATTTTTTGAGGAAGGACTTGTTTCCCCTACACTTCTGAATGCAAATACTCTTTTTGTCAATGTAATAGAAGTGAATTACTTTTGCTGAAGAGCTTTGTTATGTCCGAAATAATAGTGGATGAAGGGCCTACTCTTCTGTTCCAGCCGAGATGTTTTACTCCGGCTGACGGGTTGATGATTTGTTCAACTCCGAGGTTCCAGCCGAGATGATTTACTCCGGCTGAGAGTTGATGATTTGCTCAACTGCGAGGTTCCAGCTGAGATGATTTACTCCGGCTGACGGGTTGATGATTTGTTCAACTCCGAGGTTCCAGCCGAGATGATTTACTCCGGCTGAGAGTTGATGATTTGCTCAACTGCGAGGTTCCAGCTGAGATGATTTACTCCGGCTGACGGGTTGATGATTTGTTCAACTCCGAGGTTCCAGCCGAGATGATTTACTCCGGCTGACGAGTTGATGATTTGCTCAACTCCGAGGGTCCAGTCGAGATGATTTACTCCGGTTGAGAGTTGATGATTTGCTCAACTGCGAGGTTCTAGCTGAGATGTTTTACTCCGGCTGATGGGTTGATGATTTGTTCAACTCCGAGGTTCCAGCCGAGATGATTTACTCCGGCTGACGGGTTGATGATTTGCTCAACTCCGAGGTTCCAGCCGAGATGATTTACTCTGGCTAGAGGAGTTGATGATTTGCTCAACTCTGAAGTTTCAGCCGAGCTAATGTTGCTTGCCAAGAAGGAAGTCGCGGAGCGGACCTTGCTCGCCTTCTTTGGAGTTCCTCGGCCGAGCTGATCTTGTCCGCCAAGAAGGAAGTCGCGGAGCGGACCTTGCTCGCCTTCTTTGGAGTTCCTTGGCCGAGCTGATCTTGTCCGCTAAGAAGGAAGTCACGGAGCGGACCTTGCTCGCCTTCTTTGGAGTTCCTTGGCCGAGCTGATCTTGTCCGCCAAGAAGGAAGTCGCGGAGCGGACTTTGCTCGCCTTCTTCGGAGTTCCTTGGCCGAGCTGATCTTGTCCGCCAATAAGGAAGTCACGGAGCGGACTTTGCTCGCCTTCTTTGGAGTTCCTTAGTCGAGCTGATCTTGTCCGCCAAGAAGGAAGTCGCGAAGCGGACTTTGCTCGCCTTCTTCGGAGTTCCTTGGCCGAGCTGATCTTGTCCGCCAATAAGGAAGTCGTGGAGCGGACTTTGCTCGCCTTCTTTGGAGTTCCTTGGCCGAGCTGATCTTGTCCGCCAAGAAAGAAGTCGCGGAGCGGACTTTGCTCGCCTTCTTTGGAGTTCCTTGGCCGAGCTGATCTTGTCTGCCAAGAAAGAAGTCGCGGAGCGGACCTTGCTCATCTTCTTTGGAGTTCCTTGGCCGAGCTGATCTTGTCCGCCAAGAAGGAAGTCGCGGAGCGGACCTTGCTCGCCTTCTTTGGAGTTCCTCGGCCGGGCTGATCTTGCTCGCCAAGAAGGAAGTCGCCGAGCGGACCTTGCTCGCCTTCTTTGGAGTTCCTCGGCCGAGCTGATCTTGTCCACCAAGAAGGAAGTCGCGGAGCGGACCTTGCTCGCCTTCTTTGGAGTTCTTTGGCCGAGCTGATCTTGTCCGCCAAGAAGGAAGTCGCGGAGCGGACCTTGCTCGCCTTCTTTGGAGTTCCTTGGCCGAGCTGATCTTGTCCGCCAAGAAAGAAGTCGCGGAGCGGACCTTGCTCGCCTTCTTTGGAGTTCCTTGGCCGAGCTGATTTTGTCCGCCAAGAAGGAAGTCGCGAAGCGGACCTTGCTCGCCTTCTTTGGAGTTCCTTGGCCGGGCTGATCTTGCTCGCCAAGAAGGAAGTCGCCGAGCGGACCTTGCTCGCCTTCTTTGGAGTTCCTTGCCGAAGAAAGTGGATCACCGAGCAAAAAGCCTAGCCCGGCCTTGTAGTAAGTAATCCCAGTCACGCTTCAGCGGACGGAATTAAGGGGCAATTGAGAGGGAGATTATTGATCTGGTACTGGGCCGGGCAGACTTGGGCCGGACGGAGTTTTGCCAGACAGATTTGGGCCGAGCAAGTGTTGGGCCAAGGATGTATGGCCCTATCCGGAAGGAAGCTACTCGGTTAAGGCAATGCTTGGTTGGACCGAGCTACATGTTTTGGCGGTGGCGAAGCCAGTCGAGTTAAGTGACCGGCGCCCGGAAAGGTGTGGTCAGCCGAGGTGCCTGTTTGCTCGGCAGGAAGGCCGACCACAGACAAGCACGAGTTGTCCCGGGCTCGGCTTTGCCGAGATGCCGCCTAGCCCGGTCCTCATGGAGCTTAGCTAGTGGAGTGCTTGGGCATGAAGCACAACACGGCCGTAGACGGACAAGATGGAGCAGCTCGGCTGCCGAGCTCCCAGTAGAGTAAGCGGGTAGTCGGGTTAGGTGATGTTCAGCAAGGTTTACGCTGACAGATGGGATGGCAGGGCCATGTGTCAGGAGATGACTGGGAGTAGATATGGGGCGCAGAGGGTATATAAGCATGTCTGCGCCCCTCCATACAGGACAGACGAACATTTTGTAAGAGATACACTTACACTCAACTCTCTCCCTTCTCTCTATTTATCCCCTGGTGCGTGTTCTAACTTGATCGTCGGAGGGGTTTTCCGGCCACACACCGCCGGGTAGCTCACCGCCGTTGTGTACGCAGGTGATTGGATAGAAGCGGAGCTTGGAAGAAAGGAGTGCGGACTTGCCTGAATATTTGCTCCCCGCACACAGACCGTGGTAACCACAACCACAACTAGACTGGGCTAATTGCAAGGTCCTTTCACGCGGCCCTTTTTACCGCGGCTCATTACCGTGCCTTGACCTATCTCGGCCCTAGTGCATATAAAAACTTCCCTTTCAATTGCCCCTTAATTCCATCTATGCAGTATGTTTGGGATTACCTATTACCAGCAAAGCTAAAACTTTTAGCCTTTCAACCGAGCTAAATTGATACCGAGCTACTAATCTGTTCGGTCAAAACGTCTTTTCACTCTATGTAACTGAATCACTTTCTATTCCATGGACACGTGGCAAACTCTCAATGGCCCAGCGTAGCTGTCACGCCGTCTTCGTACTCCGAAAAATTTGAACAATCCCGCATTTTCTTTGCTTTATATGAAAAACCTCTTTTTTGAATCAAAGACCCTCATGTTCATCTTCTCTTTTACGCTCTCTGAATTCTTATTTCTCCTCAACACTGTATTTGCAAAGCTCGTGTTTTGCTGTTGATATCATTTCCATCTTCAGTTCCTTCATCTTGAACTGGTATGTAGCTCAAATCTGTTTCCTTTCCATTGATTTTGCACTTGTTTTGTAATACATATCATAGTATGTATGTTTCTCAAAACACTTTCAAATGGTTTTCTCTGTAATGAGTAAGAACTTTTTGAATAGTAATCACACCTACTGGATTTGCGAACAAACTGAAATGGGACGTTTTAGATCCAAAATCACACTTCAACCGAGCTAGGATCTTGTTTGTATTAGGTACAAGCCTAGCCAGATTGAATAACTCTTCTAACAACTGAACTAAAACTTCACGCCGTACCTATAGTTTCAATAGGTCTAAGTACCTTCTGTTTCAATTAGCCGAGCTAGCGAACTGTATTAGGTTTGCGCAATACCGCGCTAGAAAGCCTCAACCACCGACCGAGCTATAACTTGGGGCTAAACCAGCTCCCTGACTTAGTCAAAACCGAACTAAGAATGCTACACCATAAGCTTTAACCGGGCTACGAACTTTTCATTTACTTAACCGGGCTAAAGTCCCTTGCTCAAACCGAGCTAATAATGGATAGTATTCCATGTAGCCGAGCTTAAGGCAACATGTATTTTACCTTTGTTTCTTTTAGCACGGTCCAACGATCTGTGTTTAACACCTCCCTTTTTCACTTTGTAGACTTAGGTTGGCCAAGCACTCATTTGAATGCTCAACCGAGCTACTCAGCGTTATCTCACCACCAAGCTAATACTCTAGCTAAATTATATATAATTTAAGACCACATGGGAAAATATAGGTTTTTAGTAAACTCTCCAGGGGCTATGGCCGAGTTCCGAAGGGACTATCATATCCCTGATGATGTCCATCTTAGCTTAGTCGAACTAGACACAACTCCCTGGGAAAAACCGGGCTTCGTTCCCTTCACCCTTCTTTCCATTGTAGAAACTGGACTTCGATTCCCCGTCCAACCACTCCATTGTGAGTTCCTCAGACAAACAAATCTTTGCCCTACCCAGCTTTCCACCAATTCTTACCGAATAATAAATGGCATCGCCGAGCTAAATCGCCAGCTTGGCCTCAACCTTGGTTTAGCCGAGCTATTTCACCAGTACTCTTTAGGCCAAAACGAAGATGGATGGGTTTATTATTTACGAATAAGACGCCGCCAAGAAAATAATAAAAAATACCCCGGACAAAGATGTAAACGATGACGTTTTTTTCTGGGTTTCTGATAACTTTGAGGACCAGGAAGCCCAAATACTAGGAGACCGCATCAACTGGAATAAAGGAGTAGCTGGTATAATTACCTCGGCTTAGTTTTGTGCTTTCTTTACTTCGTTTGTAAGTTTTGAACCGTACTAACCCTTGTCTTTTTTCCTTTCTTTATACAGATTTGAACCTTCTAAAGTCGCAGTACAGTTACCCCAACCTTAACGCCATCCGCCCCGCACTAAGATATCCCAATCGAAGTTGGGCTGAGCTACCCAACTTCGAGCCGACCTACAGATACAGCAGCAGGAGGAAGACCAGGGTGACAGACTTCCTCTTGGAGTCCTCTCCTGAACCTGATCCAACCCTCCCACAAATCAATCTTATCCCATTGACTGCAGAACAAGAGATGGCCAAAAAGAGAGCAGTAAGAGCTCTTATCACCGAAACAAACGAGGCCGAGCTACCACAAGCCGGCCTGACAAACGAGGCCGTGGTAGCGCTTCCCATCTCTCAGCCGTCATCATTTCGGCCAAGCAAACGTGCTCAGACTTCCACAACTGAACCACGCTTTGTCGACGAAGATGAAACCATCCTTCCCCAGACCCCACCACCGAGCCCACAACTGGAGCGCTTTGACCAAGCTACCTCTTCTAAATGGGTGCCAAAATCACCTACAAGAACTGCGCTATCACTGACTCCGACTCAGTGGTCGCAGAAAAAGACCATTTGTTGGCCTTTAATCTTGCCAAGAGCGTTTGTCTTCCAACTGATATGGAGCACCACGATCACCTCACCGAGCTGAAGGCTATTCACTCAGCAACAAAATCAATGGTGCTGGTAAGTTTCTTCTTTTTCTTGTTTCTCCTTTTTCATCTGTTTGCTCGGTTCAGCTAAAAAATTGTTCATCTGTTTGCAAGCCCTGCAGAAGAACCACGTTGCTCACAAGCACGTGTTGGAGCTTCGAAAAATCACAAGGCAGGCCATGGTAGAGGCCAATGCTAAATCGGCCGAGCTAGACGAGGCCAAGAAGAAAATGGCTGAGCTACAGATCGAGGTGGCCCGCCTGACCGGTCTTGTCAACTCAGCCGAAGCTGATAAGCAGAAGGCTGCGGCCGTGCTGAAAGATAAATATCTGCGCGAGCTAGCCAAGCTCCAGGGAAAGAAGAACGTCGAGATAACTGAGTTGGAGAAGAAGGTGGAAGACGCGGAAGACCGCGGTTACAAGGAGGGCAAAACCACCTATATCCAGCAATGTGAGGCTGCTAAGGATATATTCTTTAAATGTGGGTGGAAAGCGGCCGTGTCATAGCTCGATCATGGTCCAGAAACTGAGGTCTTCCTGAACCCTCCTCCGCACTTTATCCTGAGCTACATGGCGGAGTATGCCCACGCCATTCAACAAAAATTTCTTCAAGTTGAGGAAGAAGAAGAAGCAACCCCTGCCACCACTACTGATCCTGGTCTTCAAGCTGTCCAATTAGCTCGGGTGGAACCATCGGTGCCCATTGCGGTTGACGACGTGGTGGAGACCGACCTACCCGTCGATACTGAGCTACCTATTGGTGATGCCTGGGTTGACTTGGATGTTGATTTAGATGATCTTTTTGCTTGACCATGTACTTTCTTTTTTACTTCTTGGAGAGAACCTGTAACCGGGCTAAGGCCCCATCTTTTGTACCTTTGATTTGAACTTTGAATGAAAGCTTCTTTTGTTTCAACTGTTCGTTCGATTAACTCCATGCATTTATTTTCCAACTGTAATCTGAATGAAGTATAACATTTTCTGGCCGAGATACCTATCTCAGTCTTAACCTTGAAATCTATCTGGTCATACCTGCCAACCTCTTCAGCCTAGGTTTTTACCTCTGCTGAATATCACTAAAAGTTGTTATTCCAGCCAACTACTCTTCAGCCTGGATCCTTATCTCGGCTGAAGAGTACTAAGTGTTGGTTTTTCCAGCCAACCACTCTTCAGCCTTGATCCTTATCTCGGCTGAAAAGTACTAAAAGTTGGTTATTCTAGCCAACCACTCTTCAGCCTTGATCCTTATCTCGGCTGAAGAGTACTAAAAGTTGGTTATTTCTGCCAAACGTCCTGCAGCCTAGATCCTTATCCTTGGCTTAGGAGAAGTGTTGGTTTTTCCAGCCAACCTCTTCAGCCTAGATCCTGATCTTAGCTGAAGAGAGCTCAAAGCTGATTATTCTTGCCAACCTAGAGCGAAGTGTTTGGTTATTCCTACCAAACGTCTTGCAGCCTAGATCCTTATCATCGGCTTAGGAGAAGTGTTGGTTTTTCCAACAAACCTCTTCAGCCTGATCTCGGCTGAAGAGAGCGCAAAGTTGGTTATTCCGGCCAACTCTGCTTTCAATGCCCATAACTCACTAAAACAGCTTTTACAGCAGAAAATAATTATACTGAAAAGAAGCTACTTGTTTTATTGAGAAAAGGAAAACTACAAGTACGTTTAAAGAAAAGCTAAAAATAAAATAGTTTGAGATTGGCAGTGTTCCACGGTCTGGGAATGGCCTTGCCGTCTTCATCTTCCAAGTGGTATGTCCATTTTCCTGCTAATCCAACCACTTTGTAAGGTCCTTCCCAATTGGGCCCTAACTTGCCATCTCCGGGTACCAGGGTGTTGCCCATTACTTTGCGCAGCACCCAATCTTCAATCTTGAATTGCCTTGGATGTACTGTCTTGTTATATTTTCTGGATAACTCCTGCTAGTATGAGACAATGTGAACCGGTGCTCTTTCTCTTCTTTCTTCTATAGGGTCGAGCTCCAATGCTATGGCTTCTCCATTTAAGTCTGGATCAAAATTTTTACTTCTAATTGTGGGGAGGCCGACTTCCAGTGGGATTACTGCTTCCACGCCATAGGCCAAGGAAAAAGGTGTTTCTCCAGTAGACCGCTGAGGTGTGGTACGATAAGCCCATTAAACATGAGGGAGCTCCTCCACCCACTTGCCTTTTACTTTCTCCAGCCTTTTCTTCAATTCATCTAAGACGACTTTGTTTGATGCCTCCGCCTGGCCATTTGCTTGGGGGTATGCCAGTGTAGAGTTGTAGAATTCTATCTTGTATTCTTTACAAAAGCCTCTAAAAATTTTACCATCGAACTGAGTGTCGTTGTCAGATATTAGAGCTTTTGATATGCCGAATCGAGTGATGATATTTTGCTAGATGAACTTCTTCACATCTTTCTCCTTTATTGATACTAGTGCTTCCGCCTCCACCCACTTTGTGAAGTAGTTTGTTGCCGCAAGAAAAAACTTTCTGTTGCCGGGTGCCGTTGGAAGTGGTCCTACTATGTCCAAGTCCCACATTGCGAAGGGCCATAGGCTAGTTAATGGTAGAAGCTCTTTGGCTGGTTGATGTATTTGGTGTGCGAACTTCTAACATTTCTCGCACTTCTTGACATACTTCTCTGAATCTGCTTGCATGTAAGGCCACCAATATCCTTGCGAAATTGCTCTGTAGGCCAATGATCTTCCTCCTTGGTGGCTTCCGCATACGCCTTCGTGTATCTCGAACAAGAATGCCTCGACCTTGCTGGGATGAATGCATTTCAAGTAAGGTCCTGTGAAGGATTTTTTGTACAAGGCCATTAATGGGGAGAGCCAAAATCGCTGCGACTTTGCTCTAATCTTGTTGGCTTATTTCTTCTCTTCGGGTAAGACGCTGTCTTTTAAGAACATTATAATGGGATCCATCTATGATGGGCCTAATTCGGCGCAACATACCTCAGCTACTTTGGGTTCTTCAATGCTTGGACTTGGTAAGTAGTCAATCAGTAACGGATGTGGGATAGATGTATCTGCCATCGAAGCAAAACCTACTAGTTCGTCTGCTCTACTGTTTTCTTCCCTGTTGATTTGCTCTATTTGCACTACTTCAAATTTCATGTTCTCTTTTCTAACTAACTCTTGGTATTTAGCCATCCTTTCATCTTTTGCCTCGTAGTCACTTGAAATTTGATTTACCACTAGCTGTGAATCACTGTAAACCATTAGCTCGGTGGCCTTCATGTAGAGTGGTGATTTTAGGCTTGCCAGAAGCGCCTCATACTCCGCTTCGTTGTTTGATGCTGGGAAGCCAAGGTTGACTGCTTGTTCCACTATTAGGCTATCTGGTGAGATAAGGACTATGCCAAGTCCTGCACCGTGCCTGTTGGACGCTCCATCCACGAAAAGCTTCCACATCTCTCCAACGAATAGCTTCCAACAAGTGGAGGGATCGGATGATGCCTTGGGGTCATGAGTGTTGCTGGTGTTTTCTTCAAAGTCCACACTTACTGTTTGCCCCTCACTATTTGATTGTACCAAGTTTTTACTTGTTGATGAGTCTTTACTTGGTGTAGCATGGTTTGCTTCTTCCTTCCTTTCTTTACTCCGGTCTGTTTTGGGATGTGGCTGGGCATCCTGTATGAAGGGTTACGCATTTCCTGCGGCACTTTCCATCCCCATTTCGGTTGTACCAGTCAAGTCAACTAGGCAGATGTGATAACTTCCTAGTGTGAACTCTGCCACAAAATCTGCCAAAGCTTGGGCTTTTATTGTGGTTCTGGGTTGAAACTTGATGTCAAACTGTCCCAACTCCACTGCCCACTTTAAGATTCACCCAGAAAAGCTCGCCCTCTCAAACAAAGCTTTTAATGGAAAAGCTGTGAGGACGATTATGGTGTGGGCGTGGAAGTAATGCGACAGTTTCTTAGAGGCCATCATCAGGGCTAAGGCCAGTTTTTCCAATGGTAAGTACCTGGTTTCTGCGCCTAGCAAGGCTTTGTTGACATAAAAGATGGGCAGGTGTTGGATTTCTTCCGCTCTGACCAACACTGCGCTGATTGCGTGCTGTGAAACTGCCAAGTACAAAAAGAGCTCTTCACCAGGTATTGGGGTTACCAGCAACGGTGGGGAAGACATGTATTCTTTCAGGCTTTCTAGGGCGTGATCGCATTCTTCATCCCACTCAAACTTGGCCTTTAACACTTAAAAAAATGGTCGACATCTGTCTAACGACCGACTTATGAATCGGTTGAGCGCAGCTGCCATACCAGTGAGATGCTGCACTTCTTTTACTGAGTTGGGCCTCTCTAGATCCTGAATTGCTTTGATCTGAAAGGGGTCTGCCTCTATACCTCGGTTGGTCACCAGGAAGCCTACGAATTTGCCAGATCCTACGCCGAACGCACACTTGGATGCATTAAGGCGTAACTTGTTCTTTTTTAGGATCTGAAACATCTCACCTAGGTTCCTGAGATGGTCATTCTCATCCTTGCTTTTGACCACCATATCATCTATGTATGCCTCCACTGTTCTACCTAACAATGGTTCAAACATCTTGGTAACCATCCGTTGGAATGTTGCCCCTGCGTTTTTTAGGCCAAAGGGCATGACCTTGTAGCAATACAGTCCTCTTGGCATTGTAAAGGATGTGACCTCCTAGTCTGGTTCATACATAGCGATCTGATGGTAACTTCTGTACACATCAAGAAAGCTAAGTCGATTGTGTCCTACCGTTAGGTCTACCAGTTGGTCTATCCGCGGTAAGGGAAAGCTATCCTCTGGGCATGCTTTGTTGACTGTTTTGTAGTCCACGCAGACACGCCATTTTCCATTATTCTTTGGCACCACCACAGTATTGGATATCCACTTGGGATAATGCACTTCTCTGATAGCTCCTGCCGCTGGAAGGTTTCCCACTTCTTCCGCCACTATCTCGGCGTGGTGGAGTGCTGATCTGCGAGTGCGCTGTATAATTGGTCTAGCAGTTGGGTGGACATTTAATTGGTGACAGATGAAGTTTGCGTCAATGCCAGGTATGTCATAAGGCATCCAGGCGAACACTTCGATGTTAGAGGTTAAGAATTTCATGACCTCTATTCTCTCAGTGCTGGATAATGACGAGCCGAGCAAAAAGAACTTTTCTGGGTCTTTTTCATCTATCCTTACCTATACCAAGTCTTCCACCGCCTTCTGTTCAGCTGCTTTGCTAACATCTGTGAACAACTCATTGCTCTCAGGTTCTTCCACCATCTGTACATATCCCTTGGCAACACGGCTGCCATTTACTGTGACGAAACTAGGGGTGCAACTTGGGCGGGCTCAACCCGAGCAACCCGAGCCCAGCTCGAGTTTTTTTAGGGCTTGGACAAAATGTTTTCAAATTTGGTACGGGCTTGGGCAAAAATTCAGAAGCCCAAATTAAATTTGGGCGGGCTTGGGCAAAGATGTCAAACAACCCGAGCAACTCGAAACCCGAATTATACATATATAGATATATAAAAATATTAAATATAAATATAAATTATTAGTCATTACATGATATTAAAGTAATTTATATTATTAAATTATATTGAATATATATTATATATACAAATAACATAAAATCTTACTTTTTTTCTTTTTATTTTCACTCATAAATTGTAAGGACTACTATAGTGGCATCGCTCTTACATTTTATAAATTATTTGTTTTGATGGTATTAATGATTTTCTATAATAAAAAAATAATAATAAAAAAAAATTGAAATTCATTTATAATTCGGGTTTAGCTCGGGTCGGGTTTAGGCAGACAACCTCGGGTTACAATTCGGGCTTGGGCAAGTCTCAGCACAACTTGGGCTGGGCTTGGACAACCTCCCAACCCGCCCGAACCCGCCCGAGTTGCACCCCTAGATGAAACATTGTTTGGACATAATTTGGTCTCCAAAGACCTCTTCAATTACTTCGGCTTCGTTGGGGAACCGCAATACTTGATAGTAGGTTGACGCTACTGATCGCATGGCATGCAACCATGTCCTTCCCAAGATTATGTTGTAAGTGGAAGGGACTTTCAATACCCAGAATTCTACTTGTTTCGTCATGCTTCCTGCTCTGACTGGGAGGATTATCTTGCCCACTGGCCACTCTGGCATTGAGTTGAATCCGATTAGGGGAGATGTTGCAGGTGCCAAGTCTTTGTCCTCCAGTTTCAATTGTTTGAAGGTTTCGTAATACATTATCTCACATGAGCTTCCTTGGTTGATCAAAATCCATTTGATGTCGTAATCCTTGACGCGGAGTGTGACGACCAGTGCATCATTGTGAGGGCAATATATCCTTGCCAAGTCTCTGTCTGAAAAAGATATAGCATTCATGGCTTATGTTCTCCCCTTTTTGATGGCAGGTTGTGTACTTAATACCCTCTTTAAGTGCTCGGCCTTCTTGATCATTCCCCTGAGCTCACATACTCGCTCAGGTTCGAATACCCCATGTATTACGTTAATCACGTCTTGAGGTGGGGCGTCGATCGGCATTTCATTTGGGTTGTCGTGGTTCTGGGGGGCTGGTTGGGTCCCTCCTTTTATGTACTGGTCCAGGTGCCCAGCTGCTACTAACTCCTCCAAGTGCTGTCTCAACGGCGTGCAATTCTCTGTGCAGTGCCCCTTTTCATTATGGAAGGTACACCGGGATCCTTTGTCATAGTCTTTTTGTGCTTCTCCCAACTTAGCTCGCCATCAGACGAAAGGTTCATCGCGTATCTCACTGAGAATTTGGTAGATTAGTTTTTTGAACACCGTGGTAATGGCAGTGCGAACTCTTAGCCACCTTTTGTCTGGATCCTCTTTGTTGGCCCGTCTGCCTCGCCCATTCTTTCTTGGTCGTTCTAACGTGTTGACTTTTGCCGAAGTCTTTTTATCTGATATTGCTGTTGTGTCAGACTTCGTCTTAGCACGGGTGTCATCCTTTTCCACACGAATATGTTGGTGCACTCTCTCCATTAAGGCCTCCATCGTGAGGAGAGGCGTTATAGTGATTGAATCCCTCAATTTGTTGCCGACTGGCAGGCCCTGTTTGTATTGTGCGATGGCGAGGTTTGTAGGACAATCTCCTATCTGGTTGAAAGCTTCCCAGTAGCGACTGTTGTAGGACCTCAATGTTTCTTTGTCGCCCATGTCAATGGAGAGTAGCTGATCAATCTCCACTAATGTCTGGGTGTTCGTTCTAAACCTTGTCATGAACGCCTTTGCCAATTGTGCCCAGGAGGCGATGCTGCCTTCTGGTAGCCTTTCGAACCAAGTTAGACCCAGGTCGCCTAGGTTGGATGGAAATAGGATGCACATTAAAGCCTCGTTTCGCCGATATACTGCCATAACCTGGCGAAAGTGACTCGAGTGCACGTAGGGGTCCGTCTTCCCTTCATAAGTGGTGAATTTGGGTTGGTGAAAGCCTGAAGGTAGTGGTGCGTTCTCAATTGCCGGAATGAACGGCGAGGTCTGCAGCCTTGCTAATGCTTTGTCTGTTAGTTCGTAAGCAAGGTGCGGTATTGGCATTCTTACCTCGACGCTCCCATGCATCCGAGAAGCCAACCGCTGAAAGGCTGAAACTCTGTGCGGGTCGCGCGCTCTGGTATCTTCCTTCCATCGTGCCCTTTCTTCTAGCACAGTTCGCAAACTGGATGATCTAGGCAACTCCGTCTCCCTGGATGACGTCTGGTGCGTGCGCGAGGACCGATAGGTGCTTCCCTCAGTATATGACCTCTCAATTCTCATTCTCTCAGACCTAGAGTAACGAGTCTTGGGAGTTCTTGACTGAGTGTCGCCTGTTCTCAGGCTCTTACTCTCTGCTTGCGATGGTGCGGTATGCCTACCACGATCTTCCAAGTGGCGAGGGGGTGTACTGCTTTTGCGCCCTTCTCCTGTCGCCACCCATTTTCCTTTGATCTGGCGCTTCATAGACTCCATGTGTGCCGCCATCTTCCTTATTAACTCGTCTTGTTCCTTTACGCGATCCTCCAGAACTTGAGAATCCATCCTCCGCCTCTGTCTTTCAGGACTTTGAGAACAACGGGGGCTGTTAGCCCGCCTTCCCCTGGCATCCCTCCGGGGGTTCTGTCGTTGGGGCTCTAAATCCGCCATGGGAGCGATAGAAGGCAAACCTTCGCGCCTCCCACCCCCTTGTGGGGTTTGTCCGTCGATAGCGGACTGCGGCAAATCTTCATTGTGCACCGTTACTTCCAATTAAAGAGGAAAAACTTGATCAAGAGGTTTTGTTCTTTCTGGTTTTCCCACAGACGGCGCCAATTGTACGAGCAAGAAATAATGTTCTCATATAATCTTGTTGATCAAGTCTGCGCTCCTCCAAACGTCGTCGCTTTACTTCCTGAAAACACAAACGTGAGCTAGACAGCGGGTGTGTGCCGGGTACCTCTCCGATGCCTAAGTCAGCAAAATAGACAAATAGACAAAAGCTCTGTGTATTCGAGAATCAAAGTTGTGTTACCTCTCCCATAGGTTCTGTGATGAGCTTTTTATAGGTTCCGTGTGGCACAATCCTAGTAGGACTCTTATTCCTCCATGTAAAGTCCTTCTAGGAATCACACTCCTGAAAGATAATGCTTATCTTTCAACACTCCCCTCACTGCTTAAACCAAGTGAGATGGTTTTACCTCAGTAGTATGACAAAACGACCGAGCTAACATGGCCATGCTAAAGCGATAGAAATGACCGAGCTCCATCAGGCTCGGTTCTCCCTTTCATTGCTTATACCTCGGTTTTGAACGTTGAAACCGAGCTAACCGCAGTAAATTTTGACCGAGCTAGCGGGAGTAAGGTCCACCATAAGACGTCCAAATGCCTCAGTTCTGAACACCATGACCGGGCTAAATATCACCATACCGACCGTGGTAACCACAACCATAACTAGATCGGGCTAACTGCAAGGTCCTTTCACGCGGCCCTTTTTACCGTGGCTCATTACCGCGCCTTGGCCTACCTCGACCCCAGTGTATATAAAAACTTCCCTCCCAATTACAAACTTCAATCCATGTTTGATTCATAAGATTAATAGTGAAGGTATTAATAATTCCATCAAATTAGTGTGGTATTCACTATCTAATTGGATTAGTATGATAAATTATCCTCTTGTTCTTTATTTGATTTACATGGGATAAGAAAACATATGAAGGTGAAAGAGTCTTTTTAATTTATTTCGTAACTCAGGATATATAATTCCATCCCTACCCCATTACTAATAATCCTACAAATTTGTTGGATTAATTATCTCGAAACAAAATTTCAAAACAAACACAGAATTATTAGACCTACAAATTAATAATCTCAATCTTATACTTTAATCCTATCAATCAAACATGTCCTCAAAGTATGACAACAAATAAACATCATAAAATTAAATTAAATTAAACACTGCAAAACCCAACAACCTACAAACCATGGTAGTCATGGTGATTAAGCTGAAAGGGCTTCTATCAACAGCATTAACGAGCACTTGTACAAAGGACGCATTAAACAGAAGACATATTTCCTCATAGATCAATTCACCAATGTAGAGCACCGTCTAAGGGGACTCAAAAAAAGGTTTGGGTCTCTCCAATTATGTAACACTCTCCTCTTTTTTTTTTTCTTTTTTTTTTTCTCTTTTTTTTTTTTTGGTTTTTTTTTTTGTTTTTTTGTTGTGATTTTAGTGATTATCACTCGATAGGATTGGTCTGCTATCATTATCAGTGTGTTTGATTTCAGTTTTCTGAATTTAATTTGCTGGAAATTAAATTTTTTGTTTTTTGTATTTTTTTATTTTTAATGAATATTTTTAAAATTAAGTAATTTTTTACTTTTTTAGATGCGCATTTCTTAGATGTATCTAAATAGTAAAATATTTGTGAAAAAATATTTTTAAAAATTAATAAATACACAAAAATACGAAAAATGTACTGAATTTTCATATTTTTTTGTATTTTTTGTATTTAGTGATTTTTAAAGATTTTTTTTCACAAATATTATATTTTTTAAGTGTATTTATGTTAGTTATATCTAAATATAAAAAACAAATGCTTAAAAAATTAAAAAAAATTAAGTGAAAATAAAAAAATATGAAAAATGAAAAGGTAGATTTTTCTGAAAGGTAAATTCTGAAAACTGAAACCAAACATAATAGAATTGTTGATGTTAGGTTGAAGCGCGTGGGTTCCTTTCAAACAATACCCGTGATACGACACGACCCGTTTTTCTTGTAGTTTGGCCAACACCTAGGAGTGTAAAAATGGTCCGCTTCTCGTGGGCAGCCCGAAGCCTAACCCCGGGCCCTGGGCCTGGGCCTAGGATATCATTTTGAAGCCTGGCCCGCATGGGCCCACACAAGGCCCACTCAAAGCCCGATCCAATACTTGGCCCGCGCCAAGGCCCAATGTCATTTTTGGTGAAAAAAATAGAATTTGTTTTATAAAAAAAATATTCAAACCCTGCCCAAGACCCGAATGTCCCCCTGGGCCTAATTTTCTGGCCCGTAGACTGACTCGACCTAGCCCGAATTGTGATAAGAGCCCACAAGATTCACCATGGACTGGGTGGGGCCAAATTTACACCTCTACCAACACCTTGGCTTGTATAGAAGAATAATGGAAGTGTAAATATGGCCTTAGGATATTCTCTAAGAGCTAGTGAGTTTTTTCATCAAAAATGACCTCTAGGTTGTAGGTTTCAGACGGCTTGCCAACAAAACTTATCTAAAAAATGTTTGGGAGCTTTAAAATAAGTGCTCTAAAAGAGTTCTAGGGGGTGAGACCCGCCCATTGCTGTGATTTGACATTTTTTTTTTCTTCTTTTCTGTCACATTATTAGAGTTCAATTAGAGTTTCAAAATTAGAGCTATGTACATTTACAATAACTTATCTATGGAATGAATTCAAGAGTAACCTCACTTGGATGTAAGATAATAGGATCTTTATACTAGAAATCAAAACACTATGAATATAATTAATTACTAAAATATAAACTCAGATACATACTGTTTAATTCCGCCATTGTCTTGAGTTTTGCTTCTTTAAAAGAAGATGGTATTCACAATCGGAAAACCTTAGCACCAGCTCTTCCCCTCCTTCTCTTATATCTTTCATGTTGTTTTTCAATGAGACTAACAATCCTAGAGCTGTGTAAAATATGCCCAATCCGCTAAAATTGCACAGATCCGCATCAATCCGTACCGCTTTAACAACTAACTGGGGTTTAAATTTTAAAATTTATAATCCGCCAACCGAACCGCTCCACTATAGTTGATACATATATATTTTTTAACTTCCAATGAAATATCAATGTAAAAATGAGTGAGAGAGATTTAAGATATGAAATTTATTACAAATTAGTGGTTATATATATGAAACATATTATGTAAAATTACTTTGTGTTATATATCTAAAAAATATTATACAAATTAGTGTTATATATTATGCAAATGTATGATAATTAGTTAGAATATTATTCAATCCGCCAATCTGCCAAAAACCATCCAAACCGCAATTTGTCAATCCGCTAATCCGTTAGCCCGCCATTCGAGTTGTAATTTTACTTTCAAACTGTTTGAACCGTACCGCGCACATCCCTAAACAACCCTTTGATTTACATATATATAAATATAGGTAAATTACAATACACCCCTTAAGCTTTTATTAAAATACAAATCACCCCTTGTAGTTTTGAAAATTACATTTCACCCTCTGAGATTTCTAATTTCATAACAAATTGTCCCTTTTATTAATAAATCGTCAAGTCAATTAACAGTTTTTTAATGATGTTAAAAGTATGTTTCAATTAATAATTTAGGTAATTTTATTATTGTATAGGAGAATAATTATGAATTTTATTTTTTCAGTTAATTCTGTTAAATAAAAAATTCTATTAAAGGGGTATTTGTAATTTTTCAAACCACAGGGGCCAATCTTTATTTTAAGCAAACCTCAAGGGGTGTATTTGTAATTTACCCTATAAATATAAGTAAACCCTAATAGGATAGAAAATGGGACCGGGCCTAAACAATAGTTATTGGACCCTCCCATTAAAGAATCCAAATTACTCAAATAAGTTTTACACCTCCATACCATAATAAATCCACTAAAATGGACCACGGCCCAAAATTTTATGAATCGTGACCTAGGTGGGCCCATAAGGGTTTTTCGCCCATCACTTAAGGCCCAATTCATGATTCAAATACTAAAACCCAACGTTCTTGGAACCCAGCGTTGCACCAAGAACCAATGACATCTAAACACTTGTCAAGAGAAGAACTAGCCACATAAGCAGACAAAGATCCTACAGAGTTATTGCACCACACATCAGCCATTAATGAGGTCCCCTGCAGCATTTATTACGATAACCCCTTCACGTCAGAACAAAACGGCCTCACCATGAACAAGGTAAGCTAGAACATAGACTTTCGACCAACGTGACAAGTCGGAGTGGACAAGGAAATGATGAACAAAGGATATAAGCAAGTTTCTAAGACAAAGGAAATGTTAAGTTCTTTATCACCATCTTATCTCTACATTTTTCATCATTCTCTCTTCTCTAACTCGATCGTAGGAGGGTTCGCTGGGGGACTCCCGTTCCCCGTTGAACTCTTGTGCAGGTTTCTCCGTGGGCCCAGCGATCGGACAACCGTGTGAAAAGCCCGGATCAGCTCGACCAGTTAAATCAGGGGCTAGTAGCATCATCAGTTGGCACTATCTGTGGGAATCTTTTTACTCCGTGTGACAATCGTGCTCATTGTTGCCGGAGACTTACTCTCAATAATTCCTCATTGCCACCCACCGGGGTGGATGGTCATAACAAGATCCATGGCTTCTCAACACAACATTGTCGACCCCCAAGCCGACCCTCCTAACCTAAACAACCCCCCGGAGTATTTCACAGAACTCACCAACAGCATCAACTGCCTAGCCGAACAAAACCAAGCCTTGATCAACGCTTTGCTTCAACGAGACCTCTCTGTGCCTCCTCCATCACCACAAGATATCCCACCTAACCGAGAACGAACTCCGAGCCATCCCTCCCAACAAGCCCACCCCTCCAACTTGGAGGGTTTGCGACCCCTACCCCACGATATGAATCCACCACCTCGGGGTCTACGTCTGCCGGTCCAAGCACTTGCTCCCGAGGGATAGGCTAGTAGTGCCCAACCTCCATTGCATTCTGGAGGTGACAATGTTCCTGTCTGGGATGCGGAGCTCTGAGCCATGAAACTCCAGCTTCAAGGAGTCGTGTAGAACATACAAAATAAACCCTCAAATAATAGCCAACTCACCGTTTGTCGCCTTCATCAGAGACAAACCCTTACCTCCAAAGTTCAAAATGCCCCTGATTGACTCTTTCAACGGTACAACGGACCTAGTCAACCACTTGGAGACTTATAGGACCTTAATGATCCTCCATGCTTTTCCTGATGAGATCATGTGTCGGGCTTTCCCCGTAACGCTCAAGGGGTCGACTCGACTGTGGTTCAGTCAGCTGCTGATGGACTCCATCTCTACTTTCCAACACCTAAGTGATTCATTTCTTAGCCATTTCATTGGTGCCCAGCGCCAACGGCGCTCGGCGACTCAGCTCCTCAACATCCGTCAGACGGAGGGGGAATCGCTGCGTAGCTTTGTCACTCGTTTCAACACCGAGGCCTTGCAGGTGGCGAAAAATGACAACAAGGTCATTCTTACGGCTTTTATGGTTGGTTTACGATCATCTGACTTCCTCTTCTCCCTCTCCAAAAACCCTCCAACCTCCATAGCAACCCTCCTTTCCAAAGCCCAAAAATATATGAATGCCGAAGATTCTCTAGCCGCCCAACAAGATTCCATAACCAAGAACCCAACCCTCAGAGAAAAGAGAAAGGAATCTGAAACTAGAACCACCCAGTACACACAGCAAAACACCTCAGTATACCGACCGACCCGCTTGAGCTGACCGGTCGCACCTACGCGACCGCCCGACCGGTTCGAACGGTACACTCCCCTCAATTCCCCCATGGAACAAGTCTTGAACCAGATCCAACGAGATTATCCCCTGAAATGGCCACAATCATCGTAGTCTCCTTCTAACTGGCGAGACCAGTCCAAATACTGCCGTTTCCATCAGGACCATGGCCACAATACCGAGGAGTGTGTTAACCTTAAAGACCAGATCGAGAGCTTGATACGCCAAGGACATCTCAGTCGGTTCACAACAGCTCGCCCCCAGCAACGACCAAGGACTGAACCTACGAGACGCAACCACCGACACACCCCTCCCCGACAACCCGTACAACCTAACCAAGGCAATGATCGACCCCCACCACAACCCCGAACACAAGGAAACCCTGCCCCATCGGTTAGAAAGATTAGAGTCATAGCCGGCGGGTTTGCATGGGGAGGACCATCCCATTCGGCCCAACGAGCAGAACTCAGAAAAATCAGGTAGGGCTCCGATAAAGAAGTCGCAACATTGGACCTCCCCTTCAAACACCCTAAGCAGTGGATGGAACCCATCACTTTTACGGAGGCCGATTGCACAGGCATCCGCTACCCTCATGACGACCCCCTCGTCATCTCTGCTTTCTTGTCTAATTACAAAGTCAGACGAGTGCTTGTCAACAACTGCAGCTCTTCATATATCATCTTCCTAAATGCCTATCGCCAGCTCAAGGTCGGGGAAGAAAGATTGTCCCATCTCCAAACCCCATTGGTCGGCTTCACGGGGGATCGGGTGACCTCCATAGGCTCCATCGACCTTCCCATTACCATCGGAGAGTATTAACAGCAGACCACCAAGTTACTCACTTTCCTTGTCGTCGACTGTCCTTCCGCTTATAACATCATCCTCGGCCACACAGCTCTTAACGCTTTTCAAGCTGTTACATCCACGTATCATCTGGCTATGAAGTTTCCTACCGACCTCGGGGTCGGCACCGAGAGAGGAGAGCAGACTGTGGCCAGAGAATGCTACGTCGCTTCACTCAAAGAGGTCAAGCTGAAGGAGGCTATGATCATCGAAGGACTTGACGTCTAAGACGAAGATGAATTAGTTAGAGGGGAACAAGTGGAAGAACTTGTTGAAGTCCCCATCAACCCCACCAACCCAACAAAAACAGCCAAGATCGACAGCCAACTATCCTCCCAAGCCAAGGCCGATCTCACAGCCCTCCTAACCAAGCACAATTATGTATTCGCCTGGACTCATTCCGACATGTCGGGTATCGATCCCTCCTTCATCACGCATCATCTCAGCATCGAGCCCCACTTCTGACCTTTCCGCCAGAAGCAGTGTGTCTCTCACCCAGAACGCAACGCCCTTATTGCCTCTGAGGTAAACAAACTACTGAAGGCACGGTTCGTCAAGAACGTGGACTACCCCAGATGGCTGTCGAATGTGGTCCTGATCCGTAAAAACAACGGAAAATAGCAACTCTGCGTCGACTACTCCGACCTTAACCGAGCTTGCCCTAAAGATAGTTATCCTCTCCTCCATATAAATCTTCTTCTCGACGCCACTGCTGGCCATCAGATGCTCAGTTTCATGGATGCCTTCTTCGACTACAATCAAATTCTGATGCACCCGGCTGACCAAGAACACACCTCATTCATCACTGACCAGGGAACTTACCACTATCGTGTTATGCCATTCGGGTTGAAAAATGCCGGAGCTACTTACCAACGGTTAGTCAATGCCATATTTCATCACTAGATAGGTCGGAACATGGAAGTGTACATCGATGACATGCTTGTCAAGGGCAAACTTTCCTCTGATCATCTGACAGACCTGCGAAAGACTTTCGACACCCCACGCAAGTATCAAATGAAGCTGAGTCCGAAGAAGTGTGCCTTCGGCATAGGATCTGGGAAATTCTTGGGTTTTATGGTCAGTCAGCGGGGTATCAAGGCCAACCCCGAAAAAATCAAGGCCCTGATAGAAATGCAGTCTCCTAGAACTGTCAAAGAGGTTCAATGGCTTACCGGCAGAGTCGCCGCCCTCAACCATTTTAGTTCCCGTGCAATAAACAAGTGCCTCTCATTTTTCAAAGTCCTTTGACAGGCTTTTGAGTGGACCACCGAATCCAAAGAGGCCTTTCAACAATTGAAGTAGTGCATGACCAACCCCCCTTACTCTTTTAGGCACTCTCGGGCGAGACCCTCTTTCTCTACTTAGCCGTGTCGAACATCGCAGTTAGTGCGGCCCTCATCAGGGAGGATGGCTCAGTACAGCGTCCGGTTTATTACATTAGCCGAGCTCTCAGAGGGGCAGAACAAAACTACCCTCTGCTGGAAAAAATGGCCCTTGCCTTGGTCATAGCCTCAAGACGACTCCGACATTATTTCCAAGCTCACTCCATAGTGGTCCTCACTGACCAAACTTTGAAGAAGGTAATGCAACAATCAGAGTTATCCGGCAGACTTATGTAATGATCTGTCGAGCTCAGCCAATTTGAAATCTCTTACCGACCTCAAACAGCGATCAAAGGATAGGCTGTCGCTGATTTTATCTTGGAATTCACCAATCCCACCCCAACCACGCCCCCTCTGCCCAGACAATTCAACACTGAGGCAGAAGATCCCCACTCCTGGACCCTCAATTTCGATGGATCATCCCGCAAAGAAGGCAGTGGGGCTGGTCTCATCCTCACCGCCCCCGAGAGCGGTTATTTCAAGTGTGCTCTCCGCTTCTTGTTCTACGCCAGCAATAATGAGGCTAAATATGAGGCCTTGATAGCAGGTCTGTGCCTAGCTAGAGACATTGGTATAAGCCATATCTAAGTGTTCAGTGATTTCCAACTGATTGTCGAACAGATTACGGGGGAATTCGACGCAAAGGAAGACACAATGCGAGCCTACAGGGATATTGCACTCCCCCTCATTCACCTTTTCAACACCTTCTACATCAAACACATCCCTCGGTTAGAAAACTCCCAGGTAGATGAAAAGGCCCAATTAGCCTCAGCCGACCAGTCAGGCCTCAGCCATGGTGTCTGTCTTGAATACCTGGCCCACCCCCGCTACTTCGCCAACCCAGCAGGAGGTCTACTTCCTCCAAAACAAACCTATCCCATGGGTGGCGGACATCCTTCTGTTCTTGACAAGTAGGGAGTTGCTAAACGACAAACAGCAGGCCGCCAAAGTCAGAGCCCGGTCAGCCAATTACATCCTCATTAGTGGCCTATTGTACAAACGTGGGTTTTCACGCCCATACCTCAGGTGCCTCAATCCCGCTCAAGCGACCTATGTAATGAGGGAAGTCCACGAGGGCGTATGTGGCAATCATTCGGGTGCTAGGTCGCTGGCACATAAAATCCTCACACTGGCTACTTCTGGCCTACTCTTAACCAAGATGCCACGAAATTTGTGCTTAAGTGTGATAAATGCCAGCGCTTGGCCAACATCTCCCATGTTCTACCTACAAAACTGATTACACTCAGCAGTCCCTACCCGTTCGCCAAGTAGGGCATCGGCCTAGTCGGTCCATTGCCCACTAGTAGGGGCCAAACCAAGTTCGTTGTGGTCGCCATTGATTGCTTCACTAAATGGGTGGAAGCAAAACCCCTCGCTACAATCACTGAACGGAACACAACCAGATATATCTAGCAGTCGATCGTATACCAATTTGGAATCCCTCAAGCCATCGTCTCAGACAACAGCAAGCAATTTGACAATGCCAAGTTCAGGAAATTTTGTGCAGAGCTCCACATTCTGCCATGTTTCTCTACTTCAGGTCATCCCCAAGCCAATGGGCAAGTCGAGATCACCAACCGCTCTCTCCTCAAGATCATCAAAACTAAGTTGGAAACCACTAAGGGACTCTGGGCTGAGGAATTACCAAACGTACTCTGGGCCTATTGCATTATTGCTCGAACCCCTACTGGGGAGACCCCCTTTCGCTTAACATACGGCCCTGAGGCAGTCATCCCAGTAGAAATCGGCCTGCCAACCCCGAGGGTTTTGCACCCGGATCCAGAACTAACCGAAGAATTGCGTCGGGCTGACTTAGACCTGATTGAAGAGCTTCGATAGACCACTGCTGTCAAAAGGGCCTCATATCAACAAAAAATGAGAACACATTACAACCACAAAGTCCGACTGAGGGAGTTCGCAGTTGGGGACCTAGTCTTGCGGAGGCGACTTTTGCCACCAAAAATCCCGCCAAGGGCAAGCTAGCAGCCAAATGGAAAGGGCGTTACGTCGTTAAAGCCAAACCTCGCCTAGGTACTTACCGAATCCAAGACATGGAAGGCAGATACCTCCCCCATCCGTGGAACGCCGAGCACTTGAAGCGTTATTTTTAGTAAAATGGCGTCTCCTACTTTTGTATTGATCAATTGTTGTATGTTCTTTTTGACGATCTACACGCATGTTCGTTTTTGTCCTTTCAATACGTGGTGTAAACTTGTGATCAATAGGCTACGCCTTAAACGCAAATGACTTTATATCCCCATTATCTGCGTTGTGTTTCAATAACGACTTGTTAACTAAAGCCTCAGCCAGACTGAGCACGAAGAAGAGCTCAGCCAAACTGAGTTAATTGAAGCCTCAGCCAGACTGAGCACGAAGAGTTCAGCCAGACTGAGTTAACTCAAGCCTCAACCAGACTGAGCACGAAGAAGAACTCAGCCAGACTGAGTTAATTGAAGCCTCAGCCAGACTGAGCACGAAGACCTCAGCCAGATTGAGTTAACTCAAGCCTTGGCCAGACTGAGTATGAAGAGCTCAGCCAGACTGAGCACGAAGAACAGCTCAGCCAGACTGAGCTAATTGAAGCCTCATCCAAACTGAGCATAAAGAGCTCAGCCAGACTGAGTTAACTCAAGCCTTAGCCAGAATGAGCACGAAGAGCACGGCCAGACTGAGTCAATTAAAGCTTCAACATGGTAGAGCCTTCCCAGTCTTAGTCAGAACTCGAATGAAGAATTTGGCTGATCCATTTTCATAATTTAATATTACGGCATGGTTGCCATACTGTCACGACCCAAACCCGGCCCTATGGGTTTAGCACCGTAACTGGCCAGTAATCCGTGATTACCAAAGGCCTGCTTAACAATCATACAATATAACAGAGTTCAGGGCCTGGCGGAAGCCAAAACAATAAATGAATAGTGTCCAATGAGCTGTGACAATCTGTATGCTAAAAAGTTTTTCATTCACATGTACATAGAACAGTACAGTACAATACGGCATACATATATATACACATCCGTAACAGTCGGTGAAAACAGGGACTTAACCCCTTGGACAGTACAGTAAACAGTAACAGTCTATACAATGGTCCCACAACAGTACAAAACAGTGAGACAGTCAGGGGAAATACAAAAGACCCCAAAGCCATAGCATGGCAACACGGAACCTCGCAGTGAGGCACATAGGCTGGCTTGACAAAACTGGGGACCAATCCCACGCTCCTAGCTTCGGTCTGGCTGCTGAGAACCTACATATATATATAAACAGTGAGCTAAAGCCCAGTGAATAACATAATGTGTAAAGGGGTTATGAATGAATGCCCTTACAGTAATGAAATCAATTCATTTAGCAGTATTTCAATCTTTCAGTATTTCGATCAATCAGTATTTCAATCAATCGGTATTTCAATCAATCAGTCATATGTGGTACATCCATTAGCCTATAAACAATAGGTCCAAAAGGACCGGGCCTTAACAGACCCAACAATAGTGATGGCCATCAATCAATAACAATATGGTTCCACGAGGAAACCGACAGAGCTCTGTATCAATCAATAACAATGGGTGCTAAGGATGCCACAATACAGTTCGAAATACAGGACATACATTCATTCAATAAACAATATCAGTTCAATAAACATTTCAGTTCAGTATTCAAAAGATAACAATTTTGAACATATCTTTACACAGTCTGTTACTCACAGAGATTGGGCTATTAGCAGCTAGAGCGTGTCCCCGAGAGCCAACCCTAAACAATTAACAGAATAGAACACACACTAAGTTTACAGTTGGAAAGGATGTTAATTAAATCCCTAAATTTCCTCGGTGTGGTTCTATGTCTAAATCCTCATTAAGATGCCTTAAACTAGGCCTAAGAATGCCTAGGATGAGATGAGGATGCAAAATTACACTTGGAAGGCATTTTTCAAAAGTTGCTGAAAATAGGCACCTCGCTCGAGCGAGCCTTCCTTCGCTCGAGCGAGCTTCCAAAATCAAAGGCTTCGCTCGAGCGAGAAATCCTTCGCTCGAGCGATCTGTATGAACAGTAAAAGTACTGGTTGCTGGAATTTTTCGCGCGATGGTCGCTCGCTGCTCGCTCGAGCGAGATTGCAAAATCAAAGGGCTCGCTCGAGCGAGGAATCCTTCGCTCGAGCGAGGAAGCCAAATCTGGAATTTCCAGATTTGTCTCCCAAGTTCGAACCAAGTATTCAACCATCCAAAACTCAACCTCTTGGGCCCAAAATCTGGGAAAACACTTTAAACTCAATGTACTACAGGTTTTAAAAGCCAATTTGCACATGCAAGGCCCAAGAGTTGGTCAATTAAAGCCATTTTCAAACCCATTTTCAAGAACAATTTCAAAACATGCAATGCATGAGTTTTAAACCAAAATCAATCTCCAAATCTTGCTCCAAAGAGCTCAATACCTTGAAAACAAACTGAAAACATGGATTCTTACATAATATGGGCATGTATGTGACCATTAATCATGAAATCAACTCCAAATGCCTCAATATAAACATGCATGTAACATTTGAGCTTCAATTCAACATTCTTGAACTTAAAACATGGTTTAGCTCTACAATGATGCATGGAACATGCAAGATTAATCTTAATGACAACAATAAGAGGATGAATGTCCTACCTTAGTCTCAATTTAAAGGTAAGGAGGCTAGATTAGCAAGTATACTTCAATCTACTTCAAGTCTCCTAGCAATTCTCAACAATGGCAAGATGAGCTCAAGTCTACTCCCTCTCTCACTCTATAATTCGGTGGGGACCAAGGAAAAGGCTGAGGAGAAGCTTGTTCACATGTAATAAGGTCTAGACTAACAATAAACAAATGGGCCACTAGCTATGGCAATGTGGTAATTAAACTAAACTTGGCAATTAACTTGTTTAAATCTAATTTAATCATTCCTAATCAATTTTCAGATAAAAATACCATTAAATCACAAATATTCTACGGTTTCCAAAACACTAAACGGTTTCTAATTCGGCCGCCAATAAGGCCTTCAATTAGCAATTAAACACACAAATTCAAACAGGCACACAATCAATCAAACAGATGCAGTATGCAATACAATAACTAAACTTATTCAATTTCAGTTTCGATTTCAATCGGTCTATCCGGTACTTCAATCAATTCGATTATCAGTCATTAGCAGTTCAGTTTAGCGATAATCAGTATATAATTCGGGGGTTATTCAGTAATCAGTAACGAGGGTCGTTACACATACTTAGTTAAAATCCAAGTCCATATTACAACATTTTTTAACATTTTTAACATTTTCAATAGTCGTACAAGCCAAACTTTCATTTTTAACATTTTTTGCATCATGGTTTTCTTACAAGTTAGCCTGGTTGCCCATTTTTAAACTTTTTACATCACAATTTACTAGCAAGTTTCACAATTCACGCACAAGTCTTACTTTCACACCCATTTTTCATTGAATTCTGCTCAGCCATTTTCATTATTCCAAATTTACAACTCAAAAGAAATAACGACAACAATAATACAAAAGAAAACTCGTTGTTTTATTCACAAACTTACGCTTTCATACAATTCGCTGCAGAAATTACATAAAAAAAAAAAAAAACAAACAAACAAACAAAACAGCAAAAGTAAAATTTTTTACACTTTGTTACACAGGTCACTTTTCCTCACTGGAGGCAAGATCTTCCTCTTCAATGCCCTCGTCTAGGGCGGTTTGGGCGACGTCGTCTTCGCCTACTTTCACGAGGCTGAAGTCCATGTCTGGGAACAGCTCCTGCGCCTTATGCTTGAAGGTCATCCATCTGTTGTCCCAGAACTCGCTCATTTCATGCTTGTAGAAGTCAGACCACTGAAAGCTCTGGATCACTTCTTCTTCACTCCTACCTCCAGCGGCCACTCCCGACGGCCCAACCCCCCCATTCCCCTCCTTCGCCCAGCTGCTAGCGACAACGGCATCTATGGCCATCTGGAAGTCGGCAGACCCCTTGAATTGCTCTACGGCCGCCATACACAGGTCGGGGTACGCCGCCCTTTCAGATGCCAATTTCGCCCTCTCTTCCGCCAAGGCCTTCTTCAATGTCGCGATCCGACCATCGGCCTCTTCCTTGTCCTTGACCACCTAGTCCCGCAGATCTTCATTGCTGGTCATGGCCTCCTCCCACCTCTCGTTGGCAGTGGTGTAGGCTTGCTGGACTTCCTCTAGTTTCCTCTTCTCGCCCGCCAACTCGAACTCTAGCTATATCGCCTTGTGGCGCTCCGCTTCCAGCTCTGATTTGGTTTCAAGGAGCTCGGCACTAACTCGCTCCACTGAATAGCTTTGCACCAACGCCAATACCTCCATGTTCTTCGCCCTTTGCGCATACTCCAACCCCTTGGCACATGCACTCCGAGCGGCCTTCCTCCACCCCGTTGTCTCAACCCTTAGGTTCTGCAGCTGCAACTTTGCCTCTTCTAACTGGGTCCTTAGCGGCCCTACTTCCATCTTAGCGCGCGCTGCCTTATTTTTCAAGGCAGTTGCCAGGGTCACCGCCTCCATCTAGGCTGAGCAAAACCCTCTCAGGAGGTTGGCCTCCGTCAGCCACGCCATCGACTGCACAGCCGTATCCTCCACCACTCCAACAATGCGGTCGGCTGCAATCCTGGCTTCTCCCCTTCTGCCGAGCGACCTACCAGCGCATGTGCTTGGTACAACACGGTCGCCAGCGCGACACTCGTCTTTGGCTTGCTGGCCCCAGTTTTCCCTTCGCTGGGATTTGAGGTTACTTCTGGTGAAGGTACCACCGTCGGCACCATAGGGACACTTAGGCCCAAGGGCTCTTTCAGTACTTGGGCACTTGGACCCTTGTCTTCCTACGCCACTTGGGTAGTCTCCTTCGCCTCTTCTGGAGCTGCCTCCAACCTTCCATCCTTCATCTTTCCCACCACAGAGGCATCCTCACCCCCAACCTTCATCTTTTTCAAGATAGGGGCGTCATTTCCCCTCTCTACACCTGCCTTCTTCTTCCTTGACTTCTTCAACACTGCCTCCACCTCCTGCTTACCCCTCTCCTTCAGCGGGTCTACTGGGGGCGGCAGTGGGGCAAAGCCAGTTAAGTCTTTGTCGCCCAGCGGTTTGGGACGCAGTCGGACCTGCTCCCTCATCACTAGTTTAGGGATAGGCCCCAATTGTGTCTCCTTATACTTGTCTGCTTTGGCGAACAACCTCCTATGTTCTGTCTCCTCCGCCTTCCTCCGCGCCTCCAATTCCTCCCTCGTCGGATCCTCCTCCGTCGGCTGCGGTCCTAGTCTCAAGGCAAACAAGGTTGAATGAAGGATCAGCTCATCCCACTTCACCCCATTCTCCTCCCTCCACTCCTTCACCTTCTTCACCCTGTCTTTGGCCACCACATCTAACTTTGGCTCTATCAATTTTGTGGGGACTTTCCATGTTGTGCGAACTCCGCTCCCACCGTTCGCTGATACGAAAAACCATCTCGGTCTCCACCTTTTTACCGAAGATGGTAAGCCTGCCACTAGACCCTGGCCCGCCACTGCCTACAAGGTCACCCACATCTCCTGTTGGCCCGAGGCCTTGTAGTAGGAAAAAAATTCCTCCACCGTCATTTTCACCCCCCCGGTAGCCTGCAGCCCCACTCGCACAAGCTATTAGTATTTTCCAGGCGTTCGGCATCAACTGTCCTGGCGCCACCTCTAGCTTGTTAAGAACGTCTACCACTACTTAGGGAAGTGGTAGCCTCAGACCCCCCCCGCAGTGCCTCATCGTATAGCATCAACCCCGTCGACCGTGCATCCGACGCCTTTTCCTTCGAAGAGGGCAGCATCAGCTCTATCTCCGTGGGGATTTGGTACTTCCTTCGTACCTCCTTCAACTCGTCCACTGTAAACGTGGACTTGTCGGCCTTGGTATGCCAGTGATTCGGCTCCACTTGGCTAATTGGCTTAGCAGCTACGATCATCGTCGTCGGACGAGCCCGCGCCGCTTGACCAGCTCCCCTCTCCTCTCTTCGCTCCACTCGATACTGTTCCGCTAACTCCACCGCGTTGTCATCTCCCAATGAGTCAAGCCTTGCGGCTGGCACTTCATCTCGGGCCATTTCTCGTACGTGTCTACGTATTGCTTCGGACGCTGGCACAAGGAAGTTCGCAAAGTGTTGCAGAGGCGTGTCACACGAGACAAATAAGTTCGCTTCAGGGATGTGTTGGTTTTTTGTGATAAGGTAGGTAAAGCGAATAACTTCAAATGCCCACGGTTTGCCTATGTTCTAAGGGTCAAGATTAAATTTCGCCAGTTTGAAAAATTTCGAAAACTCCTGCCCCTGCCTTTTCAATGCCCCATATTACCTTGTCCCTTCACTTCTTGCTAACGCGTCACCTCCCCCATTAAGGGATTATGCCATATGTACGACCACGATCCACTACTCTCTTCTCCTTCCCTGTCTATTCCATTTCACATCACCACGTGCCCCGTCGCTCCTCGAGCCTGCGCACCGCCATTTTCCCTTTTCACTTAGTCACCCTTCGCAGTTGGCCCTCCTCGCTGTCGGTCCTTCCACTCGGTCACCCTTCACGGTCGGCCCTCCTCGCGGTCGGTCTCTCCACTCGGTCACCCCTCGCGGTCGATCCCTCCACTCGGTCACCCTTCGCGGTCGGCCTTCCTCGTGGTCGGTCCTTCCACTAGATCACCCTTCGCGGTCGACCCTCCTCACGGTCGGTCCCTCCACTCGGTCACTCTTCGCGGTCAGCCTTCTCACTCGGTCACCCTTCGCGGTCAGTCCTACTCCCAGCCGGTTTTCTCTCACTCAACCACCCCCCACCCCCGTCTTCTTCCTTATTCCCTTTGTTGGACTGAAGCTGCACTTGGGAATGAGGGACTACTGACATAGGTGGGCCCATAGGGGTTTTTGGCCCATGATTTAAGGCCCAATCCATGATTCAAATACTAAAGCCCAACGTTCTTGGAACCCAGCGTTGCACCAAGAACCAATGACATCTAAACACTTGTCAAGAGAAGAACCAGCCTCATAAGCAGACAAAGATCCTACAGAGTTATTGCACCACACATCAGCCATTAATGAGGTCCCCTGCAGTATTTATTACGATAACCCCTTCACGTCGGAACAAAATGGCCTCACCATGAACAAGACAAGCTAGAATATAGACTTTCGACTAATGTGACAGGTCGGAGTGGACAAGGAAATGATGAACAAATGATATAAGTAGGTTTCTAAGACAAAGGAAATGTTAAGTTCTTTATCACCATCCTATCTCTACATTTTTCATCATTCTCTCTTCTCTAACTCGATCGTCGGAGGGTTCATTGGGGGACTCCCGTTCCCCGTTGAACTCTTGTGCAGGTTTCTCCGTGGGCCCAGCGATCGGACAATCGTGTGAGAGTCCCGGATCAACTCGACCCGTTCCATCAGGGGCTAGAACACCTCTAAATATAATTTATAATTTAGAGAAAATCTCAAATTATGAATTTTGAACATTTTTATAATTTAAAAATTTTAAAAATAACGCAACAAGAAATCTGAATGAAAATCAAAATATAATGTGAATGTTTACCGCAAACAACAAACATATAACTAACTTTTAAAAAAATAAAACACACTAAAATACAATGTGAATGTTCATAATAAACAACAAATATATAACTAACCTTCGAAAAAATAAAATTCATACAAAAATACAATGTGAATGTTCACGATTTATAATTAAGATATAACTAGCCTTAAAAAAAAAACTCATACTAATGTAAATATTTACACTGTCACGTGAAAATATAAAACAAAATTGAAAAAAGTAAAAATCGACTATGTCAATTGTTCAATAGTAACGAAAATGATTATTCAACTAACAAGTATAATAACAAAAAAACAAACATACAATTAAGTTTCGAAAAAATAAAACTTATACAAAAATACAATAAGAATGTTCACAATTTACAATTAATATCAACTAGTTTTTTTTTATAAAAAAAATAAACTCATACCAATGTGAACGTTCACACTACAACATGAAAATATAAAATAAAATAAAATAAAAGTGAAAATCGACTATTTCGATTGTTCAATGGTAACAAAAATAATTATTCAACCAACAAATATTGTAAAAAAAACAAAACAAAACAAAATACAACTAACATTCAAAAAAAAAAAAAAAAATCAAAATACAATGTGAATGCTCACAATTTACAATTAACATACAACTAACCTTAGAAAAATTAAATTCATACCATATGAACATTCACACTGCAACATGAAACAAAATTGAAAGAAAAAAATGACTATTTCAATTGTTTAATGATAATAAAAAAAGGATTGTTCAAACAATAAGTATAATAACAAATAACCAATGATTTGTGAACATTCATATTTTACAAAGTATATAATTATGTGTATATCTATATTCCAATACTTATTTATCAGACTTCTAAACAATGTGAAATGTGAACATCACACTGATTGACAAACAATGGTAGCAATAAAATTAGAAATTCAAAAAAAAAAAAAAAATTCAATCACTCTAAAAATAAAAAAATATCACGCACATTCTCATCTGCATCATTATCTTTTTCATTATCACTATCATTAACAATCTATGCAATTTTACCATTTCACCAATCCAAATCGAACCAAACCCGCCTTTGAAAAATATGTTTGTAACAAAATTAACTGGATATAAACAGAGTTTTGACTTACAATAATGGAGAAACATATATAAAGTTTCGAACACAGAACAACAATGGACGAACACAGAATTTCGAACACAAAGTGACAATGGTGGAACACAAAATTTTACCGCAACAATGGAAGAACATAATATTATTTCACCACCATGTATAAACTAGAGTTTCTAAACCCTACCAAATAGAGAGTTTCGAAACTCTAGCATAATGAAACAATACTACAAATGTGCATGAAATTAATCAAAAAGAAAAATGTAAATAATGGTAACTACCAAAATAGAGATACTAAAAAAGAAATGTGTATATCCTTTTTATATGTAATACATACCAACAATAGATATAAGGGTATAATAATCCAACAAACAATATCAATCAGGAAGAAAAAAAAAGACCTCATAAAATAAAAATATAAATACATGGAACTAACTAAATTATAATTTTCTTTGGTAGACCTATTAGGTTAGAACACCTCTAAATATAATTTATCAATAAAAACCCCAAATTAAAATTTATTAATTCTATAACTAATTTAATTCAAGATTTTGGATATAGAAGTAAATACTAGATGAGCAAGACTATGAGCAACTACCAATTCCGATTGGTAGCTCGATTTTTTTTTGGCTCGAGTGGCCCGATTTCCTCTCTCTCTCATTTCCCTTCTTTCTATGTTTCTTCTCTTCTTCTCCATTGGTTCGTCTTTCTCTCCCTCTGTTCAAATCAAAACAGAACAAGGTGTATCTGCCCTATATTTCTTCCCTATGTTTCATTAAAATACATAAACAAAAACTGCAGATTCTTCATTAAAATCCATAAACAAAAACTGCAAATTCTTTGGACCAAGCACAGTAATAACGTCTTTCTCTCCCTATGTTCCTTCCCTTCTTTCCATTGGTATCTGCAGATTCTTCTCCATTGGTATGTAACTCATCCGTCTCTTCCAAAAATCTGTCCCTGTTCATCTCTTTGTCTCTCCCAAAAATTTGTCTCTATGTTCATTAAGAATTCACAATCACCAAAACCATCAAACCCAAAAATTTGGGAAAGATGGGTTTGAAACCCAAAAACCAAAACCAAAACCAAACAAATTAAACCCAAAAACCAAAAATCAAAACCAAAAACCAAAACCAGACAAATCAAAACCCAAAAACCAAAAATCAAAACCAATCATACAAATCAAACCCAAATCGATCGATTTCGAAGAAGAAATCTGATGGAGCTCTCTCTCTTCTCTCTCTTTCTTCTCTTTTCCTCTTGCTTTCTCTTTCTCTCTTCGTCCTCTCCTCTGTCCAGATCTAATAAGATGAAAGAAGAAAAAAAAAAAAAACAGCCCAAAACGACGTTGTTTTGGGCTGTCGAGCCATTCTCGAGCTAAGATTTTTGAGCTACCAGCATTTCTCGAGCAACTACATTGCACGTCCCACAGTCACTCACCTGTCAGACCTTTTATATTTCACTTTTATATAGGTACACTATTATTTTATTGTACATATATATTTTATTCATGGTACACTATTATTGTATTGTACATATATATTTTATTCATTTGAACTATTTAGAGGTTGTTAAGAATGACCTAAATAAGTGTATTTTTTATCTTTTTATGAAAAGATGTGAAAAAAATAGAGAGGTGATATGATAAAAAAAAATAAAAAGATAAAAAGATAGATTATTTTGTAGTGGCCAAACTTGACCTTAAAGTTTTTTGTTGCAAGATTTGTAGCACTTGGGCTGCCCGTGGGCCCATTTGGCAGAGACATATATGTATTGGTCCTTGTCGACTTTTCAAGGAGGCCTACATGGATTTTAAGATTTGGGAATGGGCTGGCTGTTGTTGGATGCAAATTGGGACCATCTAAGAGCATCTCCAACCCACTAACTATAATGTTTGTTAGTCAAAATATTTAGTATAATTCATTTTTTTCAACCCTAATGTATTAGATATATAATTAGGCATTTTAGCTCAACTCACATTCACTAGCTACATGTAGTTAGCCTTCAAGGTTAGGCAACATGTATTTAATTATTAGGATCATTTCCCTCTATCTTTGTTGCTGATGTGGCCTTTTATAAAATTAATAGTATTTTGATGAATAGCTAAAATAAAGAGTATGGTTAGAGTAGAAACATGAAATAGTTGATAGGCAAAATAAAATATATACTTTATAGTAATGTTTAGATAGATAAAATGCCTATTACCTTTGAAGATTAGAGATTCAAAATTACAGAACTTATACAAGAGATGACATTAAGGTACAACTAATTTTATTTTAGTTTTCATTTTAGAATCTAGTCAACTTTAGTGATATTAACACAATTGAACAAAAGTTAGCGAATGCTTAGTCATGCCACCAATACGAAGAATACAAAATAAAAACACATAAAAAGTGTATCAAACGACTAAGATTTATTTTAAATATGAATAAGATCATAATTAAATTTAATCTTAACCATTAATTATATTTTTTTGTGAATCATTATGTGATTGATTCTACGTTTTTTAATATTGTTGTAGTAAGGAAAATGAGTGAGAGCACTAATTAGTGCTACTACTAATGATGTGGCAGTGGGCTCCACCATGAATGATTTGATGTTTTGGCCTTGGTGTTGTATTTTTTTTCTTTTTTTATTGAGTGCCATATCATTAGTGATTTTTTTAGAGTTTCAAAATTAGTGGTCTCTATCATTGTTGGTTGTAGTAATGCTCAGCTCGACCACTTGTCTAGGTGGTCTCTCAAGAGTTGAACTTTAATCAAGTAAAAAAATCGCTATCAAAAATCATTTCCTATTTGATTGTCAAAAAAATCATGACCAATCATAGCTTTATTGATGTTTTTCAGATGTTCCTGGTTTTGGGTCCATACCATTGAAAAAAATAAAAAATATAAAGAGTGAAAAATATCTCTATCAAAAACCTTATTTCACATTTAATTGTCAAAAAATTTGACGAAGAATAGTGTTGTTAATGTTTTTCAGCTGATCCTCGTTTTGGGTCCCTACCATGAAAAAGAAAAAAAAAACTCTTGTGAGTTGCAAAACATAACATTAGTATATCATAAATTTTCAAAATGTTAAAAGATTGATTTTTGAAAGAAATTTAAAGTTGTTGTGGCCAGTGATGTAGCCAAAAATTCAGTGAAGAGAAGGCACAAATTAATGATAATATTATTTCTTTTTCTCATAATAAATAACAATGAGATATACAAATATTGGGGAGTAACTATTTTATAGGTGGATTGGAAAATTAAAAAAGAAGATAAGTTGAGATAGAAATGATATATTTTAGTAGAGAAATTTTATAAAACATACCGCAAAAAAAGTATCTATCATATGTCGTAATTATGATCTTCGTGGTCTTTAGTTATAACACATTATAGTGTTAGATATAATTTAGTTATAACTTGTGGTCATTACTTTAGTTATGGCTATATATGAAGTAATAATTAGTTATGACATATTGTAATTTTTTTTTTTTTTTTTTTTAAAAATTGAAGATGTGTTACTTGATTATAATTTATATAGTGGTCATTTTGGTTATGAATGGAAATAAACACATGGAGGATAAATTCCACATGTCATATGTAATTAAAAATTCAATAAATTTCATATCTTCATTGAAATTAATTATGTTTACATGTCAATAATGATAGACATTACCTCTATATTGAAATTTTCATAAATAATAATATGACTTATCATAGTTTTTTTATTTTCAATCAAAATAACCATTACTGTTCTTATAATTTTAAAAATGTCATTAACATTTCACTTTAAATAATATTTTTATTTAAAATATTTTCTTTATATTTATAAAAAAAAATCCTAAAATCCGGGGACACGTGGCCCTATGTGCCTCCGCCACTGGTTGCGGCAAACATGGGAAAAAAATGATATATGCAAATAAAAGATCAAAATGAAAACAGAAAAAAGAAAAAAATAAAAAAGTATAGAAAAGGAGTGGATAACTTCTGTAAAAGAAAAAGAACGTTTATTTATTCAACCATCAGACCAGCCAAGCGATCCACCCCTAAATGCTGATTACCAATATTTGTGATTAGCATAAATAGAAAAATGACAATATTTGTGTAGGGTAACAATTCTTTTTCCCTCCTTTTTTTCTATTTAGTAAAGATTAATTAATTGAGTCAAATTTTTTTTAAAATTTTTTAGGTCGGTCTACACTGGTAAAGTTATTTTATTATTTAAAAAAAAAATTAACTACAGATTAAAATGACGATGATTGCCATTTCAACCAAGTAGTTTGTCTATTCTTTTCACCATTTTTGTTTTTCTTTTTTTGGTTGCAAAGTAACATTAATATGGGAAAGTTGGTAGCTAGCATGGTTCATCAATCATATATGAGGAAAATAATGTGAATCTGCAAATCGAGAAAGTACATAGAGAATCTCCAACTATAAATTCTATTCTAAACTTGATTCGTTTTCTCCTTACTTTAAATTTGTAAGAGCATCTCTAACGGTGAACTAAATTTTTCATCAAATCTGAGTAAAAAAAGTCAATTTTCTCAATCTGATATGACTTGCTCCAACCGTGCATCAAAAGGGAAGGGTCGACCGGTAAAGCAATTTTATTATTATTTTTTTTTTAACCTATTTGAACATTTTTGATCGGTTTGAACTTACCTATTTGAAAGGGAACCGACCGACCGGTGGGTCAACCGACTGGACATCCGATTGGTTGACCGGTTGACCCACCCCAATGGTATAACACAGTGAAAAGATGAAATCTAGAGCTTGTCCTCAGTTTGATGAAACTTTTGTTCTGTTCTCATTTTGATATCAATTTGGTGAAACCATTGGAGACACAAACAGTGATTTTTTCATCAAATTTCAAATTTGATGCTGGGTTTGATGCACCGTTGGAGATGGTCTAACTGGCTCTTCCAAGTTCTAACTAAATCATAAGTGATAAAAGGCAGGCATTTTTTTTTTTTTTGGCTCCCTAACTAATTGTTTAGGTACATAAGCTTCATTTGATTAGAATATCTAAGGGAGAATATGACGGTTGATCTGACATAAGCTTTGATAAGGGGTTTACATAATTTTTTTTGTCTCATGTTGAACTATTCCGGATATGTGAATTCTGTCTATTATATCCTGAAAAGATGTGATTTGAATTTTCTCGAGTACTTTTTTCATTCAACCATCATCATATACTTGATCTAAATGTCACAAAATACGAGCCTTTAGATCAATAGGTAATACCACTTTGCAAATCCACCACTATCAAATATACAATCGTCCCTCATTTATTAGGCCTCGTTTGACATGCGAGTGTTTTAGGTAAAAAGTCAAAAATTTACTAAAAAAATCAAAAAGCCTATAACTTATACAAGAAAATCAAAAATTCTCTTTTTTTTTTGCACATTTTTCGTAAAAAACCAAAAAGTCATTCCAAACATATTAATTTTTTTTAGGGCTCTTTTTTGATAAATCCTATTTGTAACTGTTTTATTCCATAAAACCTAAACTATTTTTGAATATTCCATTAGGTCCATTAATTGTAAAAGGACGAAATAACCCTCCCTCAACTTCACCCACGTCTAATCGATTCTGAAAAAAAATCCATTCCAATTCCATCTATTCAATCCACAAAATTTCCCAAACAAAATCTCATCGTCGACCCCAAATTAACATCACCTCATGTAACCCTCGATTCACATCGCCTCACCATCGTCGTCGTTGTCCACCGTCCATTGTCGTTGGCCACTGCTATTCCTCTTCATCTCACCGCTGCGAAGGTTTACATCAGAAGGAGGGTGGTTCGTTGTTTCAAAATTCCCGTCGGTCGACTGAGGGTATTCCATCAACTGAGTGTGGTCTATACATGTCCGTACCCACCCACCATGAGGAACAAAAGTAAGCAATATCATTCCACCTTCTATTTTTCAATCATAATGTGATCACCGATGTATATATTTACATTGCCGTATTACTATTGTTGTTTTGAATTTGATTTTGTAAACATTGATGATGTGAACATTCACATTAATGTTCATTAATGGATAAACTTACAGTAGTAGACACGGGTGTGAACATTCACATCAGTATATAGTAATGTGAATGTTCACATTACTGTCATTGTTGATGTTATTGATTGTTGATGTTCATAGAACCCCCAATCTTCATTCAAAAATGCGAAGGAATATGATGTAAATATTCACATTGTGACATCAATGTCAGACTTGTTGGTGTTGTAGGGTGTTGTTGGTTCCACCCTCTGTTTTTCAGCAAATTATAACATAACGTGATCACCAATGTATATATTTACAATGCCTTATAACTATTATTGTTTTTGGAATTGATTTTGTAAACATCGATGATGTGAACATTTAAATTATCGTTCGTTACTAGATAAACTGACATTAGTAGACACTGATGTGACCATTCACATCAGTGTATAATAATGTGAATGTTCACATTACTATCATTGTTGATATTGTTGATTGTTGATGTCCATAGAACCCGCAATCTTCACTCAACAATGTGCTGGAATATAATGTAAATATTCATATTGTGACATCAATGTCAGACTTGTTGGTGTTGTTGGGTGTTGTTTGGTGTTGTTGGTTCCACCCTCTGTTTTTCAGCCAATTATAACATAATGTTATCACCAATGTATATATTTACATTGCCCTATAACTATTGTTGTTTTTGGAATTGATTTTGTAAATATCGATGATGTGAACATTCACATTACTATTCATTACTGGATAAACTGACATTAGTAGGCACTGATGTGAACATTCACATAAGTGTATAATAATGTGAATGTTCACAGTACTGTTAATTTCTCAATCAATCATATTATATTGTTGTTCACATTACATTCTGAACATAATGTTAATATTCACATTGTAACATTCTAAACATAATTTTAATATTTACATTCTGAACATATTATTAATATTTACATTGTAATATTCTAAACATAATTTTAATATTTACATTGTGAATATAATATTAATATTCACATTGTCACATTCACATTGAATATTCACACCATATATTTGGCTGTAAACATTCACATTCAAACATATAAGTATAATGATGTGAAGATTAACATTGTGTATACATCGTGTTAGTTTAATAATTGTAATGTGTGACTGTTGTCACCCCTTTATGTGAATTTTGGTTTGTCATATGGTATCACCTTTTCATCTGAATATTTACACCAGCTATTCACATACTATTTCACCATCACAATCCCATTATTTACATGGCATACTATTTACACTTATTATCACTATTCATTTGTGAATAGTAATATTAAATACGTTCTTATTTGAACAAATATGTCTTCCCCGTAGATTTGATGGCAAAAGAAAGAGAGAAGAATTGCGTGCCAAAGGCAAACCCGATCAAACAGCTAGTCCCGAACAAGTGAACATGAAAAAGGTCACCTACCAATCCAATATCACTGGATTGGTAAAACTATTGAATGCTACAAAATTTACAAATGGTCAATTGAAATGCCTTAGGAAAACACCATTTTAGCCCTTATTTGATTGTTTGATCAGTAATGAAGTCGACCTCAACCATTGCATGAAATACGATGATGTCATTGTACGTATAGTGCAGACATTCAAGCCATCCAGTGGGAGGTTTTACATTGGGGACAGGAGCATTTAAATTTTTAGAAATGATGTATCATTTATTTTTGGGGTAGACTGTGGCACCAAATCAATAGACCTCTCTTTTGGTGCAAAACCAATGGCTGGCATCATACATCGAATGTGCAAGGATGTTAGTCGGTTAAGAGTTGCAAAAATACGTGAAATTCTGAACGAAACATTAAAGGGCACAAAGAAACAAGACAATGAAGAGGTTGCAAGATTAGTTTGCATGTATGCATGCGTCAAACTGTTCTTTTCCACGTCCGGAGAAACAATTAGATGGGCATTCTACTCATACATAGACCTATTAGACAACATGATCGAGTATGACTGGGCTGAGAGCATCCGGGAAACCTTGATGGGGTTAGTGGGCCAAAACTGGGAAAAATCGGGACGAGTCACCGGATGTGTTATGTTGTTAATGGTAAATCTCATAAATCTTATTCTATATTTAATATGAACATTTACGGGGTCTGTCCACTCATATTGTCAGCAAAACAAATGTGACATACACATCAGTACGCACTGGTGGCAAGGTTGGCATAAGTACACACTGATGTGAATGTTCACGACAGTGTGGAATGTTAGGAACATTCACATCAATGTGTATTGATATAAACATTGACACCAGTGTTTTGCTCATGTTAGCATCGAAACAAATGTGGAACACACATTACTAGGCAATGGTGTGGAAGTTGACATCAGTGATTTGAACATTCACATTACTGTTCAGTAATGGATAAACACACATTAGTAGACACTAGTGTAAATATTCACATCAATGTTTATTGATGTGAATATTCACATTACTGTTAATTTCTCAATCAGTCATATTATGTTGTTGTTCACATCAATGTGTATTGATGTAAACATTGACACTAGTGTTTTCCTCATGTTAGCACCAAAACAAATGTGGAACACGCATTACTAGGCAATGGTGTGGAAGTTGACATCAATGATGTGAACATTCACATTACTATTCAGTAATGGATAAACACACATTACTAGCCACTGGTGTAAACATTCACATCAGTGTTAATTGATGTGAACATTCACATTACTGATGTTTGTTATTTGTTTCAGTACTGGTTGTGTGAGTATACAACAATCTTATAACCCCGCAACCCTAATGCCATTCCGCAGTATGTGAAGTGGGACCTCACAGCCTTACATACCAACATGAAGTCCATATCTTTGGCGAAGCTTGGTTTAAATAAGGTAGAAGTACAACAAAAAATGTTGTGCCCATTCACATAGTGAGACAAGGAACTATGTAACTAACATAATGTCTCCAACTCCAGGTATATGACGGCGAGCTGATGGCATCTCCAACTGAAGCAAAGATGTACCATCATACCAAATTGAACGTGGAGCCCAAACCTGAGATTTTGTCGAGTGCACCAGCAAAGCAAGATGAAAGCAATGATGATGAAAGCAAAGACAATCAAGGCAGTGGCGATAACGATGGAATTTCTGGTGATGCAAAGGACCTAAATGATGTTGAACATGACATCAACACTAGCTTTAAGACCCCCAATGCTGAGAGATGTATCATCATAGCATAACCAAGTGAGCCGGACATTGTGGATGTACTTATAAAAGAAAACCAAAAAGCTTGGGGTCAGTACGACAATGGGAAGCAAAATACAAACAGTTGGAAGAATCGTGGGAGTTGAGGGCAACGGTGATTACTGCCCTTGAAGCCAAATTATTTGACCAATCGGGCCCATCTAATATGGACATGGACATCAAGAATTGCATGGAGTGGAAAGATACAGAAATTCAGCGGTTGACAAAATTGGTCATCAACCTGAATGTGAAAAAATAATTCTTGAAGACCTTTATGATGATCAGTCCATCCACATTATCACTCAAGTCGAAGCACAAAAGGGTCATGACAGCCTTAAGAAGCATCCTATTGCAGCATTGGAACACATTATCAGCCCACCATCGAGGGTAAAGCGCATCAAGCAGAAGGTAAGGAAAGAGCACCGATTGGATGAGTTTGAATATCCCAACTTGCCTGGTCAAAAGAAAGGGAAAGAGGGAGCTGAAGAGCAATCTCATGCAGTCCAAATTATACAAGATTTAGACAAACATCCACAAGAAAAGCACCCAACAAAGTACAAGAAGTTAATCTTGAACAACAAACTGAAGGTTTGGGCCAACATAAACAAACTTAACAAGCAGAAGGTCTAAAATTTGCACAAGAAGCGGTGATGAGTAAGTGATCATACATATTCAGACTGAATTTATTTTTTTGCTGATGTTAAGCTTCATATATGTACTTAATAGATTAGATCATTTCATAAATGTGCAATCTTAACATTAACGTTTTCTGTAATCACAATGCACAGGTTGCTTGTGTGGCGAGGGGAATCAAAGACTAAAGACATGTATTTTGATGACATCATACACATCATCAAGGAAGAATCAATACACAACAACGTATGACAGTCGTAAATGTGTACAAAACACACACACACACACACACACACACACACACACTGTAAAGACACTGTAAATAATGTACTGCCACTCCTCTGTTTGTGCAAGTGATAGATGCATATGGTGAAATTCTACTCGAACTACAAGGGCTAGTCAACCAAAGTTTGGAGGATTCGGTATTCATCTTTACAAGTACGTGTTTGGTAACCACTACACTTTTGGTTTGTTTATGTTTGATATTGATGAGAATGTTCACATAAATAGTATTTGATTTACATGTTCAATAGATGTCAATGTTCATCTCAACATTATATGCATATATTATTAACTTAAATGATAGGCAGATGTGAATGTTAACAACAACATTATATGACAGGTGTGAACATTGACATTGACAGATGTGAACATTCACATCATTCACAGTGAACATTAAATGGTTATATTGTTAACTTAAATGATAGACAGATGTAAATGTTAACAATAACATAATATGACAGGTTTGAACATTCACATCGACAGATGTGAACATTCACATCATTTACAGTGAACATTATATGCTTATATTGTTAACTTAAATGATAGACAGATGTGAATGTTAACAACAACATAAAATGACAGGTCTGAACATTCACATTGACAAATGTGAACATTAACATCATTCACAGTGAACATATATGCTTATTATATTGTTAACTTAAATGATAGACAAATGTGAATGTCAACAACAACATAATATAACATGCGTGAACATTCACATCTGTAATACATTGCATGACTGTTTGACAAATTAACAGATGTGAACATTCACATCATTCACATTGAACATTGATATAAATACTTAGTACATCATTGTATGCCCTTTGTGTGTAGAAAATGATGCAAGAGTACCCCCCTACAAGAGAAATAAACTAATTGATGCACATATCAAGGACTATCAAGGCTAGAGATACTTCATCTTCCCAATACACGACAACTTCCACTGGACGATTGTTGTATACGACGTGAAAGACAATGTATGGAGGCATTATAACTCGCTACGACCAAGACCCATCATACATGACCCATATATTGACAAAGCACAAATAGTGGTAAGTGGCTGACACATATAATACTTGTCATGATGTGTAATATTTGAACTTGGACGTATGCACTATGTTGTTTGGTGCCTAATATGAAATTTCATTGTTAGTAAAGGGACTACATCGAGGCTGTGGTGCGCAATATCGGACCATCATCACCATTATGGACTGAATTATCAGGCTAAAATACTTCGCAATCAATCATATTAATAGACAGCTGTCCTCAGCAAGCATCAGATTCATAAGCCTAAAATCATTTTGTACACATTTTCCACAACCATTGCACACCTAAATTTCAAAATCTAACAAGAAGTTTGCATTTTCAGGGTGGATTGCGAGCCTGCAGTTTGTTACATCATGAGGGCGCATGTATACCGTGAAGAAATTGTTAACAGCCTAAATCGCTTTGAATGGTGTCAAATAAGAGACTCATTAGTACACTTTTTTCTGAATCACAGAAAGACAGTGCAATGTGAAAACCAATAGGTGGGGGGTGTCCACCTATCACTGTTACCCAAAATTGTTATCCACATTTAAGACAATTTAGTGTCAATAGATTTGACATATTGGAGCAGACTAGCTTAATTGTAAATCAATTCTATATCACTACTTGTACTGCTATTTTTCAGTTAATATATATATATGCATTTTGAGGCCTATTTTGTGTTGGTCATGCAGATTGAGATTGTATTTTTTTTTTTTTTTGACACATGACATGATGTGAATTTCCACGTCACAGAATGATCATACACATTCTTATGTTGTAAAGCCCTACTACATGGATGTGAATATTACTTAAAGTGTTATTGTAACACAATATGACAGGTGTGAATATAATATTTCTTAACACATAAGTCAATATTCACAGCTAATAATTTGATTATGTGAATATTCACATCGTAACTTTTGATGATATAAATGGCAGCAACGATGTCAATATTCACACCACGGCCATGCATGCATCATAATATACACAAGAACATCTAATTTTTGCTAGCAACAAACACTGACAATTACATTTCGTAATACAAATATGAATATTCACATCTTCTAAGTTGATGATGTGAATGGTTATATTGATGTAAATGTTCATGGCATCTACTTTGATGCTGTCAACGGTAACAAGAATGTGAATATTCACACCACAGTAATGTTTAAAAGTTCAATCCATGTGCAATTATTCACATAATGTGATTATCTTACACAAGTGTGAATGTTAACATCATGTATTCATCCTTAACACAACAACAAAAATGTCAGATTGGTACCTTAAAAAATTAAAAATAAAACACAAATCAAATACTAATGCATTATTATGTTTGCCAACGCAACGTAATCTTATTACAACACAATGTTTGCCAACATAATACAATCTTATTTCAAAAATCAATATAAGAATCCCATGTAAAATACAATGTTGAAATGAAAAAATGTACACCCTATATCGGCTCCTTGCATGATTTCTGATTGTGGCTTCCTAACTTATCATATCTCTCACACCTTATTTGTTTCAGTTTCTCACCCCTTGATAAGATTCTATTCTTTTTCGGCCTTCCGGGTGGCCTTTTCACAGTTGGTGGGTATATAGTGAAGTCCGTGGGATCGAAAGGCGGCTTTTCCACTGATGGTATAAGGAATATGGCACCCGAATAGGCTGCACGATATGTCTGTGCATGAAAGTAATATTCCACACAATCATTGAGATTGTAGCGGCTCTTCTGAATAACAATAACAGCATGGTGACATGGGAATCCGTTGATTTTCCATTTGAAGCAAGAACATTTATGCCTTGTAACATCAACTGTAATAGATGGGTATCAAATGAACTTCAAAAACATCCTCATTGGCTTTGCTAACTTGCCAAGACCTACTGTCATTGAACGAATCCATAAGCATTGTTTTGAATGTAGGACAAATAAGCTCATTTTATTTGTTTGCTTGGTCACGCCGTGCAGACATTTGCCGCATCAACTGAGTACGAATTGTGTCTACCATTTGAGTGATAGGAAGATTACGTGCTTTTTTAATCCAGTTATTAAATGACTCCGCCGCATTGGATGTCATCTCCTTGTAATGCATGCCCCTGCACAACATCACAAACATTGTACAATACGGAATTTAATTTCTTCAAAACTAAATATGAAATTTCACATTGCCACAAAATATAACTGAAAATTCACATCGCTACCATTCTAAACTTGACAAATGGAATACTTTAGGAAACTATTATTACCTGAAGTATGAATTTGCCCAGTGCTCAGGTGCCAAGTCCTTGAAAAAATTATGTGCTCGTTGCTTACCCTTCTTTTTTAACTTTGCAAGCTTTTCATGGAATCCTACCACAGTTGGCTCGTAAGCACAGTCACCCAAACTACTTACTAGGTGATCCCTAAATCCATTATCAATTCCTTTCATTCGGTCTCTTAAATTGCTCTTCAAGTGTTACTTACCCTTCTAACAGACCAAGATTACGATCCGAAATAAAAGTAATCTGGCGCTTACCATCAAAAACCTGCCTAAGTTCGTGTAGGAACCACGGCCAATTGGCCGTGGTCTCTGAATCAACAATCGCAAATGCAACAGGAAATAACCTTACAACGCAACACCATTACACAACTGTTCACTATATTCCAAAGTGAATAGAAAACAATATAAAGGAAACAGGTCATGTGAATGTTTATGTCTACATTGCCCTATTATTATTGTTATTTTTGGATTTTGGTTCGTAAACATCAATGATGTGAACATTCACATTAACGCCCATTAATGGATAATCTCACATTAGCAAACACAGGTGTGAACATTCACATCAGCGTATACTAATGTAAATGTTCACATTACTGATAATTTCTCAATTAGTCATATTTTGTTATTGTTCACATCAATGCATATTGATATAAACATTGACACCAGTGTAAATGTGGAACACACTGTGTAATCGTCTGTCATGTGTCCAGACTATGCTGTTCAATGTGAATATTTACATGAATAGACAGCTAAAAAAAATACTAACCATTGTTTCTATCTTTCGCCGTTGCCGCAAGTAGCTGACCTTTGTACTTTCCTTTGAGAAATGTTCCATCCAGGAATAATAAAGGCCAACAAGAATTGAACCCAGAAATACACGCAGTGAAGACACAAAGAAACGACAAAATTGTTGGCTACTCGCATCATAGTCAATATTGATATAACTCCTCGGATTGTAACGCATCACAGCATCCGAATACCACCGCAGCTAGTCAAACGATAATGGGTGATCTCGATGAATAACAGCCTTTGCTTTCTCCACGCCCAACCATACCACTTGGTAACTCACATTTAGCCCATAATCTCTCTTCAAAACAGTCACCACCTCACATGGTTGAGTCAACGGCTTGTCCCTCACAATTTCAGATATGGTATTCGACACCAAATCCGAACTAACTCGTGGATTCTTCGATGTTCGGACATCCGTACCACAACTATGCACATCACTAAATCTCTTGATGTATAAAAAACCATTTGCTCGTTGTGCTCTACAATGTATAGCCCACAAGCAGCCTCTCTCCTCACACGTCGCACACACAGCAGTAACTCTTGTTGTCTCGTTATTGACATACGTAAACTGAAACCCACATTGGATGGCATACTTACATAACACATCACGAAATTCTTGTGCACCTCCAACAAACCGTTGTCCCACATGCGTAATACCATTTGCTAAAGGGGCTGACAACAGAACCTTCTCCTTATGATGGCAAAATCTCCACAGTGCAACAATTTCTTTCTCAACCCCCACACGCAACGACCCAGAGCTACTTGATTGACCAATATCACTTTTCAACTCAACAACAACTCCACATGTTGTACCCCCGTTGATTTAGCAAGTAGTAACATGTTCTGAAATTCTTCCTCATTGTCCAAATCACACCTATTAATCTCAGGTAGCTGACAAAACAATGAAATAGAACCAGCAGACAATTCACCCCATTTTTCACACAAACACTCCACCAAACGCAAATAACACAATGCGCGGGCAATATTTATTATAGTTGTACTGCAACCATATGTACACACCAACATCATAAAAGTATCCATCTCTTGTAAAAACACAACAATACAACAATCAACAATAATGAAAATTCACACAGAGCCTCATTAAGCAAACATCAAAGTAAAATGAGAACATCCACATTCTTCACATAATATTAACAAGATGTAAACATTTACATTGATACATATACTCTGAATTATATCATCCACACAAAGCCTCATTAAGCAAATATCAAAGTAAAATAAGAACATCCACATTCTTCACATAATATTAATAAGATGTAAACATTTACATTGATATATATACTCTAAATTATATCACCCACACAGAGCCTCATTAAGCAAACATCAAAGTAAAATGAGAATATCCACATTCTTCACATAATATTAACAAGATGTAAACATTTACATTGATACATATACTCTGAATTATATCACCCACACAGAGCCTCATTATGGATACATCAAAGTAAAATGAGAACATCCACATTCTTTACATAATCTGATGACCTCCCCTCTACAGGACCACGTAAAATGCATATATCACCAACACAGAGCGTCATTAAGAAAACATCAAAGTAAAATGAGAATATCCACATTCTTCACATAATATTAACAAGATGTATACATTCACATTGATACATATACTCTGAATTATATCACCCACATAGAGCCTCATTATGGATACATCAAAGTAAAATGAGAACTACACATTCTTCACATAATCTGAATGACCTCCCCTCCACAGGACCACGTAAAATGCATATAATTGAAAAAACAAAGCATCCGATCCATATCAATCCAAAAACAGAGCATCTGATCCATCATACAAATCAAAACATAAACTGAACATGTATTCATAACCAAAATGATACTAACCTTAATCATGCAATCTTACAATCATCCTGTAACTCGAAAGCAACTGATTTGAACTAGTTGTACTCCAGAAAATGTGACAACCGAACACCTTCCAATTCGTCGTCTTTACTCGAAAATCACCGAACCATACTACAACAGCAACAATGAAACCCTAACACATCAAAGCCTTGGAATGAGCATGCAAAATAGAAAAGTATCCATCTGAATTAGAATGATGATGAAAAGCATAAAGATAGAAATTGCCAAAACTGAATCAACGAAAAAAACAGGCAACGTGTTATTTTTTAACACAGTATATACATATAAGGACATAATAGTCTATATAAAAATATAAAATTAATAAAATGGATCTTATGGAATAAAAAGAAAAGTATATGGGACTAATCAGGTTATAATATTCCTTTGTAGACCTAATGGGTTATAACAACTCTAAAATGGATTTATCAATAAAAATTTCTTTTTTTTACCTCATATTTTAGCCAAAAAACTAAAAAATTACTAAAATAACCTATTCCCAAACGAGACCTTAATAAAAAGTAATTACTCTGTTCTTATCATATATTCTATATCTTCTCTATTATATCTATACTCTAGGATGACCGAATGAAAACCCCTATCTCATAACTTTCTATGTAAATGTCATTTATCCGAACTAATTGAGATCACAACCAAATTGATTAATCATACAGAATGTTATAAGACACTACAAAAAATTAAAGTTTTAAAGATCAAAATTTAGGAGTAAAATTAATTTTTAGGGACTAAATAATTTTGTTGCGAAAAGTGTCGTTATTATGTTTTTAGTGACAAAAATTGGATATTGGGGATGATGAATTATTATCCTTTTGGGACCAAATCTTTGTCTCAAAAAATAAAACATTTTGAGACCAAATTATTTTGTCACTAAAAGTCTATTTATTGGTAACATTTTTAAAATTTTGTCAATAAAAGTCTTGTTTTTGACTTTTCGGAACGACCTTTTAACAACTATCCTTACAACGATAGAAATTGATTCCTAAATATTTTTTTCAACAAAATTTTTACTTTTAGAGACCAAAACATTTAAGTTTCTAAAATTCTTATGTGTTGTAGGGAGAAATAAAGTTTTTTTTTATTCTTTTATTTTTGTTGAGTTGTAAGTGCTCTGCTTTTCCAGATTTTGAACTGAGTTTTGTACAATTAAGTGAAACAATGTGGTAACAGAGCTGCTGTTGTATTGTATGCATTTTCTAACTTTTGTTTGAAATTAAGAATTTTGATTATGGGTTTGCAATAAACGTTAGTATTATCTTGCTCGTCGAAATTTGAGTTCATCAAACTAATTAATTTGAGTTCAAGTTGCAATTTTTACTTCCTAATGACAGTCTCGAGAAGAAAATAAAAAATTAAACAAACAAAGGAAAAGCTATAAAATAAAAATTAAAAAAAAAAGTACCAAAAAAAGAAAAAAAGTGAAGAACTGCCTATAATTAAATGAGTCCGGATCCTCGGCCGCATATTCCTACGGCCATTCCTGCAGCGCCCCAAAACAGCGTCGTTTTGGGGCCAAATTTCATTTAAAAAAAATACAGAACAAAAGCAAGGAAGGAAGAAGAAGCAAGGAAGGAAAAAGGGAGAAGAAATCTCTTTCTTCAACTGCAAGACCGACCTCCCCCAAAACTGAATACAGAGAGAGAGAGAGAGAGAAGCCCAAAACTACCTTTTTTGATCAAATAGGTTGTCTTCTTTCTTGGCCTTTTCTGGTTCTGAATCGACTCTGATCGTTGAAACTCGAAGAACGAGTTGAGAGGTGAAATGGGTGATGTCGGAGGGAAGTTTCGACTGAAGGTGTTGGCGGAGTGAGAAGTGAGTTTCGGTCTGAAACTTTGAGCCAAGAACAGAGCTCTGTTTCGAGGGATTTGAGAGAGAAGAGTTCGATCAATTGGTGGTGTCGATAGGGTACAAAAATGGGTTGTACGAAAATGGGTTGCTCGACATCGTCTGAGATGTTTCAAGACTTGCAAGACCTAAACGATGATCGGAGCATGCGAGAGATTCGCAGTTTCAATCGGTGCTGATTCTCCATCGTAGAGAGAGAGAGAGAGAGAGAGAGAGAGAGATTGAAGAGAAAGGTGGCGGACTAGAGAATAGGGCTTTTGGGGGAGGTGGGTCTTGCAGTTGGAGAAGGAGATTTCTTCTCCCTTCTTCCTTCCTTGCTTCTTCTTCCTTTCTTGCTTTTGTTTTGTATTTTATTTTTATTTTTTTTAATGAAATTTGGCCCCAAAACGACACCGTTTTGGGGCGCCGCAGGAATGGCTGTAAGAATATGCGGCCGAGGATCCGGACTCATAGTTAAATGGGTCTTATTATTTGTTGGATGCACATCTTACCATAAAATGGGTAGCTCTTTTGGCTAGCTTTAGGCATACCCTAAACAAAGAGGGTCAGAAAAGTTAGCAGTTTTACCTATCACTTCATTTCATGCCTAAACCTAACTTTGCAAAAGAATACTTTTTATGTCATGCTTATTTGTGGGTTGTGCCTATTTATTTATTAGAAAATGTTTGGAACTTTCATAAAAGATGACTCCCATGAACCCTACTGGTGTATTAATCATTCATGTGTTTAAATTTTTTTAAGAGTTGTGTCTGATAGTGACATGAATGATTCAAATCATTTTAGGAGTTGTGAAGATTGTATTTTGGCCCTGTTTGGTACAGCTTTTTTTCAGCTTATCTCAGCTTTCAGCTTAATTTAAGCTATTTTGATGTGTTTGGTTTAGCTGAACAATACAGCTTATAGCTTTTTGTAAGTCAGAAATCAGCTTATTCTTTGAGTGGGGCAAGAGAAGCTTAATTTATAAGTCAGAAATCAGCTTATGTTCATAGTTATAAGTTATAAGCTGTTAAGGCATAAGTTATAAGCACTTTCTCACAGTTCTACCAAACAGGGCCTTTATAGGGATTTCTATCATTGTTGTTATTTATTTTGGTCACTCTTTACATTTTTTTTAATAAATTTTATTGATTTTCTTTGATAAAAACATATTGAGTTTGTAATTATATTCACATCTCTTCCAATAATAAATACATTACTGGTATTGATATTAATTAATATTACTTTTTGTACTCGTGTGTTTATTTATCAAAAACAACATTGTATCAAATTTAACTAAATTAATTAAGCAATCTCTCTAAAGCAATTGTCAAAGCTAATTGTCTCATCTGTTAACCCTTTTATTTTAAAAATTTTATCAAAAATAATTAGTATAAGAGAAAAATGAAAATTCATTAAATAAAATAGTTATACTTTAAAAATAAAAAATAAAAAAGAAGACATTTTCTAACATTGTTGGGTTAAATGATATGCAATTTGAATTTTTTTTTAAAAAAATTAATGTAATTATATAAAAATTATGAGATGCGCTATAATAACTCTAAATCTTAGGAGAAGTAAAATCTACTCTCTCTTTTTTTTTTTCATTTTTTCATTTATTTATTTATTTTTATTTTTTTTAGAAAATTTCGTGGCTTAATTTGAGAGGTCAAACATAACGGGTGTGTTTAGTGACATTTACGTTTTCAGTTTATATTTACAAAAATTTTATAAGCTGGTTTTTGTTTATTTTTTGTTTATTTTTAGAAAAACATAAACTACAAACACGTTTGGCAATTGACAAAATGTTTAAAAAAATTTAAAAATATAAAAAACAGTGAGAAATGGCAAGTGGCGGCGGAAGACAGTGGTGGAAAGCGGTGACGGTGGGTGGTGGGTAGCTGGGTGATGGTGGCGAGTGGTAGGTGGTGGCGAGTGATAGGTGGTGGCGAGTGGGTAGTGATGGTGGTGGTGGTGGTGGTGGTGGCGGATGGTGGGTGGTGGTGGTGGCAGGTGGGTGGCGAATGGCGGATGGCGGGTGGGTGGTGATGGTGGGGGTGTGGGTGGGTGACGGTGGCGGGTGGTGAGTGGTAACGAGTGGGTGGTGGTGGTGGTGGTGGCGGGTGGTGGGTGGTGGTGGCAGGTGGGTGGCGGGTGGTGGTGGGTGGGTAGCAGGTGGTGATGGTGGGTGGGTGGGTGACGGTGGCAGTGGCGGTGGCGGGTGGTAACGAGTGGGTGGTGGTGGTGGCAGGTGGGTGGCGGATGGCGGGTGGTAGCGAGTGGGTGGTGGTGGCAAGTGGGTGGCGGGTGATGGTGGTGGTGGGTGGCTGGTGATAGATGGTGGTGGCAGGTGGGTGGTGAGTGTTGGTGGCAAGTAGGTGGCGGGTGGTGGTGGCGGGCGGTGGATGGTAGTGGCGGGTGGTGGCGGGTGGATGGCAGGTGGTGGCGAGGGGTGGGTGGTGGTGGCGAGGGGTGGGTGGTAGGTGGGTGGTGGTGACAGGTGGGTGGTAAGTGGTGGCGGCAGGTGGTGGTGGGAGGTGGGTGGTGGTGACGGAAAACGGTAGTGGAAAATGGTGGCGGGTGGTGGCTAGTGTTGGGTGGTAAAAAAAAAAAAACTCAAAACTCAAAACGGAAACACATTTTTTGTGTTTTTATTTTTTGGCCAAATTTATAAACTGAGACCATTGATTTATAAATCAAAAATTTTACCAAACAAGTTTTTATTTGAGTTTTTTAAATTTTTGTAAATATAAACAGAAAACTTAAAACATGTTACCAAACGACACCAACGTATGCGAATGTGTTAAGTACAAGAAGATGAGGATGATTTTTTGTCTCAAATTTTGTTATCCATTTGTCTTAATATATTTTAATTATTAGATTACAATTGTATTTCTTAAGATGAATGTTACCCGAAATAATTTAATAGTTAAAATTATATTAGGGTAAATTATATTAACAATCCCTATAATTTGGAGCTCATGTTACTATGGTATTTAATTTTTCAATTGTGATATATTTAATTATGAATTTTGAATTTTGTTTCAAATAAGAATAATTAAAGATATTTTCCTTTGTAAATAGTCTATTTCATGGATAAAGTCGTCATACAACTTATTCTATGTTAGTTAGCTTGTATGTTGTTTAAAATGTAATGGCTTTTTTTTTTTTTTGAGTAATGTTAAAGACCTGTGGATGTAAATTTGGCCCGGCCCGGTCTACTCGGGCTCAGGCCAGGCCGGGCCTATGTCGGGCCTCACGAGCTCCTGCCAAAATTCGGGTGGGGCCAGGCTGACTCACGGGCCAAAAAATTAAGCCTATGCCCATGCCCAGGCCTAGGGGTATTCGAGCCTTGGGTCGACCTAATGTGCTCGGGGCTAGCCTTCTGCTTGGGTTGGGCTTAGGCGGGCCTAACCATTTTTTTTGTTTTTTTAAATTTTTTCTACCAAAATTTTATTATGTTCATTAAAAAATACATTGGGCCTCAGGCAGGCCGAACGAGTCGGGCTTTAGACTGGGCCCTAAGTGGGCCTTAAGCGGAAGGGCTGGGCCAAGCGAGCTGGGCCCACGGGTCAGGCCGAGCTTCAAAACCATGGCCCAGGCCTGAGCCCAAGGGCTCAGGCTGAGCTCGAGCCTGGGCCCAAGTGGGCCTAAACGGGTCGGGCCTATCTCGGGCCGTGGGCAATTTTTACACCCCTATAAAGACCTCAAAAAATTTATCAAAATTTGGTGTGGGTCCCACACCTATATAAGACATTTGATAGAAATTTTAGTACTCCCTCCGTCTCAAAATATTAGTCCCTTATTCCATTTTTCATTGTCCCAAAATATTAGTTCATTTTTAAAAATCAAGTACAAAAATAATATAAATTTCTTATTTTGCCCTACTTTTAATTTTATTAATAATACAAAAAGTACAATTATGATATTGATATTCCCAAAAAATGTACTATCAAAGGGTAATTTTGGAAAATTAATTTTTTTAAAGTGCAATAATTGTACTATCAAAAAAACTTGGATTTCCCAAAAGAGACCATTATTTTGGAACGGAGAGAGTAGAATTTTTGGAATCTCTAGCATTTTTTTAAAATTTTTTTTTAATGAATAATGCTGAAACTTTCTTGGTATAAAGTTCTGTTTAGTTTGCTTTTCATAATCTATTTTTTTAAATTTTCATAAGAAATTAAAAATTAAATTAGTAAAAAAAAATTAAAAACACATTTTATATAATTTTATGTTTTAGGGGGTAGAAATAATTTTTTTTATTTTTTTTATATTTATTTTCATTAAATTAGTTTCTATTTTTTCAAAAGCCAAACATAGCGACAATTTTGATATCATTTATAAACCAATCCATTAAATAAAAAAATCTAAAATTAAAAACATTTCATATATTAAACATATCGATTATACTTGAAAGCCTAATAATCATCCATTATATGATAACCATCTAAAAATATTTGTTAACAATAAATATAACCATCTATTACATAATACAACCATCTATTACATGATAACCATATAAAACCATCAACAAAAATAACTACCCATTATATAATCATCATCTAAACACATATTAAAAATTAATTTGTTAAAAAAAATAAATATGTAAAATATTTATCACTTTTATATAATTTTATCTTTGGTGAATAGAAATAATTTTTAAAAATTAAAAAAATAAGTTTTTGATATTTATTTTTTTCAAACTAATTTATATTTTATTAAATTGATAATTTTACTTTTGAAATTGAATAACGATTTTGAAATGAGAGTTAAAATTTAAGATCAAATGTATCACAATTGAAAGGTCATAAATTAAAATGATACAAATTTTAAATTATAAGAACCATTAGTATAATTCGTCCCTTATATTAAGAAAATGAACAATGAAATCACAAAAAATAATTGGCCAACCTAAAACACACAATTTATTGATAATTGAATAGATGCAATTAAAACCCACAATCAAAAAGAATTTATGACAACTATAAAATGCATTCAAATTCAAATGTGAAAAGATAAGAAAAAATGGAATGTGACTGGCCTCGTTTGGGAACAGGCTATTTTAGTAACTTTTTGACTTTTTACGAAAAGATGTGCAGAAAAGTAGAGAGGTGATGTGACAAGTTTTAGTTGGCTTTTTGACTTTTTGGCTAAAATAGTCACTCCCCAAACGAGGCCCGGATTCGTTTAGCAACGATTTTTTTAGTCAATTCTTTTGTATGGAGAATTTTTTAGCTTAGCTTTATTAATCTTGTTTAGTTTTTGTTTTGGAATTTTTTTTATTTTTGTGAGAGGAAATGTGTAATGATTATGAATAAAAAATAATATTTTATCTTATTAATTTATATGGCTCCGTTTGGCAAGAGTTTTTGTGGCTATTTTAGCCACAAAAGACAAAATAGGGCATTTTAACTATAACAAACAAAACATCACATCTAATCCATAATCATTACACTCTTTTCTTACAAAAAAAAGTCAAAAAAGTCAAAAAGCCAAAAAATTCTTCCCAAATCAAACTTTTTAGTCCAGACTAAAATAATCAAAAAAAAAAAGTCAAAAAGTTAAAAAATTAACCCATTTCATAATCTATTTTGTCTTTTTATAATTGCTCAGTTTCAAAATGTTAGTCAAATCATAGCTTAACAATTGGAGAAATAATTGTACAATAATGATTGCAAAAAAAAAAAAATTATAAAATCAATCAAATAATCTTTAATAAAATCGAATGGACAAGAATGATAACAGAACTGATTCTATTTATTAAGACTTAAAATTTAATTAAGGATAAATTTTTTTATTAATTTATATACAATTTTTTTTTTTAGACTGTGGAACCGTATTTCCCTCTCACAATTGACGTGAAGGAAATCAAGAGAAACAAACAGAGCAAGTACTGGTTGTTGGCTCCATTTATGATTTTGTGTTGATTTGTCACATTCGAGGGACCCACTTAGATAGTTTTCAATAACTACACTGAGGGCTGTTTTAAAAAATTGATAAAAAGTTAATTTTTTGATTTTTTTGACTTTTTTGATAAAAAGTTAAGGCTAAGTTTGGCATCTACTATATAATCCATCTTTTTATCTTTTTTTTATCACATCACCACTCTATTTTTCTGTACATCTTTTTGTAAAAAGACAAAAAGTGCACTTTTTTAAGACACTCCAAACCAACCCTTATTTTGGGTAAAAAAAATTGATTTTTTGACTAAAAAAAAGTTAAAAAATCAAAAAATTAATTTTTTATCATTATTTCCAAAATACCCCTGAGAATCGTGTATGCATACCCCACATCAGACGGTTGCAATCAACTGCGTCATTGTGAAACAATTATTTTTTTTTTCAATGCAGAAAAATGATGCTCTAAAATGTTATTACGGTATATGTGAGACTAGTTTTTGAAATAATTAATTATCAGTCTGATTTAACTTAATTTATACAATAATAATAGAGATTACTAATTTTGGAACTCTAAAAAGACCACCAACACCAAGGCCAAAACATCAAATCATTCATAGTGGGGCCTACTGCCACATCATTGGTGGTAGCACTAATTAGTGCTCCCACTTATTTTCCTAACAGCAATGGTAGAGGGCTACAAAAATAGTGGCTCAAATGGCTTAAAACTGCCAAAATGACGTCGTTTTGGACATAAAACCTGCCAAAACGACGTCGTTTTGACAATTTTGAGCCATTTAAATCACTGTTTTTGTGGCCCTCAAACATTTTTCTTTTCCTAATTTATATGAAGGAATTCACTATTAAAATATTAGTGGAGTTGATTGACCATCCTAACAAGATCAAGTTTTGATCAAAATATAATACAAAGTTCCCGCAGAAAATTATTAAAAATCACCTAGTATTTCGCACTTTCCAAAAATCCAACTTAACTCTCTCCTGAAAAAGGGGTCAATGACTTCATCACTAGACCGTGGTTATCCTTGTGAAACACTTGAAAAGCTCCTTCATCACCAAAACCCACTTTGGTTGTTGTGGGCCCTAAGATAACGTTATCTTTGTTTGATGATGGTGGACCCTTTTCATAATCATCTATGATATGAATGTGAAATATGTACAAACCAATAAATAGATCCTTGTCTTCTCTCGTGTGTGGATATTTTAATTAATGTAAATTACACTGGCTTTTCTTTATGGTTTATAAAAATACAGTAAATTTTATAAATTTATATAATTATATTAAATTGAATAAATTACACTGACTTACCTAAGGTTTATCTTAATTATAGCTATCTCTCTTGTAATTTTAAAAATAACACAGACTTCTCTTACTTTTGAAACTAATATACAAATACCCTCTTCTGTTACTCATTCGTCCAAATTCAAATAGATTATGCTGATGTCATCCATAATTATTCTTTAAATTTCAATACAACCCTTCAAAGGAGATAAGTATAATTTACTTATATATATATATATAAACACATACATTCCATCTCTCTTCCTACTCACTCTTTCTCTGTGCTCTGTCTCTCTTCCTCTCACCATCTCTCTTCTATCTCTTTGTGCCATCTTCTCTCTTTCTCTCTCTTACCCTCTATCTCCCTCTCATCAGAAGTTTTTGTCGCCGACTCAGTATAGCTTCGTCTCCACCGTCTGATCTCAATCGAGTAATTTTCTCCAATACCTAGAAAAATGCTAGCCTTCTTCAACCTCAGAGCTCTCTTCCATGGGTTCCATCGTCTTCGATTCCATAATCGGAGACTAATCCTTTGCCAAAGAACAACGATGCCGTTGCTGGAGCTTCGAAATCATCGGAACACGATTCGTCAAAACGGCTTCTGAAAGCTTTGCTTGGTTGTTCTCGATTTGCATAGTCTGAACTAGAAAAGGCTATGAAATCGCTGATACAAGTTCAAGAATCGGTAAGCGAAGATGGAGATCCAATTGAGAGAGTGGGTTTTTACTTCACTGAAGCTCTCTATGCCAGAGTCTCACACTAAACCAAGAAGACCATCTCTCTCTCTCTCTCTTTCTCTCTCTCTCTCTCTCTCTCTCTCTCTCTCTATATATATATATATAGGAATGAATGAGAGGGGTTTTTTTACCTTAAGGGGTGGGTTTTACATAAAAACCCCAATTGATCAAGATTTGGTATCTCCTAGGTTTAGGGCAATGAAATTCAATGACGGATATTCAATTCCTATTGAAATTGAATATCTAATGGGAATTCTTGCCCTAATCTTGATTCTAGATTTGTGAATGGGAATGGGTTTTCTTCGGGTGAAATTGCAGAGATAGTTTCTGCCATTAAGGTGTTGGGATAAGGGTTTGTGAAGATGAAGATGGAGAAGGGTCAGTTGTGCCTTTTCACAATATGGTTCAAGGGCATTATGGTCAATTCAACTGTCAAGTTAACGTTATTCATGCTCTTTTAACGGGAAGAGGAAATCTGTGTATTATTTTCAAAAGTAAAGGAGGTCAATGTAACTTTTGAAACTACAAGAGAGTACCTGTAATTAAGATAAACCACAAGGGAGGTCAGTGTAATTTACCCTATTAAATTTTATAAGTTTCAACTTATATAACACTTGATGTTTCTTTTATCAAAAATTCATTAGGTACATGAATAAAAAATGATATTATTGTATCTTTTATATTAAAATATATATTTTATATTGTGTATTTTTATATCCTTAATATCTGAATTAATTTTGATCTATTTAATCTTATTAAAAGAGAGATCAATATAATCATGTCAAAACTGTAAGATTTACTATATTTTTTTTCTAAGTTTCAAGAGAAATGAGTGCAATTTACCCTTTAATTAAATAATATTACACTTCTAATCTTTTTGTAGATATATTATGGGCTTAGTTTCTCTTAAATTCTCATTTCAACTTGGGAGAACATCTTCACCCAAAAAAACTTGGGAGAACATGTCACGCCCCCAAAATTTGGACAATTAAATATTAAATTAAGACTAAATCCCAATTAATATTTCATCATCCAAATCTTAAGAGTGAAACAAAAATCTAAATGGTCTCGTCTCCATAAGGTTTAAGTAAATTTCAATGCTAAAAAAAATAAAATACAAGGGATAAAAAAATTAACAAACACCAACCAAACCATCAATCATAAATTTATGACTATCCAATACCTCCAACATTAAAGTAGTAACAAATAGTCAAAACAACTTAAATAATGTAAAGATAGAAAATAACCCACAATGCCAAATCATCAAAATACTAAAGTCATAATAAATAAATAAATAAACTAATATCATCCTAAACTCCAAAAAATAAAAGAAATCCGAAAGACATGTCCTACAACCATAATTATTTCTTGTTACCACCGTAGTCCCAACTAATCCTGCAAAGGAAGCTCGATTGCGCTCAAACAAAATGCACCCAAGATATCAAGAGACAAATCAGGTCAGTATACAAGTATACTGATATGAGTACAAGATTTGACACTCACGTGTCCACCAGATACAAATAAAAGTATATTTAATTCTTATTACGGGACAAGACAAGTAGTTTCACTTGCACTGAGACGAAGGGTAGTTTCCTGAAATACGATAGCATTTAATTTCTTACCCGTACACAACTAAATATAAATTGAGTATATAAAATAAAATAAAACAAAAATAATATGGTGGATCAATCCTACATAAAAAGTTAGCAAGACCCACCATTCTGTAAAAAATAAAGTCAATATAATTTAACCATAAGTGAATTACTGAAGAAGTATAAAAAAATATATCGTTTCACGCTTAAATCATTCGATTTGACCAAAACTCAAAGAACAAAAGTTGTACAAAATCAAATTTCCTAAAGGGAATTGCCAACGAAATTAGTAGAAACTGAACAGGTTGAGAGAAAAATTTGATAGAAGAACCTAGACGGAATTCCACCAAAAAATCTAAAACTGAAAACGAAAAGAAACTGTCCTAAGATTATTATTATTTTTTTCTGAAAAATTCAAAACACGAAAAGTGTTTAGGATAATATTTTACTTCAGTTTGCACGAAATCAATAAAAATGAGCTCCTTTCGTGGATTAAAACAACATCTAAAATCTGCATTGCTAAAATGAATAAAAACTATTGTAAAGATCATTTGATTCCAAGCTCTAATCGATTTTTTTAGTAAAAAGTTAAAATACAAAAGTTGTTTAGAATTACGTATATATGCCTCTACCCAAATTTCGTAATTTAATGAGATCGTTTATTATTTTTCGAGATGTACAAATCAAAACAATTCAAATTATACTAATAAGTTCATATTTAATTATTTGTACCTTAACTTCACTTCTGGCCTACATGTAATGACCCGGATTTTTTCGTAAGCCTTTATTTATTTATTATTACTTGATTTTATTTTTGGCTTTATTAATTGCGTAGTTGTATAAGAATTTAATGTGATATATAATTAATGTAATGTGTTTGTTAATTATAATTAATATGAATATTTATATTTATATATATATAAAGAAAATTGTTGATATAGATTTTATATAAGATATTTATATATGTTATATTTGTGATTTATTTGTATAATGTAATATAATAGGAAATTAGATTATTATATTTAGACTTAGGTTTATAATATAGTATAATATAATAGAAGAAGTCACATAGGTTTAGAAGTTAAGGGAAAAAAAAACAAAAGAGAGAGAGAGAGAGAGTAATCAAAGAAAAAAAAAAAAAAAGTGTGTTGTGTGTGTGGCGTGAGAGAGAGAGAGAGAGTAATCAAAGAACAAAAAAAAAAAAAAAAAAAAAAAAGAGTGCTGTGTGTGTGTGGCGTAAAACAGAGATAGACCGGCGGGAGAGAGGAGGGAAGGAGAAAAAAAATTGGGGTTTTGTTTTGGTGGTTCAATTAGTTTTTCAAATAATTCTTTGATTTTTAAAAAATTATTTTGAGTACAAAACCTACTTCCCTTGATTTATATTTAATTCGTTGTTTTTATTTATTTATTTTTATTTACGTGATGTTGAATTGATTTCATATTTGCATGTAGATGATTGATCGATTTTAATTATTTTGATTAGTTGTGTATGTAAGGTTTAGGGTTTTTAGTTGATTGATTGATTTTAATTATTTTAATTAGTTATGTATGTAAGGTTTATGATTTTTAAATGATTGATTGATTTTAATTATTTTGTTTAGTTGTGTATGTAAGGTTTAGGGTTTTTTAGTTGATTGATTGATTTCAATTATTTTGATTAGTTGTGTATGCCAAGTTTAGGGTTTTTATATAAATTTATTTTATGGTTGTAATCATACTCATGGTTATATGAAATTAAAATTAATTAGGAACCCATAGATAAATTCTTTATACTCCACCATGACTCCATGTATTATTATTTTATTTGAGTGTTGGTGAGAAAGAGTGTATAAAAAAAAGTGAAGATTATGAGATTTATTTGAATGTCTTAGACTTGGCTTTGTTATGTTTGTTTTCATGAGTGAGATGTTTTGTATATGTAAATTGTTGCCTCTTTCTCATGAGTAGACGAGTGCTTTGATTTACGCGCGTACGTATATGCTAACCATCTGGGGAGTGTGGGTTAAACTCGAGACGATATCCTCATGCAAATTTGGCATCGGAGCGGTGTTAGGTATACGAGAAGCACATGGGATATATGTGTAGACCGGAAGTGGAGGCCGAAGTTGTAACAACCCCAAAATCCGTATCAGAAATTGCCTTTATGCTCTTGTGGGTTAATGCATTTTAATTTAATGATATCTGTTTGAATTGAAACATTATCTGTTGAGTTACGACTTCAAAATTGAAATTACCGACCTTTATGGGTTCAAAAATCAAAATTGAGTACTTAGGTATGTTAATGGTAATTTTTAAAACAATTTGGGAAAATTAATTGGAAATCTAATTTGTCTAATTCGTTAATGCACGTTTGGGTGGTTAACTTTGTACCGCAAATTGAAGGTCTTAGAGGTTTCAGAAACCAGAACAGAGGACATATTTATGATTAGCCTAATTTTTAGAGTCATCTGGGAAGTTTAATTGAAATTTGATTTGATGCGATTCGTAAGGCCACGTTTGACTCTCCCTATTGTGTTAAGCCTATGTGTGTGTATATTTATATATATAGATGTGCCTTTGAGTTATTGATCTCATTTTTTTGGAGCCCAAAATATCTAAAGAGAGAGAGAGGGGAAACCGTGATAGGGAGAGAGAGAAGACTGAAAACCTTCTCAACATCCATGGTGGCTTTAAAAATAATTGAAGAGAATTGAAGAAAGAGAAAGAAGATCACCTATGGAAACTTGGGAGAAATTGAAGAGAACTAAGGGATAGACAAAAATTGAGCTAGATATGATAATCTATCTTGAAATCTTGTGTTTAAAGTATCAATTTGGTGAAATCATAAAGATCTTGGAAGATTTAAACCCATTTGGGGTTAAAGTTTTATATATGTATTTGCTTGAGCTAATTCAAGGAATTAGAAATTGAGTTCTCTAATTTTGTTTATGAGTGGAACTCAAGCTCATAAATGTCATGAAATGAATTTTAGATTATGTAAGAATCAAGTAAATTTGTGGGTTGTGAATTGTGTTTTAAGAACCTTGAAGATCATGAAAGATTAAGCATTAATCTTGAACTTTAAGGCAAAGATTGATTTGTTTGAGATGAAATTACACTTGGTTGAAGTTAGTTTATCATGTTATGGGGCAATTTTACATGTTTTTGAGTGATTTATGTTAGAAACCAAGCTTAAAAATCGAAAACTAAGTGTTGGAGCAAAGAAAAACCATTTTTGGACTGCAAACTGCCCAGAACCGCATGTGCGGCGGGTCTTTCCGCATGTGCGGCGGGTCTTTCCCAAAACCAAATTTGAATTTGCTAAAAAGGCACACAGTCCCGCACGTGCGGGGGACAGATTTATTCAGCCAACTTTGAATAAGCATATCTTTTGCCTCCGAACTCCGTTTTGAGTGATTCTTGAGTCTAAAATCAAGCCCCGGAAGTCTAGTTTCCAATGGTGGTAGTCTCACTCCCAAATTCTAAATATAGAAATAGTTATGTCCAAATTAGTGACAACTGTTCACTTTCTATTTATCGGGTTTGTACCATTTCTTCGTATGAACCTTTTTCTTATCGATTCCTCCTATTTTCCGAGGCATAGATTATACCCTATGGAGGACTAATGAGTTTAGAACCACCATGGCTATTGGTTAAAGAATAAGAAAGAGATTAGTTTTATTCTCATAATTTGCTATGTGCATTGTGTTTGTAGGTCAAGACGAGGACATCGTTCCACCGCTGTCAGAGACCTATCACTGTGAGTAATAGTAGTGTAACGATATGTTTCACTTACTTCCTGTCATTATGATTTATGTATTGTTATTTGTGAATGGCCTATTCCACTGATATTGTGCTTTGATTAAATTAATAGATATGATTGAATAATGGCATTGGTATGGACCTAAGGTCGTTCTGTCCCTATTAATAGAAGTGGGCCCGAGGCCGTTATGATGTGAATTGTTTTGTCCCTATTAATAGTACTGTAGTGATACATGTGTCTTTTGTTTATAGTTATTATTAATGTTCTGTTACACGCAAGACAACTATGTCGACTTGTAATAAACCATGGGGAAATTTATGTGCACTAATGTAAAATGGTATTCTTATGAATCTGGGATTATTCTATTTTGCTAATACTGGGCCTACGGCCGTTTTGTATAATTTGTTGGGCCTACGGTCGTTCTGTATAATCTGTTAGGCTAGAGGCCGCTTTGTATAATCTGTTAGGCCAAAAGCCATTCTGTATAATCTGTTAGGCCAGAGGCCATTTTGCATAATCTGTTAGGCCAGAGGCCGTTCTGTATAATCTGTTAGGCCAGAGGTCACTCTGTATAATCTGTTGGGCCTGAGGCCACTCTGAATAATGTGTTGGGCCTATGGCCATTTTGTATTCTGCATGAGCTTGAAGCCAGTCTGTATTATATGTGAGCCTGAGACCGTGTCGAAATATAGATATGGATAAGACCTGTATATGGTTGGTATCTGTCTATTTATTTTATCCAAGGTTTTGCTTATTCAATTAACCTTTTTACATTGCTATTATCCACTGAGCTTTGCTCATTCTGTTTTATGTATATTTCTGTAGGTGAGTCATTGGGGATTGACACTAGAGTCGTACTGAGGTTCGCCTGTCTGCCAAGTCACCTGGGGTATGTCTTCATGTGGAGGCCTTAATTTGTGTTGGGAGTCGTATAAATTATTAAGTCTTATGTAAGTGTGTGAGATTTATATAAATTCTGTGATTGTTTATGTATATTTGGAAGTGTATTTAAATGCTTAAATCTAATTAAGCCATCATATATGCACAAGCTCAATGGATGTTGTCTTTTATTAATATTGCTTCCGCTTAAGGCCCCGTATGTGGTTAGATATTATTCTAAAATTCTGTTTTGAGGCCTATGTACAGGCCGGTCATGGACCAAACTTTTAGGGGCGGGTTTGGGTCGTGAAGGAAGTGGTGGAGTTAAGGTACAAAGAATTAAATTACGAGTTTATTAGTATAATGTGAATTGTGTTGATTTGTATATCTTGAAAAATAGTAAACGACCTCGATAAATTATGAAATTTGAGCAGAGACATGTATACGTGATTCTAGACAACTTTTATGTTTAGACTTTTTATTAAAAAGATCGATTATAACTTATAATCGGATGATCTTGATTATAGTAGTTTTAATTCATTTTGGCAATGCAGATTTTAGAGGCTGTTTTAACCCACGAAATGAGCTCATTTTGTTAGTTCCATATAAATTGAAGTAAAACATTATTCTGCATACTTTTCATGTTTTGAATTTTTCCGAAAAAAATCATCTTAGGGCAGTTTTTGTTCGTTTTCAGTTTCAAATTTTTCGATTGAATTCTGTTTAGGTTTTTCTATCAAATTTTTCTCTCAACCTGTTTAGTTTCTATTAAATTCGTTCGCATTGTCTTTTAAGAAATTTGATTCTATACAACTTTTACTCTTTGAGTTTTGGTCAATTTAAATTATTTAAGTATGAAATAGTGCATTTTTATATATATCTTCAGCAAGTTACTTATGACTAAATTATACTAACTTTATTTTTTTGCAGGATGGTGGGTCTTACTAACTTTTTTATGTAAGGCTGACCCACCATATTTTTATTTCTATTTTGTTTATTTTATACTCAATTTATATTTCGTTGTGTACGGTCAAGAAACTAAATGCCACCGTATCTCGGGAAACTACTAATTTGTCTTGGTGCGGTTGAAACTACTTGTCTTGTCCCGTAACAAGAATTAAATATATTTTTGTTTGTGTCTGTTGGATACATGGGTGTTAAATCTTGTACTCATACCAGTATACTTGTATATTGACCCGTTTTGTCTCTTGACAATTCGGGTGCGTTCTGTTTGAGCGCAGTCGAGCTTCCTTTACAGGATTAGTTGGGGCTACGGTGGTGACGTGGAATAACTATAGTTGTTGGACATGTGGATTTCTTTTGCATTTTTGAGCTTAGGGTTGATATTAGTTTATATATTTATTATTTTTTTTTATGACTTTAGCATTGGGATAATTTGGCATGGTTTGTAATCGTACATTATTTAAGTTATTTTGACTATGCATTGTTACTTTAATGTTGGAGGTATTGATTAGTTATGAAATTTTGGTGAATGGTTTGGTTGGTGTTTGGTTTTTTTTGTTTTACACCTAGGATATGGATGATGGAATATTAATTGGGGTTTAGTCCTAATTTACTATTTAATTGTCTAAATTTTGGGACGTGACAGTTTGATATCAGAGCTCTAGGTTACCCTAAACTTGTGAGAGTTTAGGTGATCCTCGGATTGTAAAAACGTGGGTTAGCTAGTTTGGTTGGCCTTTAGTTTTTTTTATTTCACCCCTAGAATTTGGATGATGGAATATTAATTGGGGTTTAGTCCTAATTTAATATTTAATTGTCCAAGTTTTAGGGCATGACACTACACATATATCTCATGTGCCTCCCGTATACCTAACACCATTCTGAAGCCAAACTTGCACGGGGATATTGTCTTGAGTTTGACCCACACTTCCCAGACAGTTAGTATATACGTACGCGCATAAATCAAAATACTCATCAACTCCTGAGAACGAGGCAACAATATATATATATATACACAACCCTTCCTCCACTTATGAGAATAAATATAACAATGTCAAGACTAAGACATTCAAATAAATTTCATAATCCTCACTATTTTTTTTTTTACATACACTTTTTCTCGTTAGCACTCAAATAAAATAACAATCTATGGAGTCATGATAGAGTATTCAGAATTTATCTATGAGTTCCCAATTTATTTTAATTTCATATATCCATTAGTGTGATTACATCCATAAAATAAATATATATAAAAATCCTAAACCTTGCATACACAACTAATCAAAATAATTGAAATCAATCCATCACCTTTATATAAATACAATATCAAACCAATAAATAAATAAAAACAATGAAATAAACATAAATCAATGAAAGTGGGTTTTGCACTCACAATATTTTTTTGAAGATTAAAGAATCCCTTAAAGAATTAATGAAACCACCAAAATAAAATCCTAACTCTTTTTTTTTTTTTTCCTCCTCTTCTCTTTCTTTCGCCGTCTCTCTCCTTTTTCTTTTCTTCTCTTTCTGTGGTTGCTCCTCTCTCTCTCTCTCTCTCTCGCTCGCTCGGCTGGTGTTATCTTGGAAATTCTTCCACACACACTTTTGTGATTAAACCTAGGTCTAATATATTATACCTAATTTACTATTATATTTATATTTTACTATGTAAATACAACATATATAAATATGCTATAAGATCAATATATATATAAAACATCTTTTAAATATTCAAATTAATTATATATAATTAAATATCACATAAATTAATTAAACAACATATTAAATTCTCATGTATCCATGCAATTAATAAAATCAAAAATAAAATAAAGTAATAATAATTATAATAAATAATGACTTAAGAAAATTAAGATCGCTACAGAACATTTAAGTAGGTCCATTTTGAGACCAATTTCGGTGATCCAAACTGTTTACTTTTTAATACTCGTTGAGTAAAATATTTGTGTGAAAAATCAAGATGATTGGCTATCGGAAACTATATGTTCGAATCATTTTTGTTTTAAGAAAATAGACGACAAATATAATTTCAAAAATAACTATTCATTTTTTGTAATACAATTTGATTTATAGCTACCGATGCCCCGATCATTTTGATTTTTTGCATGAATATTCTACTCAACGAATCTTGCAACGTCAACGGTTTGGATTACTAAAATCGATCCCAAAATGGGTCTATCAAGCCCAAACGCTCTCTTAGGTTGAGATAGTCAATTTGAGAAAAAGCTAAACCCATATATTATTTAATGTGACAATGTTGTATTCAAAATAAGAGTTTAGCTTTTCTCAAGATATTGTCTGAACTTGATAAAGTGTTTAGGTTTAATAAGCTCATTTTGAGATCAATTTAGGTGATTCGAACCATTCATTTTTTAAGATTCGTTGAGTTGACTGTTCATGCAAAAAACCAAGGTAATTAGATATCTGCAACTATATGTTTGAATCATATTTGTTTTAAGAAAATAAATGACAAATATAATTGCAAAAATAGTTATACATTTTTTGTAATATAAATTTGATTCAAATATATATTTACCGATTGCTAATGCCTGATTATCTTAATTTTTTATATGGATGTTTTATTTAACGAATTTTAAAAAGTAAATGGTTCAGATTACTGAAATCAATCCTAGAACAGACCTACTAAGGCCTCGTTTGGAAACAAGTTTTTTTAGTAACTTTTTGACTTTTTAGCTAAAATATGATATAAAAAAATAGTATAGTTAAAATGACTTTTTGATATACGTTATTGGTTTTTTAATTTTTTAATAACTTTTTTATTTTTTAACTAAAAAAGTCACTTGTCAAATGAGACTTAAGTATAAACTCTCTCTCAAATTAAAATGACAAGTTAAGAGAAGTCAAACCATGAAAATAAATATGAGTAGTGATTGGGCCTTGCTACATCCCCCTAATTTTTGGCCCCTTAATCCCCCTAAATTTCAAACCAAGGCAAAAAAAAAAAAACCCAAAATGACGTCGTTTTGGGCATTAAAGTGATTAAGGGGACATTTTTAGAGGGACAAATCATTTTCAGTAGTGATTATACCAATGTAATATTGATATATGATAATATCATTACCCTGTTTAGTCTAGGCTCCTAAATCGTCATGACATGAGCCTTACTTTAACGATTTGATTTGTTAAAATTTTAAACCCCTTTATATAAATAATCTACAAAAGAAATATATATATATAATAAAAATTAATTTAATAATTATAATTATATATTTATCTTTAAAAATTATAATTATATATTTATCTTTAAAAATTAAATAATATATTTATCTTTAAAAATTATAATTATATATTTATCTTTAAAAATTAAATAATAAATGTGATTTTGAAAATAATCTATATCTTTTCTTATTAATAATAATAATAATAATAATAATAAACTGTGAGCGGAACTAATGGGCCCAATCCTCCAAGAAAATTGGAGACAAGCACTATCAATAAATAAAGGGTAAATTACATAAAATCTTTTTGAGATTTAAATAAAATATAGTTGGTCTAATACTTTTGATAAAATTAAACTAAATTTTTTTAAGATTTTAATTTATATAATACTTAAATAATTCTTTATCAATAATTCGTAAGTTTTTTAGATGAAAAGATGATATTTTCATCTATTTTATATTAAATTGAATATTTATGTTTATTTATTTCAATACCAATATACTATCTGCATTAGTTTTGATTATTTTAACTTTACTAAAATAGAGATTAATGTAATTATACAAAACTTATAAAACTAATTATATTTTTCTCAAATCCTTAACAAAAGTAAGCATAATTTACTCATAAATAAAATACAATAACAAAATATAGTTATTTTAACATTATTATCTTTTTGGTAAGCTTCAATTCAAGAATTGTGATTAACGGGTAATTTCTTTTGCCGCATACTTAATGAATACTTTTTTAGTACGTACAATAAAAAAACTTAATACACATCTCTTTATTTTAACAATATCTTCATCTTTAATTTTAAAATCATAATTTTTCTTTCGTTCAACCACCCTTCATTCACTGATGTTGCTGCTACTCTCATCACTCTATCACCACCACTACTGTCACTCCTAAGAGTATCTCCAATGGTTGTTGTTATAATGTCGTTGCTATTACTATAATTTGGCAATAAATAGTGTTATTTTGTCAAATCTCAACCAATTTTCTCTCCAAGTTTGTAGGTATTGTTTGGTTATAGATTTTTTTGTAATTTTATTATTGTTTATTTTTTTGTCTTTTGTGACCTTTTTTTTAACTATTTGTAAAAAAAAATTATATATTTATATTATTTCCGACTAGACAAATAAAAAAATAAAAAAATTGAAAAAATATATATATAATTCACCCTACCCAAAAACACATCACTACATATTTAATAAATTATACATTGCAAAAATAATATTACATTCAGTTGTAGAAAATACTAAAAAAAAAAAATTCATTACAAAATAAAAAAAAATGAAATTGGAAATAAAGACTAAATAAATGACATTGCAAAATTTAAAAATACATTATCCCGCAATTATTCATCAGGAGGCAGGAGAAAATAGTAATTTGGATTGCTGATATTTGAGGACCACTTGGCGAAAATCTCATTTTTTTCGCATTGTGTAATACGCTTTCATCTGAGGGTCCAAATGAGAATTGTTCGTAATCATTACCATATGTTCCTCCTTTTTTATCTCATGTTCTTGTTTTCTAATCTCAAAATCATGTTTTTCATCTCAAATTCTTTCAGCTCCTGCAGTGCTTGAATTATTGTTTTCTTCTCTTTCATTTTTTTTCTTTTCCTTTTCAACAAGATATTGGTTAAATGTGTCCAATTATGTGCTCATTTTTTAGACTTCAGCTTGAACGACTTGATTTCTCCGAAATAATTCTTTTGCAGCTTTCCTACCTATAGGTCTTTTACCTTTTGCAGAGACACTGCCCTAACCAACAGTTGGATTGTTACCAATACTTGGACTGGTGTCATCTTTAAGAGAAATGCAGTTATCCATAGGGGAATCAGGGGGCTGAATTAGGGAAAAACGATGTATGTATCCTTGACTTCACCGTGTTCGTAGGAGTTACATCTTACCACTTGATATTGTTGTGCAAGATTGGCCAACAATGTTCAAAAGCAAAATGTTTGTTTTCATCTTGATGGTATACAGTTTTGCTTGAAGCATCTATATCAATAAAATATTAAATTAATTAATTAGTTAATTTTTATATAAGACAAAATAAAAAAAACTAACATAATAAATGAAAATGAAATTTTACTATATCAACTTGTGATGCCCCACTTGGATGTAGATTTTTGACTTGCGATAGACACCCACGAAATTTGTTACAACATTTCATGATTACACCCCATCAAGATGAGATAGACACTTGTGTTCTTGAGTGATCATTCTGCAGCGAGTAATAATTTTCAAAAATTCTTCCCAAAAAATGAGCATATGATTGCGAATTTTCAACAATTGGGTCTTCAGTAATGTGACACCAAACTCTACGAATTGCCACATCTTCTTAAGTAGTGAATGATTTTCCTCTCTTTATTTTTGATGAATCTTTCATAGTGATTGGGCGAAAAAAAATAAAAACAAATATTTTTGAAAGTTTGTTGTCAAATGCAATTGAGATAAAGAGAGGAGAAAAGAAATATAAATTTGAAATATGTGCTGTGAATGAAATTGAGATTGAGGTTTCTATTTACAGAAATGCAAAATATGATCGTTTGGGAAAAAACATGACCGTTAATTTATAGTTTTTTTTTTTTTTTTTTTTTTGTGTGGCTTTTTTAGGCAAAAAGAGCACAACGGCTCTTTTGCCTTCCCAAGATAGATCAACACCGTCCACGTAAATGATTTCCAACGGTTGAGATGAATATCCAGAATCGTCCAACCCTCTCCCTCTCCCTCTCACTCTCCTTGTCACTCTATCTGTATATGTCTTCTCTTTCTTCGATCGGCTATCCAACCATTTTCTTCTCCCTCACTCTCACTTCTCTCTATCTTTCTCTCTCACTCTCACTCCTACAATGGAAGAGATGATCACCAGAGACGATCACCCTCACTGTCCATTTTGGCCTCTGTTCTACCTCTCCCTTGCTGTCAATGTATCTCTCTTCGATCAGTGATGGTACAAGATTGAAGAGACGATCGGTGACCACTTACCCCCCACCCCTCTCTCCCTCTCACTTCTCTTTGTCTCTCTTTCAGTCTTAGAATGGAAGAGACGATCACCAGATCTACTTCTCTCTCTCACTGTCACTCTATCTCTCATCTCTCTGTCTTTGATCAACGATGGCATATGCTCAAAAAGACGATCAGGGACCGTTTACCCCCGACCTCTGTCTCTTTCTTACTTCTCTCTGTCTTAGAATGACAGACATGATCACCAGATCTACCTCTCCCTCACTATCACTCTATCTCTCATATCTCTGTCTTTGATCGGCAACGATACAAGATTGAATAGACGATCGGCGACCAGATCTACTTTGAACTACCAAAACCAAGTATTTCTTATTTTCAGTTTTGTTCATATTTTTCAGTTATGAAATTGCTTGTTGAGCTCATTATGAAATTGTTGAATTTATTTGAATTTGATGAATTTGTTTGAATGTGTTGAATTTTTTTGAATTCGACCAAATTAAAAAAAGATTTGTTGCATTTGTTTGAATTTGCTGATTTCAAGTAAATTATAAAAAAAATTATTTAAAATTTTTTTTGGTGAATTTTGAAATATAAAAATGGTGAAATAGTTGCAAGGGGAGGGAGGAAGAGAGGGAGGGAAGAAAGGAAATAGTTGGTTTTGACGAGTTGGCACAAATGGCAGCTGCCAAAACTTGTGTGAAATTCGACACAAGCTTTGGTATTTCTCAAATTTGGCAACTGCTATATTTTGCCATTGGAGCATCAAAATTCAACACAGCTGCTATATTATAACTGAGAGGGAGATTTATGAGCTAGGAGTGGGCCGAGATAAAAGCCGAGCAAATTGAAGGCCCAAGGACGTGTTGGGCCGAGATAGCTTTGGGTTTGCCCGGAGTTGGGGCTGCTCACCCCGTGGCCGAACTACGTGGATTTGCACTGGTGGTGACCGTGTAACTTGCGTTGCTCGGCCAGAAGGCATACACCTTTGGCTCGGTGGTGAAGCTCGTGCCCGAAGCTCGGCAGGAAAGCCTTTGGTTGATTGGCATGACCTATCTGGAGCTCGGCTTCGCCGGAATGCGATCGAGCACGATAGAAACGGAGTTCGGCTATTGGTACACTTGGGCATGAAGTGCAGCCTGGCTGTCGGCAACCGTGATGCTGCACCTCGGCTGTCGAGCTCCCAGCAGAGTGGGCTGGCAGTTGGGTTAGGTGATGTTCAGCAAGATTTGTGCTGACGGATGTGATAGCAGTACCACGTGTCGAGAGATCACTAGGGGTAGATTTAGGGCGCAGAAGGTATATAATCATGTTTGCGCCCCCCATGCTGGCAGATGAACACTTTGTAAGAAACACTTACACTGAACTCTCTCTCTCTCTCAATCCCAAGGTGTGTGCCAACTTGATCGTCGGAGGGGTTTTCCGGCCACACACCGCCGGGTAGCTCACCGTTGTTGTCCTCGCAGGTGATCGGACAGAGACGGAGCTTGGAAGAAAGGAGTACGGGCTCGCCGAAATATTTGCTCCCTGTACAATTGGCGCCGTCTGTGGGAATCTAACAGACAAAACCTTGTCTTCCAAGCTCGTCTGATCGCCGTACATGGCGAACAACGACGAGATTCCGTTGTCCGCCATCGATGGAGTTACCCCGGAGTCAGGTAGACAGAGAGAAGGACATCCCGCCATCCCTCCAATGGCGGACCTGGAGACATTCCCAGGAGGACAGTCGGGAGACACGCGGGATAAGCGCGGAAGAAGTTATGGTCATTCATGAAGTCCAGACGGTCATCGACGGCGGAGAGAATCACACGCCAGACGTCTGGAACATAAGCTAAGGGACCAAGACGCTGTCATCCGGCGAATGGTGACGGAGATGGAGGAGCTGAAGCGGCATGTCAAAGGAAAGGGTGTAGCTGGAGTGAGAGACCACAGTGAGCGCACCCAACCCCGCCGTTCAGGCAGTCAGAGTCAGCGACACACTCCGTCCATTTCTATTACCAGAAGTTACAAGGTTGGTGATTCCGATGTGCGCGTAGAGAAGTCCAGCCCGTAAGATAGCACTTACCAGCCCTCACGTCTGGCGATGACGTCGAGGTATTCCTATTCCGCTCGTTTAGAGGATTTGCGGGCAGTCTTGAAGGAACGGGCTCGCCGGCGGGAGGCTCAGAGGGTGCCGACGTTCCAGCGGTTATCCTATGGGGTTCACGCTAGCGAGGAGGTTGGAATGCCTCCACCCCGCAAAGCCGCGCCACTCCTTCTAGATACAGACTTGGCAAGGCTGAGCGCCACCCATTTTTCCCGGGAGATAGAAACAACACCGCTTCCGGCAGGCTTCCACCAGCCTAAATTCACTCTCTACGACGGAAAAACCGATCCTTACATGTATGTAAGCCACTTCCGACAGGTCATGGCCGGACATAGGCGGAATAACGCACTTATGTGCCTTATCTTCCTGTTAAGTTTAGGCGAACTAGGCTTGATATGGTTCGAGAGATTGCCGGAGAGGAGCATAGAAAGGTGGCATCAGCTGGCCGAAGCCTTCGCGACGCGCTTCAAAACCAACACAAAAACACCAAAGGAAGTTGACCACCTACTAAGTGTCAAGATGGAACCGAGCGACACGTTGAAGGCATACAACTCCAGATATTGGAAGACCTTCAACGAGATCTTAGATTGCCCGGTCAACCTGGCAATCACACAATACAAGCGTGGTCTCCCGGTTGGACATAGACTGCAGGACTCGCTTACCATGCACCAACTGACATCCATGGGCCAGCTCATGCAACGCATCAATGAGCACATCCGAGTAGAGGATGATGCGTCAGCATCTACCGCGAAGGCAACTCCGGTAGCAACAGACAAGAGGTCGGCTGAAAAAGTGCACACGGTCGGACAGGAGTCCAGCCGAACAAGTGACCGTGCTGAGGAATCAGACCGTGGCTCAAATCGCAAAAACCGGGGTAGGGGACGTCGGAATGACCGGGATGACTACCCCTGGGATGACGTAGCCGATGCAAACAGAAGGTTGAAAGCAAGGACATGCATCACCACGGTCTTTAAGATTCCAATCTATCGCATACTAAGTGAAATTCGTGACGAGGAGTATGTCCGGTTTCTTGCTAAGTTAGGCGACGGACAGAAGGGCTTCAATCCGAGGTACTGTTGCACGTTTCACCGAGAGCGAGGCCACCGGACAGAGGACTGTTTGCCTTTGAGGCAACACTTGGAAGAGCTAGTCACGGCCGGACACTTGGACCTTTACATTGATGGGGGCGTAAAAACAAATCAAGCTCAGGTTGACCCGCGGGGACTGGATGACCGAGATGCACCTCCACAAGGGGTTGTTAATGTCATCCACGGCATAGTGGAACCGGCGCGTCTATGCGAGCTCCGAGGTATGATCAAAAAGGCAGAACACATGAGGGAAGTTTTGTCGGTTTAGCCTGCGATTAAAAGGGGGAAGACCGAAGAGAAAGATGTGATCAGTTTCTCCTCAAGAGACCTAGAACGCGTTCAGACGCCACACAACGATGCCCTAGTGGTTACACTCCGCGTCAAAGAATTTGATGTCAAACGGATCTTGATCGATCAAGGAAGCTCGGTCGAGATCATGTACTACGACGCTTTCAAACAGCTCAAGCTCCGAGATACAAATTTGGCCCTAGCAACTTCGCTACTAGTTGGTTTCAACTCTCAACCAGAATGGCCTTTGGGAAAGATTATCCTGCCGGTCAAAGCGGGATCCGTGGTCAAACAAGTGGAGTTTTGGGTGTTGCAGGTGCTATCTACTTATAATTTGATCCTTGGAAGGGGATGGCTTCACGCTATGCAAGCCATGGCGTCGACCTACCATCAGGTGATGAGATTTCCCTCGGCTATGGGGGCAATCGAGGAGGTCTGGGGCGATCAAGTCATGTCGAAGCAATACTTCGTGGCAGTCAACGGGAGCTGGGCTGCCAAAGGCTTCGTTCAAATGATTGAGGGACCGGAGGACCGGGGAGTCCTGGATGATGTGGGCACCAACGCCGAGGACAAAGCTGTCGAGGAATTGGTGGAGGTGCAAATTGATACAGAGCATCCGGACAAGTTCTTCTTGCTCGGCTCAAGCCTTACAGCCCAAGAAAGGACCGAGATGGTTGAGTTTTTGATGGCCAACATCGAAGTCTTTGCATGGTCGCCTTACGACATGCCCGGTCTCGATCCGAGTTTTATATGCCATCATCTCAATGTCTTCCCCGGAGCAAAGCCGGTCATCCAGCGAACAAGGAGATCGGCGCTGCATCACGCCGAGGTGGTTGCGGAGGAAGAAAAGAACTTGCTTGAGGCGCGAGCAATTCAGGAAATGCACTACCCTCGGTAGATTTCAAACACAGTCGTGGTGCCCAAAAAGAATGGGAAGTGACGAGTTTGCGTCGATTACAAGACCGTCAACCGAGCTTGTAGGAAAGACAGCTTCCCTCTGCCTAGAATAAACCAGCTTGTGGACTTAACGGCTGGACATAACAGGCTCAGTTTCTTGGACGCCTATTGCGGCTACCATCAGATTGCCATGCATAGGCCCGACCGAGAGATCACCTCATTCACTACACCAAGGGGACTCTTCTGTTACCGAGTCATGCCTTTTGGTTTAAAGAACGCTAGGGCAACTTTTCAAAGGATGGTGACCAAGATGTTCGCTCCTCTGCTAGGCCGGACAATGGAGGCTTACATTGATGATATGGTGGTTAAAAGCCGACATCAAGCAGACCATTTGTCCGACTTGGCCGAGATGTTGCCATTCTCAAAAAGCATAAGTTACGCCTGAATGCGTCTAAGTGTGCCTTCGGCGTGGGATCCGAAAAATTCTTAGGCTTCCTAGTCACTAACCAAGGTATCGAAGCCGACCCCACACAAATCATAGCCGTACAGGAATTGAAGCAGCCCAGTTCGGCTAAGGACGTGCAGCATCTAGTCGGAATGGCCGCCGCGCTTAATCGATTTATAAGTCGGTCATCAGATCGTTGCCGCCCCTTCTTTCAAGCACTAAAATCAAAGTCCTCGTGGGATGAAGAGTGTGACCGGGCTTTGACCGAGCTCAAGGAATATCTGTCTTCGGCGCCACTGTTGGTAACACCGAAGCCCGGCGAGGAACTCTACCTTTACCTGGCCGTTTCACAGCATGCAGTCAGTGCGGTGCTTGTTCGAGCTGAAGGAATCAAGCACCTCCCAATCTTCTACGTCAGCAAAACCGTGCCACCGGCAGAGTCGAGATACTTGCTGCTGGAGAAACTTGCGTTGGCATTGATGATGGCCTCAAGGAAGTTGGCACACTATTTTCATGCTCATACCATCATTGTCTTGACCGAGTTCCCCCTCAAAGCTTTGTTTGAGCGGACAGATTTCTCCGGTCGAATTCTTAAGTGGGCGGTCGAATTGGGACAGTTTGATGTAAAGTTCCAGCCGCACACTGCCATAAAAGTCCAGACTCTGGCCGACTTCGTTGCTGAATTTTCACCTGGAACTCATCCGGTATGCCTGGTCGATATTGCCGCGGCCGACGGAGAGGAGAATGCAAGCCCAACTGAAATACAGCAGCTTGGCGGTGTTGGCGACGCGAAACTTGCGCGTCCTGCCGAAGTACCTTCAGCTAGTACGACACAACAGCCCGGCGATGCGACGACGGAGTTGGGTATCACCTACCAGCCTGATCTGTTCGGTACCGCCTCACCGAGGGGGGAAGAAGTGGAACCGATCACAACGGAGCTTGGGGTCGGCATAATACCGCAACCTGGCGATTCGCCTACGGACTTAGGCATTATGGATCAACTTGCTGAGTCCGGTGCCGAATCGCCAAGGGGGACTGAAGTGGAACCGCTCAGCACAGGGCTTGGAACCGAACAGCCGAGCAACGATGATCCCATCAACCCGCAGGCCTCCCAGGACCCATTAGAATGTTGGAAGCTGTTTGTGGGGGAGATGTGGAAACTTTTTGTTGATGGAGCATCAAACCGTCACGGTGCCGAGTTGGGTATTGTTCTGATTTCACCGGACGGACTGACTATCGAACATTCTATCACCCTTGGCTTCTCTGCATCCAACAACGAGGTCGAGTACGAGGCACTTTTGGCCGGGCTCAAATGCGCGCGTCAGATGCAAGCATTTGAACTAATGGTTTACAGTGATTCCCAGCTTGTAGTTAACCAAGTTTCTGGGGTTTACGAAGCAAATGATGACCGAATGATGAAGTACCAGGCTTTGGTCAGGAACCACATCAAGCGATTTCAGGCGATCAGGGTCCAACAGATTGGCCGAGAAGAAAACGGCCAGGCAGATGAGTTGGCAGGCCTTGCTTCCATGGTTGATAGCACATCTCCCAACCCTCTGTTGATTGAATTCCTTCCGAGACCCAGCATTGAAGAAATCGGGCAGATAGAAGTATTCTGCGCCGAGCTAGGTCCTTCTTGGATGGACCCTATCATCCTTTTTCTCAGAGAACGGACCCTTTTAGCCGACAAGAAGGAAACACATAAAGTGCGGGTGAAGTCAGAGCGGTTTTGGCTCTCTCCATCCGGTGCTTTATACAAAAAGTCTTTCACCGGTCCCTACCTAAAGTGTGTGCACCCGAGCAGCGTGGAGACCTTCCTGTACGAAATTCACGAAAGCATCTGTGGCAGTCATATAGGGGGCAGGTCCTTGGTCTACTGAGCTATTTCGCAAGGCTACTGGTGGCCGTGCATGCAGGCCGACGCACAAAAATATGTTCGTAAGTGTGAGAAGTGCCAGAAGTTTGCTCATCAGATCCATCAGCCGGCCAGGGAGCTCCTTCCCCTCACCAGCCCTTGGCCCTTTGCAATGTGGGGGCTAGATATAGTGGGGCCGCTCCTAACAACACCAGGCAACCGGAAGTTCTTCATCGTGGCCACAGACTATTTCACCAAATGGGTTGAAGCGGAGCCTTTGGCAACAATCAAGGAGAAAGACGTGAAGCGGTTTGTCTGGCAGAATGTGGTCACGCGGTTCGGCGTCCCCAAAATTCTGATCTCTAATAACGGCACCCAGTTTGACAGTCGCTTATTCAGAGGATTTTGTGAAGATTTGAAGATTAAATTCTACAACTCTAATCCGGCTTACCCGCAGTCCCACGATCAAGCCGAGGCTTCGAACAAGACCATTCTTGATGGACTAAAGAAGAAGCTTGAGAAAGCCAAAGGAAAGTGGGCTGAGGAACTCCCCAATGTCCTTTGGGCGTACCGAACAACCCCGCGGCGATCTACCGGGGAAACTCCATTTGCTTTGGCTTATGGCATGGAGGCGGTCATACTTCTGGAAATTGGCATGCCCACCCTCAAAAGCAAAAGTTTTGAGCCCGAGCTGAACGCCGAGGCCATTGCCCTAAAACTGGACCTAGTGGAAGAGCGTCGGGAAAAGGCTCTCATCCACGTGGCCGCCTATCAACAAGAGCTTTCAAGGAAATATAACAAAACGGTGCACTCCAGACCGTTCAAAGTAGGTGATTGGGTCTTGAGGAAAGTCATGGGCAATACCTGGTGCCAGGTGAAGGCAAGCTAGGGGCAAATTGGGAAGGACCCTACAAGATAATCGGTCTGGCGGGCAAGGGGGCATACCACCTGGAGGACTTGGATGGTAAAGGAATATCCCGGCCATGGAATGCGGCCAACCTCAGATTGTATTATTTCTAGCTTTTGCTTTCTTTTTCTGCAAAGGAATATTTTGCCTTACATTTCAGAATGTAACATTCTTTTTGTCAATATATAGAAGTGACTCATCTTTGCCTTAGCATTTTTATTGTTACTTTGAGTGTTGAGATTCTCAACCGAGATAATTTACTCTGGTTGAAAGAGTTGATGTTTCGCTCAACTTAGGTATTCTCAACCGAGATGATTTACTCCGGTTGAAAGAGTTGATGTTTTGCTCAACTTGGGTATTCTCAACCGAGATGATTTACTCCGGTTGAAAGAGTTGATGTTTTGCTCAACTTGGATATTCTCAACCGAGATCTTTATTCCGGTTGAAAGAGTGGATGTGTTCAGCTTTGGATTTACTACCGAGACGATGTATTCCGGTTGACTACGCTAATTGTTTATTCAAACCGAGGTGTATTGTTACGGTTGAAACAGTTGGTGATTTATTCAATAATATGCTTGCAACCGAGGTGTCTTTGCCGATTAATTAAGTTAAGCAAGATGGTTAATGTTGCCGAAGTATTTTGTCCAGTTGAGGTTACTCAGCTTAAGACTGTGCAAACACTTCAAGAAAATTGAGCTTTTTCATTGATGATAAAAATATGTACAAGAGATGGGGCAGACAGCCCGGTTACATATGTAGAGCAAAAAAAAAGAAAACAAAGAAAACTACGTTAGGGGGGAAAGGTTAGTGAATTCGTCGTCAGCTTCCTCCAGGTTGGTCGGTGGGGTTTGGTCTTGGACACCGGTCGCTTTTTGGCCGGGCTGCTCCTGCTCTTGGCGGTCCTCTCCCTCAGCATCTGCCTTGCCTTCTCCTTCAAGTCCTTCCTCGGCCTCAGCCTGCAACGCGCTGAAGACGTCATTGGCATATGGCACGAGATAGGTCGGTAGGAAGGTAGCCGGTGGGGAGGCAAACACATCGGTATCAGGACCTTGGCCGAGCTGAGTGCAAGCAGCCTTCTAACCCGCCTTAAAGTAGATGTCCTGGGTGGCAAAGACTTGCTTCTTGTAACTGTCCTCGGCCTCCTTGAAGCCAGCATTATTGGCGTCTTCGCACTCCTTCTCCCTTGACTTTTTGAGTGCCTCAAGCTCGGCTTTTATTGCATCCCTTTCTTGCTTGGTGGCGTCAAGCTGGCTGAGCAACTTGGTGTTGTCAGCGTTAGCAATCTGTAGTGAAGCCTTTGCTCGGCCGAGCTCAGTTTGAAGACTTTCGACTTGGCTGGCAGTGTCGTTCACCTTCTGCCGCAGTCGATGAATTCTCTCCATGACCAAGTGTTGCTTTTGGATGGCCTGGAAGAAAAAAGATTGATCAGAAGAGGAGACCGTGCAAACACTTGTGAAAACTTGAGTAGAAGTTTGGTTCTTACCCTGGTCATGGACTTCACGGCCGACTTCACCAACCGGGTGTCTGGAACATGGTCGCTGCCGACCACATCGCTCGGTAGGAGAAGGGCCTTGGAGAGGTCAAAGGCGAGAAGGTGTTCTTTGTCGCCCCTCACGGAAGCTGTGGCCGGGATCTCTTTACCCCGGTGTTTGAGCTGCGGCCTTCATGCTGGCGTCGGGTCGACGGTGACGGCAGGCTGCTCGGTGGTAAGCTCGGCAACCAGTTCGGCAGAGGGATCTGCCCGAGGTTTTTTGCCAGTCCGGCGGGTTTCTTGTCTGGATTGCCCGGCGGCTGGAGATGCCAAGGCAACCACGGCGCCGCTGGATTGACCGGCGGCTGGGGAGCGGGTGATGATGCTCGGTATCTCGGTTGAAGTTGCTGTGAGGAGGTTCTTGATACGGCTTCGTTTTGCCATCTCTTGTTCTTCGGTCAACCGGATTAGCGGCACGTCCGGTAGAGTTAGGTCTGGAGGAGGTGATGGAGCACAGAGAAAGTCTGTAACTTTGCTCCGGCGTGGAGCTGAATATCTGTAAGTTGGAACGTAACCGAGGAGATCGTTACAATCCCGGTGGTGGTAGCGGAGCACAATACAGATGGCTTCTTCGTTCGGGTATTAGTAATTGGCTTGCAAGGCTTGGATCGCTACAGAGGAAAGAAATGTTAAGTATAGAATATTGAAGAAAAGCAGTTGACCGAGCAAGATAGCACGACTTACATGTTTCACCGAAATTCTTGCTAATGAACCAGCCCGGTACGTCGGCTGTTTCGTAGTTACTAGACACCCAGAAAAAGTCGTCATCGTGTAAGTCCTTGTTTGCGGTGCCGGTCACTATTTTTTCTTTGCCTGGCCTAATCTTTAAGTAATAGGCGAGGCCATCGCCGGTGTGCCCAAGCGTGTATTGTCGCAGTATCTCGGCTAAACCTAATTTTGTGCCTAGCCTGTTGTTTAGCTCGTGCACGCCATTGATTATTCGGTAAGTGTTGGTCGAGACTTGGGTGGGTACTAGCCCGGTGCGGCGCAAGAATTCGGTCATCAATGGGTTGACCGGGAAGTGGAGGCCTCCTTCAATTATTGATAGCACGGTGAAGGGGCACTGGTCTAATCTGCCCCAAGGGGTTGTCTCGATCTCGGCGAGCTCTAAGTGAACATCGGCCGGGATACCATACTCTTCCCGGAACGTGGCCAAGCCAGCCGAAGTGTCAACAAGGAAGTGGAAGCGCCCCATGTGTAGCCGGCTGGATTAGCTCGGCTGAGGTGGTTTTGGCACAAGCTGGTGTTTTGATGGCTGTTCGGTCTTTGAGAGCCTCAATATTTGGTCAGTGGTCCTCTTGGACTCTGCAGGAAAAGGATGACAACCGTAAGTGTGAGCGCGGTCGCGCAAAACGAGCTTGACTTTAGCTCGGTGATGAAGAGTGCCAACCACCTCGGTCGTAATGGTAAGCCAAGGAGCTCGGTCGCTCAAGCGGACCAGATGTTAGCCCGGTTGAGCGGCCAAGTCCTCTGGCTACCCCGGTTTCTACTAAGGTTGGGGCAAACTGGTCATTTGCTCGGTCTTAATGATTTTTTGGATCAAAGGAAGACCTAAAGCCCGATCCGCCCCAGATCTTCAATGTTCATCAGAGAAAATGAAGAACGACAAGGAGAGTGAAGGGTTAGGGACGGTTTTGGGTGCCTAATGCCCTAAAACCTATGGATTTAGTGCCCTAATATGTGAAATACCGACTGAAGTAGCAAAAACGAGGCTCAAAGAACTTACCAGTTGAGGGTAGGGCCTACTTCTTCGAGCACAAATGAAAGGAATGGCAGGGACGAAGTTTTGCTGGGGATGCTTGAGCTCTAAAACGTCGAAGGCTCGAGGAGAGGCAGTAGGAATGAAAGGAAGTAAGAAGGGCATATTTATAGAAGGGAAGAAGCCGTCCAAATTCAAATTTAAGGGGATGGTTGGGTTGGCTGCTCGAGGGCCAATAAGAGATTGACACGTGCCCCCATTAATGGCAGCGTCAGAGTTGAAGAGACGGGAATGTCAGACGAGGCATCGACCGAGCAAGTCAAGGAACCGAGCAAGGAAACTAGCTCGGTTGACCTCTTGCAAAACCGAAGACCGAGGAAGAGTTACCCCGGTCAAAGTAGATAATCCCAGTCACGCTTGCGCAGACGGAATTAAGGGGCAATTGAGAGGGAGATTTATGAGCTGGGAGTGGGCCGAGATAAAAGCCGAGCAAGTTGAAGGCCCAAAGACGTGTTGGGCCGAGATAGCTTTGGGTTTGCCCGGAGTTGGGGCTGCTTACCCCGTGGCCGAATTACTTGGACTTGCACCGGTGGTGACCGTGCAACTTACGTTGCTCGGCCAGAAGGCATACAGCTTTGGCTCGGCGGTGAAGCTCGTGCCCGAAGCTCGGTAGGAAAGCCTTTGGTTGATTGGCATGACCTATCTGGAGCTCGGCTTCGCTGGAATGCGGTCGAGCACGATAGGAACGGAGCTCGGCTATTGGTACACTTGGGCATGAAGTGCAGCCTGGCTGTCGGCAGCCGTGATGCTGCACCCCGGCTGCCGAGCTCCCAGCAGAGTGGGCTGGTAGTTGGGTTAGGTGATGTTCAGCAAGATTTGTGCTGACGGATGGGATAGCAGTACCACGTGTCGAGAGATCACTGGGGGTAGATTTGGGGCGCAGAAGGTATACAATCATGTCTGCGCCCCCCATGCTGGCAGATGAACACTTTGTAAGAAACATTTACACTGAACTCTCTCTCTCTCTCTCTCAATCCTAAGGTGTGTGGTAACTTGATCGTCGGAGGGGTTTTCCGGCCACACACCGCCGGGTAGCTCACCGCTGTTGTCCTCACAGGTGATCGGACAGAGACGGAGCTTGGAAGAAAGGAGTACGGGCTCGCCGGAATATTTGCTCCCCGTACAATAGCAATGGTAGCTCCAATGGCAAACCATTGGAGATGCTCTAACTCGTTTCCTTCTATTTTAGACTTCCACAACTAATCTAGAAAATTGGTGGTTCGCAGTGGGGGACTTGTGGGAATGCGTAATTTATTGTGGAAAGTGGTCACAGGCGAAAAAAAAAAAGAGGCGATGAAAGGAGATAGCGAAGGAGAGAGCTGATATTGACAATGAAAGATTTTTTCCCACTGAACATGGTAACGGAGGATGATTGTATTGAATTAAGATTTAAGTAAAAAATTAAAATTATGTTAAAAAAAATTCATTAAAAGTATGAAGTGAGAAAAGTTAATGCCTAAAAGTAGAATTATTATCAACCAGCTGTACTCAGTTTGTTTAGGATGAAATAGATAGAAAGTGAAAGAAGGGGAATTTTTTTAAAATTTTTGAGTTTGTTTAGATTGAAATTAGTGAAAAGTATAAGAAAAGTAATTTTCTTGTACAACCCATATTAACATTATAATTAATTTTTTTATTTTTTATAAAAAAAATGTAAGAAAACACAAAAAAAAAAAAAAAAAAATTTGAATGTGTGAGTTATCTATAACTAAATTTTTAATTTTTAAAATTTTTTTCACTCAATTTTTATTTTAAGAATCAAATACTTATAAAAAAATATATTTTCTTTTTAAACTTTTTTTCACTTAAATTTTTTTTTTATTAATTTTTAAAATTTTTTTAATCAAACGAAACCATAACGTTGAATCCAAGACGGAAGGTTGAAGGTCTTCTTTGTGCTAACCTTTTTAAATAACATCCCATATGTTTTGGGTTAGAGGAAGGAAATTGGGATTTATAGTGAATTATTAATATCTCATTTGTTTTGAGAGATAGAGAAAGAATTCGTAATTTCTCTGGACTATGAATTCTCTTGGGAAGAGAATTAGGATAGGCCCGTGGGACTTGATATTAGAAATTAGTTCGTCGCACTACTTTTTTTATTTTTTATTTTATTTTTTATATATTGGGCATTTTTTTTTAACATTAATGTTTAATTTTTTGTATTTTTTGTTAAGTAAAAATCATTGTTTTATTTTTATTTTTTGGGGAGTTTTTTATTTTTTTATTTTATTTTTACATGTTGGATATTTTTTTGAACATTAATATTTAATATTTAATATTTTTGTATTTTTGTATTTGTTTTTTATTTTCTATAAAAATAATTTAACAATTCCTACACCAATAGCTATCATCAAAATAAATTTAATTTTACTTAATTTCTTCACTAACAATCCTTTCACTATTAATTTTTTTACGACAATGCTACGTAGCTCAAATTTTGTGGCTTAAAAGTGGCTCAAATGGCCAAAACGACGTCGTTTTGGCCATTTAAGCCACTTTTGAGTCACAAAATTTGAGTTACGAGACATTTTCCATTTTTTTATTATGAATCTCTTTAAAAACAAATGGAACTTAAATGTTTTGGTCCCCAACCCACCTGCATGCTTGCCACGTGACGTCTATACCAAAATGAGCAAATTGGGTTGAACAGTATAGCTAGGACCCTACTCCCTTTAGCTAGTCTCTCCGCAAAAGGCAAAGTGGGCTTAACCCAAAGGTCTACAAGTTGACCCAAAGGGCTCGAACCTTAGCTCTCTTTGCCTACCATAAAAAATGATTCACCAACAATAATAGAGGACATTAATTTTGGAGCTCTAAAAACATTATTAATGACATGATACTCAATAAAAAAAGAAAAAAATATAACATTAAGGTCAAAACATCAAATCATTCATGGTGAGATTCAATGTCACATCATTAGTAGTAGCACTAATTAATGCTCTCACTCATTTTCCAATGATTTAGCAACCGTTTGAGTTTGTCCCAATCGCTTAAATTTGTAAATGCCAATTGATTGTCTAAACGATTATTCGGACAATTGGTGCAATTTTTATCAACCACGCTTATCATCTCTTATTATTGGATAACCAAGTGAATGATTGACATGTACAAATTTAAGTGATTCAAATAAATTAAAATTCAATAGATGTAACATTGCTAGCTTCCATTTACACTTTATACAAAAAATAAATTTTATTTAGGATCTTACTAACAAGTATTCCTAGGGTACAAATAAATGTCAAAAATTTTTAAGAACACAAGATATTTTTATTAAATTCAATAAATTTTTACTAAAATCAATACATTTTTTTAATATTATTTTATAAATTTTTAAAACATTTTGTACACATTTCTAAATATTAAGAGCATGTTTGGTAACTATTTCATTTTTAATTTTTAATTTATATTTACAAAAATTTTAAAAACTGTCATAAAAAAATTTTTGATAATTTTTTTGGTTTATAATCCATGAACAACACTCATTATCATGTGCACTATTCGCTTGTTCTTTACCATTGGCTTGGATATGAATACGCTTGGAATTTTGAGGTGGATCGAGATTGATAAAAAATAATATAAAAAAATTATTCAAAATTTTGAAAATAATGTTGTGATATAATGTAAATTTTAGACTTAAAAAAAAAATAAAAATGTTTTTTATTTATAAAAATGATATTATGATATTATTATTTATTTATTATATAAAAATTATGTAAAACTAAAACTTTTGGGGGAAAAAAAAAAGATTGTCGCTAAATACTTCTCCTAAACAATTTGGATAATAAAGTTTAAAAAAAAAAATACACTCATTTTAATTAGGTAAAATACACTCACATTATCTGCTCTTTTAAATTTTAAAAAAAATAATTTTTTTTTTTTAATAACTCAAGGTGTCTAGGCCAACTTGCGAGCACCTCGATTAATCTCTAGGGGACCAATCCCCCCGTCCACTAGCGGTGGCCCATTTACAGTTAAATCTAAAAGTTTGACATAATTACAAGAATTTTCATTTTAATAAGATTAAAACGATCAAAATTAATAGTACAAATAGTAGACAAATACTGAAATAAACAAAGTGAAATATACATTTTAATAAAAAAAAGATGATAATATTATTTTTTTCATCTAAATGACTCATAAATTATTAGTGAAAAAATGTTCAAGTGTTATGTGAATTAAAATATTAAGAAAAGTAAGTATAATTATGCTAAAAATATAAAATTAACTGTATTTTTTTCAGATTTAAAAAAAAAATACAAATTATCCTAAATATTATAAATAACTAAATTCACATAATTTAAAACATTGTATACACATGTCGCTCACACTCACATAAGTTTCACCGTATGTAAGAATGGGGAATTATAGATATCACGCTTCAATAGTTAAATAACTAATTATTGTTATATTTAAAAAATAAATAATAAAAATAACTATGCTTGGTTACCATTTTTCAAAAACACATTAATTCTACTTTCTTATTTTATGTATTTTTTTTATTTTTACTGAATTTTTTAAATATTTTGAGCAATTTGTTTAATTTGTAGACATACCTAACATAAATATACCTAAAAAGTAAAAAAAAAATTGAAAAAAACCTTTTAAAAATTCACTAAATACCAAAAATATAAAAAAAAAATACGAGAATTCAATACATTTTTTTTTTGTATTTTTATGTATTTATTAATTTTTAAAAATATTTTTTTATTAATTTTTTACTTTTTAGATACATTTGAGTAAGGTACATCTAAAAAAGTAAAAAAAAATGTTTAAAATTTTAAAAATATTCACTAAAAACAAAAAAATACAAAAACTAAAAAACTTAATTTTTAAAAAATTTAATTCAAAAAATTCAAACCAAACACACTAATTATATTTTAGTAAGGAGGTGACTTCTCCCCCGTTGATAAGGGGACATTAGGTTTATTTAATATATTTTTGCTCCCTCTGCGATAATTTAAAATATTTATTTTGTAAGACTAGTGAAGGAGATAATTTATATAAAAATTAAATTAATTGAATATCGATAATTATATAATCGAATTACATTTATCTTATAAAATTGAACAATGATCAAGATTTTGAAAATAGACCATTTATTTTCTTAAGACGAATGTAATTCAATCATCTAGTTACTAATACTCGATCAATCTAATTTTTTGTATATACAACGATACATACCACTAAAAGTTGTACTCTAAAGCACCACTAATGAGTTGGCACACACTTAAAAAAACAAAACAAAAAAAAAAGGCACAGCAATACTGTGGCAATGGGTAGAGTCCATTGTCACATCATTAGAGCTACCACTAATTAGTAATCTCAACTATTTTTCTTTTTGTATTGATACTCTTTTAAAAAAATTATAAAATAAACAATTCAAATCATTTGAAGGGAATCCTTAAGTGGCCCACCAGGCCCAATAACAACTCTTTAGTTGGAACCCTTGTCACTACAACAAAATTGAATTTTTAAGGCTTGCAATGCATGCCGTAAAAACTCTTTCACGGCATGTACACAAATGCCGTTATATGACATGCCGTGGAAAGTAGAGTATCATTTACGACATGCAGATAAAGTTATAAAAAATAATAAATTAAATATTAATGACATACTTTGTATGTCGTATATAACTTTTTACGACATTTTTGTCATGTCATAAATCATCATACTTTTCGTGGTATAATTTCGCATGCCGTAGAAGGTTATTTTTAAAAAATTAGTGGCATACTTTACATGTCGTATATAATATTTTACGACATTTTCTTGCATGTCATAAATCATCACACTTTTTACAACATAATTTTGTATGCCGTAGAAGGTCATTTTTAATATATTTATGACATACTTTGTATGCCGTATATAATCTTCTACGATATTTTCTTACATGCCGTAGAAAGTTATTTTTAATATAATATATATATATATAGGAATATGACATTGTCTAACCGTAGTTTATAAAATGTAACATGTTACAAACCAAGCAGAAGCAGCAACTATGAAGTAAGCAAAAAAATCTAATATCCATACACTAAATAATCTGCATACTAACTTTCATCCTCAACTTCTATCATATCAAGTTGATAACAACCTCAAACATACAAATCAAAAAAAGTATCCAAATCGTAAGATTCATTTATCAACATGATCTACTCTATGAAAGATGGCAAATTTTTCTCATCTGATTATGCATTTATCCAGAGTTTTAAATCACATGATCTACACTATGAAAAAACTGTCCAAGTACAAGTTTTGAGATCCAATAGTGCCCAGAGATGATTATGATCACCATCCTTCACAACTGTTGGCAATGCAACACTTATCACTTAGCTGTAACAATCAGCTTTCTTGTTTATCAGACACCATGGTGTTGGCATCTCAAGTCTCAGTCACCGAATTATTATCATCATCACCATCTTCACTTGCTGCAGATAACACAGCAACAAGCCATTTTTCCCCTGTTATTACTCGACAAATACAAAAACAAAAAGAATTCAACTTTAAATAGTCCCAGACTCATTTCATACAGATATTTCACAGGAGTTCATCAGATTAAGATACAAATATAAGCATATATAGATACATACAATCATACAGTTTTTAAGTCAAAACATAGTCATCGGGCCACATAACCCAACCCTAACTCGATCAAAACACCGAAGAAAACTCAATTCAAGTTCAGATCAATAGTCAAATCACTTCATATCTCATAAAGACCCCAAAAACTCAAACAAACAGTCCAAAATTCATTTCCACAACAAAGAATCGATCATACGCTTCAAAACTCATCATATCTACCGATCACAAATCAATCAATCGAGACTAAGACATACAAATATACGCATATATAGAGATAATATTTAATATATAATTATATAATTAATACATAATCATTTTTCAATCGGTTGAGAGAGAGAGAGAGACGGTAGTGCTCACCTTAGTAGAAGATGGTGCTCGCCCCCCTCGCCGGTGCAGATGGTGAAGGCGGTGGAGCTTCGAAATCTCAAAATCGAAATGGCCAATCGCTCAGAGATTGGATCCGATATGAATCACCAATCGCTCTGAGATTGGTGATGAGATGAATCACCAATTGCTCTGAGATTAGATCAAACGGGACTGAAGAAGGTTGATTCGATCGGTTGAGAGAGATCAGGGTTTAGAGAGGGTTGAGAGAGAGAGATCGAGACCCAGAGAGTGAGTGAGAGAGTAACGGGGCAATATTTTTCAATTTAATGGAGTAAGTTTTTAAATATTTTAAATAATTTTTTTTTTACTTTTTAAATTCAAATAATTTATATATATTTAAAAGAAAAATATTTTTTAATTTTTTTAAAAAATCACTAAATTCAAACAAATATATATAATTTAATACATTATATATATATATATATTATATTTTATTATATTTTTTTACAAATATTTTATTTTTTAATTGTATTCAGATTAGGCACATCTAAAAAGTAATAAATAAATAAATTATTAAGAGAAGGAAAAATATCAAATCAAGGTAATTTGAAAAAAAATAATTACAAATTAACGAGAAGCCATATAAATATTAATCATTAAAATTATAAACTTTTTCATGAATATGTAATTTTTTTTTCTCAAAATCTCACTGGGTGCAATTATCACTTAAAAGAGATACTAAATTATAAAATAACGTTTTTTATGTTGTCCTCAATTAGGAAAATGTAAGGTGAGAAGCTTGGTTGGAAATTGTTAGCTTTTTTAAATTAAAAAAAAAAATTTAGATTGAAATTTTTTTTAATAAAAGTTTTCACGACATGCTAATGCATGTCGTGTAAAGTTATAATATTTTACAATATAAAATGTATGTCGTCTTAAGTATAAATATTTTATGACATATTTTTGTATGCCGTGAAAATATACATTTTTTACGACATGCTTTTGCATGCCATTAAAAAATTTCGGATTGAATTTTTTTTTTTTTTGCAAAAGTTTTCACGACATGTTAATGCATGCCGTATAAAGTTATAATATTTTATAACATGAAATGTATATCGTCTTAAGTGCAAATATTTTACGACATATTTTTGTAAGTCGTAAAAATATACATTTTTTACGGCATACTTTTGCATGCTATAAATATATGAATCAACGACTTACATGGTATGTATGCTGTTATTGACAAAACATTAACGGCTTATAAAAAAAAAATGCCGTAGAATGTACTAACTACGACATGCATTTAATGTATGTCGTAAATATAATGCCGTAAATAGTTAGTTTTGTTATAGTGTGTATTAATATTGCTCCAAATAATACAAATGTTGTTTCTGCTATTTTTTCAAAAAATGTCAAATTAAAATATTTTATATTACTCCTGCCATGAGAGCTGTATAGATAGAAAAATTTGTCAAAACATAATTATAGTTAAATTTTGGTCAAATTATCAATACTAAAATATAGTTTTTTTTTTTGGGTTGGGGGGGGGGGGGGGGGACCTTGTATTAATATTGCTCCAATAATACAAATCATTGTGTTTAGTTTCAATTTTTGTTTTTCGTATTTTTTTTAATTTTAGTGAATATTTTTAAAATTTCAAGTAATTTTTTTTAAAAATTTTTAAATGCACCTTACTTACATTTATCTAGAAAAGTAAAATATTTTAAAAAATCAATAAATACATAAGAATACAAAGAATGTATTGAATTTATATATATATATATATATATATTTTTTGGTATTTAGTGAATCTTTTAAAGATTTTTTTTCACAAATATTATACATTTTAAGTGTATTTATGTTAAGTGTATCTAAAAATAAAAAAAATACTTAAAATATTTAAAAAATTTAGTAAAAACAAACAAATACAAAAAATAAAAAATTCTAATTTTATAAATAGTGAATCTTGAGTTAGAAAACCAAACAAGTTGAATGTTTTTTCTTCTATTTTTTCCAAAAATGTCAAATTAAAATATTTTATATTACTCCCACCATGAGAGCTGTATGGATAGAAAAATTTGTTTATCGTTTAAATTTTGCCAAATTATCACTACTAAAATATAGTTGTGGGGAGGTAAGAATTCATAATTTAAAAGTGGCCCAAAGCAGAAAAATGCAGAAAAAAGCCCAGAGTATATATGTGTAAACACTCCATTTTTGATCGTCTTTAAGACTTGAGTGCCTCCAATTGATCACTCAATGATGAATTTATACGCTGTACAAATGCTCGATTTTCTCAGCAGGAAGCCTTAGTTTTGAGTCTACATGAAATAAAAACATTTCAATTTTTATGAATTAGTCTATATTTGTGTACATCACGTAGTAAATTTGCTTAATAATCGAAACAAGAGTATATACTGTAATAAAAATCACATTATGATTAGTAGAAGCCGATCTTTGATTGGGTGAGTGAGGTGCTCAATTTGTGACATTCCCCTCTCAAACCTAAGTTCTTAAGCCAAGACACTTTAGTGATAACAGACAAGTGGCTTTGGCATGAGTCATAGGTTTCTTAAATTTTTCAAAAACATTTAGGTGGCGACTCTGAAATCTGGTAATGTAGTCAACTTTTGACATTTTTGATTCAAAATTGTTTTTTCAAAAGATTTGTTAGATTTGAACTTATTTTGTATTTATTTATTTCACATTGCACTTGTGAAATCAGATTTAGAACCATAAGAGTTCGAATTGTAGGGCTTTTGTATCCGATGAGACTAAACCTCTCCGAGGAGCACGAAAAGCAAGCTATAGTATGTCTTATGACAGACCAAAAGATTTGACAATTGGTTCATGTTTAGGTTAGAAAGAAGATACTAAGAGAGTCGATCATGATAGATTGGCTAGAAGAAACACATAATAGCCAATCACAGGATGGAAAGATGTATGTCGAAAACTGATCGTTCGATGCCTGACAATCCGGATGTCTGGTTAGATTTCAATTCAAGAGAGCGTTCTTCTTATTGCTATAAAAGGAAGTCGAAGCAATAAGTCAAGTATGGAACAATCAATCTTTTTTTTTCCTTATCGATCAAAATACTAACTTGATTGCCAGAGGAAAATCTCAACCTCAACTAGGTCGAGAAGGCTTATAACGAGTTTGCTTGTTTTGCAAATTTAGAGGAGATTATGACATTTTATCTTGCTCTCTTCTAGTGTGAGACAAAAGCATTTTCCACAAAAGCAAATCAAATAATTTGTCAAGATATATATATGTATATATATAATTTTTTTTTGATTGTCAATTTCTTGTTATTTTAACAATACGAACCTATATAGCAAGCAGTTAGAGAAAAAACTAATATTGCCGAATCGAGGTACTAGAAACAAAGAACCCATTATTACACTAGTTGAAAGAACAGGGCCTAATTGTGTAGTTTGAGTGATATGAATTTAATGAAATCCGAAGTTAAATTCTTTATGGTACTTATTTTAACCTTGGAATCATCTTATAAATTATTCAATTAGATAGTCAAATATTCATTTATTAAAGGTTGTCACCTGGTACAATACTAAATGCTCATTTGTTCTAGTTTTGTGCTTCAAGTTTAGACCATTGCAAATAAGACAAAATTAACGTTGTCTATTTATTTATTCTTTGAAATTGTAAAACAAACATACTATTCAATATATTTTTCATATTTTTTTTTTTGCTAAAATAAGTTATATATATGACACATTATTATTTGTGATTATTTACTGCATAATAACAAAATGATTCTGGTACTATTGACTTTTCTACACCACATATGAAAGTCTCGTTTGGGAACCAGCTCATTTAGCTAAAAAATCAAAAAATTATTAAAAAAGTCAAAAAGTTAACAACTCATATAAAAAAGTCAAAGATTCTCTTTTCTCTCTATTTTTTGCACATCTTTTTGTAAAAAGTTAAAAAATTATCTCAAATATACTAATTTTTTTTAGCTCATATTTTAGCCAAATAGCCAAAAAGTTACTAAATTAGCCCGTTCTCAAACGAGGCCTGAGATTCATTTTATTATATTATCTAAAAATTGTAAAATAATCATACAAATGTTAGGTTTGACATCTCCTAAAAAAATTAAAATGTCAAAAAGTCATTATTCTATTTAAATGGCATCATTTTATTTAAGTCACAACACCTTTCTATCACATTACTTTAAACCTAATCTATATTTCATAAAAGGTCAAAAAGTACACTTATTTAGAACATCCTAAACAACCCCAAAATTATCATTATTTTAAATTTTAAAAAAATTATTTCAAACCATAAGATAAAATTAAAATTTTTCCTCACAACTTCAAAATAGTGAGAATTACAATCCTTACTTTGACATCGGTATTAGTTTTCTCTCAAGCCTACATAATTTTAGTTTGCCTTTTTGAACATTACAAAAACCATATTAGCCCTATATCGCATTGAGATTTTTTATTTTATTTTATATTTTTATTTATTTATTTATTATTTTATAAATATATATATATAAATATTCTAAAAAATTAAACTATTTATCAAAATAATCCACTTTTCAAACTATTTATCAAAGGGAAAAGTTAGGTATCATGAAAATTTTTTCATGAAAATGATCATGAAAAATTTATGATCCTTGGATTACCTTGATTAGTTTGTGGTGCTTTATTCTAAGTGCAATCCAAGGGTCACAAAACTTTCATGATTATTTTCATGAAAGATTTTTCATGATACCTAGCATTGCTGTTTATCAAAGTAGCATACTTTTTAAAAAACACAAGTTCAAAATATAAGTTCATCATTAAATTTCATGTTCAAAATGCGATTTCATATTAAGGCATGGTTTGAGAAGAGGGTTTGGGTTTTTTTTTTTGGCTAAAATAGTCACAAAGAATAAAGTAGATTTTTTAGTCTAATAAGACAAAACATCATATCCAACTCATAATCATTACATTTTTTCTCTCACAAAAAGTCAAAAAAGTCAAAAGCTTTTCTCAAATTAAGTTTTTTAACCCCAGACTAAAATAGTTAAAAAAAATTAAAAAGTCAAAAAACTAACCCACTTCCCAAACCATGCTTAACTTACTGATGCATATATGTCAACCATTTTAATATGAAATTTCATGTTCATGATACGATTTCAGTACGAAATTGTATTTTAAATTTGTGATTTTAAAAAATGAATTGGTTTGATAAATAGTTTGAAAAGTTAGTTATTTACATAAATAATTTAATTTTTGAAAATATTCACAAAAAAAACTCATAGAACTTTGACTATTTAGAAAATAAAAAAGAAAAAAAAAATTATCTTCAACTCTTCTATACCTTTGTTTAAGAAGAGTTAATTCTAAATTGACTCTTTTTTTTTTTTTTTGTGATTTGAATATGATAATTGTGAAACAAAAAATAAAATATAAGTAAATATGATTTAAATATAATATTTTAACTTATTAATTTATTTAATAAATTTATCTCTTCCCAAACGGAACCTAAAATAATTTTACTAGTTATCTTAAAAAATCCACAAATATCTCTGATTGAGTACAATTTCACACACATATGTACATCTGACACGCAGACTGGTCTCACATGCCTATTCTGCAACCACGTGTACCACAAAATAAAAGACAAATTAAGAAAAAGGTAAATTACACTTGCACTTCGAAAATTTTGATTTAATACGTATCATATTTTAACGTTTAGAAATTTATATTGACTCTGCTATTGTAATTATTTAAATAAAATTAATGTTAGCATAAAAAATGTATTAAATTCATATATTTTTTCTTTTTTTACTTTATTTTATTTTACTTCTTATATTTTTTCTTTCTTTTATTTTACTTTTTTTTTCAACATAATTTCTTTTATTTTTTTTATCAATAATTGTTGTCCTTTATTTAAGAAGGGATTGGTAAAATGAGACTATTAACTATAAGGGTAAGAGTGTAATTTTTCAAATGTTAATGAATAATATATATTAAATCTAACCATTGTAATAGAGACCCCCACACATACATGACTCTTACAACCCTCACTCTCATCTCAGCTATTAATAATATGGGATTTACATATACATGAGTGGACCCCACACATATATCAAGAGCTAAAATTAAATTGGGGTCATGAAACCTCCAAAAAAAGGAATGACCCCCCAAAAAAGGGTTCCAAACATTTCTCTAAATCTAAATCTAAGGCCAAGTTTGGCATCTACTAAATAATACGAACAGTCAAAAAGTCACTATCCTATTTAAGTCACATCATCTTATTTAAATCACATCACCTCTCTAACACATCACATCAAACCCAACCTATATAAGCCAATAAATCAAAAAATACATTTTTTTAGAACATCCCAAACCAACCCTAAATCTCAAAAGTATTGTTTGGCATGGGTTGAGACTATTTAAGTCACAAAAAAACAAAAGTAACTTTTAATCTCAGATTAAAAATTATCATATACAAATAATAATTATTATAATTTTTTGCTCATAAAAATTAAAAAAATCAAAAATTCATCATAAACAAAATTATTTTAACCCAAAACTAAAAGATTAAAAAATTAACCCTCATTCCAAATGAAATTTTTACCCTTCCAAAAAAAGAAAAAAGCCACTTTTTTTTCTTGCTCTCTCTCCACACTCCATTTCCAGTACGACTACTACTCTCTCTCTCTCTCTCTCTCTCTCCCCATTACTCTAAACTAAACTGAACCCTACACACTCTCTCTCTCTCTCTTTCTCTCTCTCTCCATTACTCTAAACTGAACCCTACACACTCCACCACTCTTCCTTCCCCTCTCTATCTCTCTCTTCAAACTTTCCTTTCTTTTCTCTATAAAAGACCTATCAAGTTTTTTTTTTTTTACTTCACTAGTATCTTGTATGCTGGCTCTCCCAACCATGGACGCGTTTAGCTTGCTCAAGTACTGGAGAGGCGGCGGCGCCACCGCGGACGGCGGCGCTAATGTCCGCTCCTCCACCACTACAACCATTGTCGCCGCCGTGAGTCACCACTCTGCAGAGTCAACAGACGACGACGAAGAAGAAGAAGAAGATGACGGACCATTCTTCGACTTGGAGTTCACCGTACCGGACGAAGAAGACGAGCAAGAGAAGCACGAAGTCAACGATGGGGATGAAGAGAGAGAAGACGATGATATCGAGTCTGATGGAGCGGAGAGTGAGTTCAAGTTCGCTCTCTCGTCCGGTTCGAGCGGTGACCGTACTGACCCAAACGTCTCGCTCTCTCCCTCTGACGATCTGTTCTTCAAGGGAAGACTAGTTCCGGTCGAACCCTCTTCGATTGTCTTCAATGGGTCTGACTCTGAATCAAACTCGAAATCCCAATTCTCTCTGTTGAAATCGGCTACCAAGTTTCGAGTTCTGATGCTGAAATTCAAAAAATCGAAGTCGAATGTGGGTGAGAAAACAGAGCCTGAGCAAAAACAGGAAGAGCCTGAGAAGCAGAAGCAACAACAACAACAGAATCAGAATCAAAATCAATCAGAGAGCAAGCATTTTACAGTGAAGTTTAAGGTTGAGGAAGTGCCTATTGTGTCTCTGTTCACCAGAGACAACAGTTCTCGAGCTTCTTCGGGAACCAAGAAGTGTCAGAAGCAACAGAGCTTAGACGAACCGGTGGTTTCCGATGAGAAGCGATTCTCCAAGGATGTGATGAACAAGTATTTGAAGATGGTTAAGCCTTTGTACGTCCGGGTCTCGAAGCGTTACGGCGAGAAATTGGGTTTTTCAGGACAGTTGAGCTTGGGAGGAGCAAAGTCAGGACCATCACCATCACCGCCGTCTACGGCGGCGCAAAAATCGCCACCGCCGAAGGCATCGGCGGCGAAGGGTGAGTTAGAACCAACAAAGGGGGACCCACAACTGGCTCCGGCGGCGGCGAGCAACTTGAAGGGTCAGAAACAGGGGAGTTTTCCGGCGGGGCTGAGAGTGGTGTGTAAGCATTTGGGGAAGAGCAGGTCGGCGTCGGCGGTGGTGGCGGCGGCGCCGACTTCTGGGTCGGTTCAGACGAGACGGAGAGACGATTCGCTGTTGCAGCAACAGGATGGGATTCAAAGCGCCATCCTACACTGCAAGAAATCTTTCAACTCATCTAGAGGTAAATGAATCTCTCTTTTGATTATGTTTATATATTAATGCTAATTTGGAAAGAAATTTAAAAACGAAAATGAAAAATAAGTAAGATGAGAACAAAATATCATTATATTATATATATATTTGTTTGTCTTTTTAAATTCTTCTTAGTGTAAAAGGATAATTGAACATTATAACTAATTTAATATTTTTTGGGTATATTAGATTCGGAGTCCTCTCTTCTGTCGCGGTCTGTGAGCGATCCATCGCACGAGAAATCAAATCCATGAAATGGTCAGAATTTCTTTGAAGAAGAGCCCGAATGGACTGGTATTTGGAGGAGGTGGGTCTGATCTGAGAGGTTGAAGTTTGAAGATTGAGCTAAAAAGCGGGAAAAAAATTATGTTCAAAGAGGGTAAGGGTAGGGTAGTGGAATCATCTTTTTCGATTTTTGTTTTGATCAGTAAAGTGAGTGACTACCAAACAGTCGTCTATCACCTAGAAAATGAGTTCTCACTTTTAAGCCTAGTTGTCTGTAAATGTTGTTTAGGTGAGATTTCAACCCAAAAAAAAAAAAGAAAAAAAATGAAGTAGAGGAAAGTAGTCAGTTGGTCTGTGTAAAGCTTTTTATCATATCTCTGTTGTATTTAGATAATCAGAATGTGTTTTTCTTGCCCCAATAATACACTTGTCTTTTATTTTTTTTTTACATGTATGTGGTTATTTTATGTAAATATAAGTATTCCCAAATTTGGTCTATTTGTTGACGGTGATGTTTGAGACTACTAATTTAGTGACTTTAAATTCATCACTATTGAAGTGACAGTTGAAAAAAAAAAAAAAAAAAAAAAAAAAAAGAATTTATAAATTGTGACATTGAATAAAATTTACTATCACATCACTAGTGATAGTTATAATTAGAACTTCCACTCATTTTTCATTTGTTAATCATCGAGTTTGGCAAAGCATGCTTGAAAGTCTTGACAACCCATTAAAATTTTTTTGTTTAATAATCGATAATATTAATCTTCAATTATTTTCTTGAGAATCTTTTTTTTTTTTTTTGCAATGGGGGACTTTGGCTTTTACTTTTACGCTAAGGAAGACTGTTGAGAAGTGTTTTTTAGCAGTCAGCGGCGGGTGAGGGTGAGTAAAAGTAACGACAAAGACTTGAACAGTGTAAAAAATGTTCTTTTTTATTTCTTTTTCACTCTCAAAGCCAATAACACAGAGAGAAAGAATCTGTATCTTTTTCAAGGCAAAGCTCCACTTTACTTTTTATAAATCTCTGGGAAATTCTATATATATATATATAATATGGGTATGCATGTATGTAAGGTGTAATGGTTATGGGGAATCGTGAAATCATTGATGTTGATGGTAGAGACTCCTGATTGAAGCATTGGGTATTTAATCTGTCTCTTTGTGGCAGTGTTTGGGCTGTAAAAAGCTTTGCTGCTCAAGGCTCCAGGGCCATATTATTTTCTCTGCCTTCTGCACTCTTAAGCAGTCGCAAAAAGTTTTTATCTTATCTGGTTGACCATTTTGCGTTTGATTCGTTTCGACTGTTTTATTTTTATTTTTATTATTGACAAGAATTAATTGTTAAATTAACACCTTCGACCCTCACCACCACTGTTCCGTATGATCTATAAACAAATAATAGTAGGGTGTGGCTTGTGTCCCGTTCCTAGTTGGACTGAATTATACTCTTGGGTCTCGTGGATTCAAACAAATAATATTTTGAGTTTGGTTCACTGATTTTAAAATTGATTTTAAGAATTCAAACGGTTTATATTTTAAAATTTATAAATTAAAATATGTAAAATTTTATATGATCGAATATTAATATTTATATATTTGAATCGCATTTATTTAAAATAAAATAAAAAAATACAATTTAAACATATAGTTGTTGATATCTAATTATCATGATTTTTTATATAACTATTTTACTCAACGAGACTTATAAAGTAAACTATTTGAATCGCAACTAGTGGTTAAACGAATCAAATAACTTAAGCTCAACTCGTGTTCGGTTAAAGCTTAGTTCCTTAAGTAAACAAACCAAACATGAACACATTTTTGAGTTCGTTAAAGATTTTAAACCAACCTTAAACAGTGAATTACTCATGTACAAGCCATGTTGCCTGCCCATGATGCGGGCACATATCATGGCCACAAAGAGTATCCAATACAAAATATATTAGTAGTACGCGACTTTGACATGTGTTTCATTTTTATCTCTTGCGGCTGGATGGAAGCATGCATGATAGTTACATCTTTAAGGAAATAATTGAAAACGAGCATGCACCGTTCCTGCACCCACAGGAAGGTAACAAATTTTAAATTCAGTATTGGTTGGGGTTTATGTCGTGTATATTATTGTTTTGTTGAAAAAATATACGTAAATATTACCTTGTGGATGCGGGATATCCAAACAAGAAGGGGTACCTGGCACCATTCAAAGGGTCTCGATATCACCAAGCACAATTCCAAGAACATGGACGACCCAATAACCTAAGAGAAATGTTTAATGAAACGCATGCGTGACTGAGAAGTGTGGTGGAAATGATTTTTGGAGTGTGGAAATTGCAGTTGAAGTTCCTGCAAAACATGCCAGACTATGATTTTGCGACAGTGCAGATGCTATTGGTTGGTGCGTCAATGGCGTTACACAATTTCATTCGTAGACACGAGCTAGCTACCAATGGCCATGATGAACATTATGGCGTTTCATCAGTGCCAAATGACATGCCCGACGTTGAAGACGGTAGAGAAAATCTCGACGATGACCTTATGGGTGGGGATATGGATGTGGATATGGAAAGAGTTCGCGTTTGCATTCGGGACCATTTATTTTATATACGTCGTCAGGGATGATTGTGATAATATGCTGTTTTCGATTCGGAAATTTGTTGTGCAATGTGACCCATGTAGCATGATTTGGACTTATAGAAATGTTTGTAATACATAATATTCGTAACTGAAGACTCGTAGACGTTTGTAACGTCCTCGTAAATTTAAGATTTAAAAGTGAGCTACACTACTATTTTTTTCCTTTGTAATTTGTATGATTAAAAGGCTAATTGCTTTCAATTTTAAACTAAATGCAAACTTGGAAATTTGATGCAAAGTCGTATTTCTTACCAAAAAAAAAAATTGCACTTTTTTTTGTTGGAGTTCATCATTTGTATAATGGGAAGGTAGGTTCTTTGGGCTACTAGTAATTTTTTTGAAATCGTAAATTTTAAATAGTACCATTTGCATTTGTGACAAAGTTGCAAAATTTTATATTTTGTAATTTTTAAACGTTAACAGGGTCATTTTGTACAAATTAGAAATTAATTTCAATTCGTAATTGCTATAATTAAACGTAACAGTTTTAGGCAAATTGACAAATAATTATAGTTGTATTTGTAATGTGTGTAAGCACAATTCAAATTTAGGAAAATTTTGTAATTGTGTGGATATTTTACTTTTTCTAATTACAATTCAAATGTTGTCTAAATTTGTAAGAATCTCAATTTCAGATAGAATTAAAAGTTAAATTTGTAAGAAGTTTGTCAAATTTTTTTTTTTCATTCTTATTTATGATTACAAGTTAACTATGAAACAAATAAATAATGGTATATGCACTAACTGATATATTTTAGTATACTAACAAATGATTAGTAATAATTGTTGAATTTTTAAAAATTTATAATTTATATAATAGGTAAAGTTTAAAATAATGAAGATTTGTTGATACAACAATTAATAATTGTTTACACATTTTAAAATATGTATTTTTTTTTAAAGTGTTAAAATTTACATATAATTCACAAATTGGTTCTTTTTTTTTTTTTTTTGATTGCCAAATTACCTCATTTCAGCCGTTGGAATATGCACCCAATTTCTGTTAAAAAATTACATAAATAAATAAATAAATAAAATAAAGCTACCTCCAATTTCCCTTCCAGACCACGTCAGAACACAAACAATAAATTCATTGGAACATGACACCTTACATGTAAGGGCAGTTTGATTATTTCATATAAAAACATCATTTTAAACACTTTTTTTCAATATAATTAGTTAAAAAAAAAAAGTTCAATTTATCTTTTCAAACACATAAATTAAAATTTTTTTATTAAAATAACTAAATAATCGAAAATTTTAAAAAATAATCACTGCCCAAGCGATTAAATGTTAGCACAGTACATAAGGCTTGCCTGGCACAGTGGCCTCTAAATGCTCCGTCGATTGCATTGTATGAACTCAAGTTTAATGCTTTGTCGACGCAAACGGGAAGGTTCGGATGGATAACTTTTTATTTTTATTTTTATTTTAATAATTTGATATCCGAATTAATTTATGTGCACCTTAATTAATTTTGAAAAACTAATTTCACCATCTACATTTCTTTCTTTTTTTTATTTTTATTTTTATTTTTATTTAAATTATTTTTTTTTTATGCCAAGATTGTACGATATTAATTTGTTAGTAAAGTTAAATTATAACTAAAGAGGTTGTCGATACTCTATCAGTTTGAACTCCTGACCTTTCCCTCACCACACTTTAAGGTGTGACTATAAAATCATTGAGCCAAACTTAAGGTTTAATCCATCGATTATTTGCAAGGGTCTCATTTAAAATAAGAGCAAACGGCTTATATGAATTGATCCCAATATACTTACTGCAGCTAGTAAGTATTGAACATGAAATTTGAAAAGAGTGCACTCTCATGCCTCAAGTTGTGTCCACCCCTTTGAGTCCAATCTCATATCATATTAGCGGCCTGACAAATTAAAAGAATGTGGAGGATAAAACGAGGTGGGGAATCGGTTAATTTTATAATTTTAAAAATAAAAAAATTAATAAAAATTAAATATCATATAGCATATTAAGAATAATAATTTATATATCATGGGAATTAAAAAAATATAAGATGATAAATAAATATGTAAAAATAAATATTAAATTTAATGTTTTAAGGTTTAATTGATAAAAAGTCCTTTCTTATGGGTTCATATAAGGTGTAATTTTTTTTTTGGTGTGTGTGAGAGATAAGGACACACATTGAAAAGCTACCAAAAACGTTGCTAGTAGTGACAATTGGTGGCAGTGAGGTGGATAAATATGTGATGTTGAACATATAGGTGATATATGTACACATTTGAATGGCTAGTTGAACATTTAAACAAATAGTTAGATAGGTATGTGACACAAGTATAAATAGGTGACATTTGAACAAATAGACAAACTAGTAAGCTTTTGAACAAACGGTTATTCTTTTGGAGAGAATGTCAATTTAGCCTAAAAAGATTTAAGTTTAGACTTATTGGTCCAACTGTTTAAAAAATAGATTTCTGACCTGAGTGTTTATATTTTAATAATTTAATCTTATTATATTAAAAATAAATAAATAATATACATATAAATAAAATCAGCAATTAACACATTCATGCACCAAAAACATATCAATATTCACCCATTTTATCTCCAAGGAAGACAAGCTCTGTTTTCATGATTGATCCTTATATAGTGTTGGAGGCAATAGTTGCCACAAATTTTGACATATTTCATTACTCATATTATGAGAATGCCCCCTAATATTGGTTTATTTATAGGGCAAAAAGCATATCTAATATTTTTATGGATGTTTAGTAATAAGAGGGGCCTATGTTATTGCCTCTTCAAATTCACATATTGCTAAAAAATTATTCTTAAAAGACACCTCCATATCTCTTGGTATGGGTAATGTGTGCCATTGACTTTGCTGGTTCATGCACCTTACTTATTGGATCCATATAGGTGATCTCTTCATGGATGCCATATGCTAATGGATCAGGGCCTTAACATGGGGCCCTTTTAGATGTTCAAAAAAAAAAGAAAAGAAAAAAAGAAGTCTACTTTTATATAAAATAATTATTAAAATTACATCTTCAAATTTATTTCTATAGATAGCAAAATTCAATTTACAATTAAGGAAAAAAAAAAAAAATACAAAACAATGTACCACTATTAGACCAAATTAAAATTGAACAAATCACAACAACTAATAGAAGCATAATTAACCAAAATTCAATCCACAATTCAACAGAAAATTCAACCCACATGAATTAATGAACAGTTAATGACAATCTAATTTAACAAAAACAAAATCAAGACATACTAACATAAGTATTGAGTTACACAACAAAAATTAAATAGAAATTGGCAAAGTAGAAGGAGAGGAAACACGATCTACTCATTGATTGCTCTATGTTCTTCCTGATGTCCCAAGTTCTAAATAGGTTTGATTCATTTGAATCAAGTGAAAGTGAAAAGTAAGACTTTGAGACACGATTCAAATTTTGTTAATGCAGAGCATCCAATATTTATTTGATGAGTCCATTGTTTTGGATCGAAACCCTTTTTTATTTGTAATGATATTTTTGGACTTGTAATGTTAGTTTTGGCCCTACAAGTTACTTTATATAATGTATCATTGTTCACGTTTTAGGATTAGAGAAAAAAGAAAGGTTACTATAGTTTTCAGAAAGTGAAAAGGTGAAAAAGAGTGTCTGTAATTGTATAATCAATATAGTGAATTGGTGTGACTTCTAAAAATGTAGACACGTTATTGAGTCTCATATATTTATATGTTTTGTCAATTTTATTTTTTTACGATTTATAATTTTCAAGATTCATAAGGTTTAGAAATTTAACGTTGTTTAAAATCCCAACAGTTATAATGATTGTTGAACTTCACGAGAAGTGGTAGAATTTAAACCTTGAATCCTACATATGCAAATTGCAATGACTTTTGGGTGCAGAGAGCAAGCTAATAGTATTTTTGAGGGTAAGAAGCAAAATTCAAGAGAAGCAAAGGTGAGTCAACTCCCAAAGTGGCTTCCTCAATTCCAAAATGCTACCAGTGATAACCACCATGAATGTATAGAGAGGGGTGTAAAAAGTTGCCTAATTTTCAGAGCAAATGGATTTAGTACACACTGGCACTTGACACTACCACTGGGGCTGAGAAACACAAGGCAAATGTCAAACATGCAAGTTGTGGGCAAAAGAGATGATACTAGGCTTGAATTGCTCTTCCGTATGGCTCTCATTGTGCCACCAAAATGATCATTAATCCACTGTTCGGAAACATTCAAAATATTTGCTTCTCTCCTCCTACGAAAATTGTGCAGGACTCTTTTTGTCACCTTTTTTTGAGTTTTGGGGCTCAAGGAAACTCGAAATGTTAAATACTTAAGTTGCGTTTAGATCATAAATTTGAATAGAAGTTTAAAAAAAAAAGGAGAAATTTAAATGAAATATAATTACATTTTATCAATATTTTTCTTTCATTTTCAAATCTCTGCCCAAATTTATGATCTGCCTCGTTTGGGAACAGGCTAATTTAGTAACTTTTTGGCTAATTGGCTAAAAAGGTTGGTAAGAAAAACCTGTATGTTTGGGCCAACTTTTTGGCTAATTACGAAAAGATGTGCAAAAAGTAGAGAGAAAAGGGAATCTTTGACTTTTTGGTATGAGTTGTTGGCTTTTTGGCTAAAAAGGTAACTTTTTGGCTAATTGGCTATTTTAACCTCTTGCCAAACGAGATATAATCTTGATGTTTCAATAACCATCAGGGTGACACTATTATTATCTCAGTCATTGAGATATTGAGTTCCACTCTTTCAAGGAAATGATATGAAATTCTGTTTGGTTTTAAGTTTTTAAAGACAATTTTTGTTTTTTGTGTTTTGTGTTTTGGTTAGTGATTTTTTTTCATTATTTAGTCATATTTTTAAATGTATCTAATCTAAATATAATTAAAAAGTAAAATATATTTGAAGAAATATAAAAAGATTTCAATAAATGCAAAAATATATTGAATTTTTATTTTTAATTTTGTATTTAGTGAATGTTTTTTTAAAGATTTCTTTACAAATTTTATATTTTTAAAGTGATCTAAATTAAGTGAATTTAAAAAATTGATGAAAATATTAAATTTTTTCATCAAAAACTAAAAAATAAAAATTCAAAATTCAAAACTATTTTTGAAGACTCTAACTTGCAATTATTATTGTACTTTCTTAAATAGGCAAATGTCCAATTTAATTGGTTTTATAAATTATCTCATAAAGACAAGATGAACCTTCATCAAGCTTATATCATACATTCATCTCATGAATTATACTTTCTTCGTCTCAAATAATGTCTGGTATCAAAAATAAAAACTTTAAAAAAATGTAATTTCTACGATTTTTCTTTTACTAGTTAAAAGATCTCATCAAATATTTTAAATTTGTGAAAATTGAATTTAAAAATTTTAAAACAAAAATATATAATTTTTAAGTACTGATTAGAGTTGGTTTCTCATTTTTTTTCCCCCAATGTAAACATAAGCACAATTGGAATTTGGTAACAGCCGCACGATTAATATTGTGAACGAGAAATTAAATTCAGAAGTGGTTATCATGAATATGAAATCATAGTGGCAAAGTCGGATTAAGCAATAATCTCCAATTGCAGTCAACAGTCAAAATGATAACCATTGAGATTATTTCAACAAAAATGTCACAGTTCTTAAAAATTCTACTAAAAATTTTATCAAATGTTTCACATGGGTATACGATTCACATGAAACCCGCATTGTATGAGTCTCATACCAATATTTGGTAAAAATTTTAATAGAATTTTTAGATCTCTAATATTACTCTTATTTCAGTTACCACAATTGTTTAAAAAAGAAATTTTTTCAAAAAATAAATCAAAATGATGAGAATTGGGGGCAAAGTGACCTCATCGAGGCAACATGGCACACGAAATTAAGGATAAATTTCCAAGGAAAGAAAGAGACATGTGGGTTCGGCATTGAAAAAAGTCTTCCACTAGAATGTCAACTTGTTTTACATTCCAATCTCAATCCCACTAGAATGAGGATTGTTGTGTGAGTGTTTTTGGAGTTGCAATGAGAATTTAACCGGTTGTGATCAACTAATCAGATACGTTTTTATTTTTGAGGTCAATTATTAAAAGAGTAATTATAAATGTAAAAAATATTATATTAAATTGATCACTAGTCCTACAATGGTTAGAAAAACTATAATTATCAAATTCAACAATGACTATTAATTCAAACTTGAGAAAAAATTATTAATTATTGGGGAAATTACCCATAGGTCCCATGTGAAACATGTGGTCTCCATTTAATTCCATAACTTTTTCACTACACCCAAAAGTCCTTTCCTCTCTCTCTCTGCTTTTTGCTTCCCTTCCTCTCTCGTTTTTTTTTCTGCATTTTTCTCTCATTGTGTTTGTCATGGAAGACGACCACCGGTGATCATGTCTTTCTCCATTGATCGGGGTTCATTGATAACCACCAACTATCGAAATCAACTCCAACGAAGAAGATGATATATTTTTCGACGAAGAAGATGAGTGGATCTACTTAGATCTGATGTAGATCTACTCAGATCTACATCAGATCTGAGTAGATCTACACAGATTTGGCTAGATCTAAACAAAAAATAGTTGTCGGAGTACAATCCTCTCTCTACATCCGTCTTTCCCCTTCGATCTCCTTTTTTTTTTTTTTCTCTCTCTGCTATACACTTCTGTTTTTCTGTTCTAATGGAGAAAATTTTCGAATTCTGAACAAGTAGTTTTCGAGTTTTAGTTACAGGCGGTGAAAACTGTAAAATTTTGCAGTTTTAAATTTTTTTTTTAGTGCTGGAATGAATCATGGTTTAAAACTGTAAAATTTTGCAGTTTTATAACATTCTTTAGAACTGTAAAATTTTACAGTTTCATAACATGTTTTTTAATTTTTTTTTTCGGGCAATATTCTAGACATTCCGGTGAGTCTCCGGCGACCGTTAAATGGAAGTCCGACGGTAGTAAGATGTGAACAGTGTCTGTAAATTAAAAAAAAAAAGAAAAGGATTTTTTGGTAACAATTAAAAATGTGTTGGACTAATTGGTGCAAGTATTTTATTTTGGGATTAGTTGGGTTTTGAACTTATTACATGAGACTTATCAGTAAGTTCCCCTTAATTATTACATGTTGTGTTTGCCATGACATAGGATTGGCTAGAATTTGAAGGTTGGTTTGCTTAAAACACTCAAAAAGAAGAATTTTGGCTAAGAAACTCTCCGATACCTAAGTCAATATGAGAATAAGCACTAAAAGTATGAGATTGAGTGTAAAATGTTATATACTTTTTCTGGAATGATCCTCTACACTTTTATGGGCTATATATGCATATGACCTTTTTTAAGTAGTTGAGAGATCACTGTTACAGTTAAATATAGTAGCTATATATTCTGTTTATCTTAATACCATATTATATTTATTATCATACTTAAATTTCTCACTTCCTATATAAAGGAGTTTTATATATATTATTACAACATTTAATATAACACAAATTTCTCTTCCTCTCTCTTAGATATCTTAATATGGTATCAGAGTTAGGTTAAGTATCTAGTAATTTTGCTTCACCTACTCGACAGATCTCAACCTATTCCGCTGCTATATTTTCTTTGCAGTATCGTTTCGTGATGAGCTCTTTCTTTGTTCGTTGGTTTATTCTTACCCCATATATCTTGATCATATTTTTTTTTACTCGCAATTTGTAGCACTCCAAAAAATTTCTTTTCTTCTCATCGCTTGAGCGACGAATTCATCGCTTGAGTGGTCTCGTGAAACTTCCACTACTTTTGCGAGTCTAAGATTCTAGCAGATGTTGATGTTTGTTCGAGCACAGGGTTGGTTGCTCAAGTGGTGTGGTGTTTCTGACGCTCGACCACAGGAGTGGTTGCTCAAGCGGTTTGTTCGGGATCAGCATATTTAAAAACCATTTTTGGTCCACTCTTCTTCATTATTTCTGATTCTCTCTCTTATCTCTCTCTCTTTAACCATTTTTGAGTTCAAAGCCCACAAAAGCTTGATTTTCATCTCCTTCTACTAATTTACTACCCCATGTTCCCTATATAAAAATGAAGAGCATGACGAGAGCTTTCTATCTATCCAAGTGGATTGTGTTTTCATTAAAATTGGATTTTTGGGTTTCTTCCTCTTCTAGCTTGAGGTAGGGATTTTCTTACTTCTGGTAGGGATTTCCTTGTTTCTTTTCAATATTTTCTTATACATAGATGGGTGGTATATTTGTATTGCATAAAAACCTCATGTTGAGGAAATTTTCTTGAAAGCATAATAAGGGAGTTAGGGTTTTCAAAATAAGGGGGCTGGATGTAAGATTAATGTGGATTAAGGAAGCTTTGGGTAGTTAGAACGTGGTTTTGTGTTTTAAAGTAAAAAGCCCTAAATTTTGTCTAACCTTAGTTATGGATATATATATATATATATATTTAAAGGATGAATTATTTCAATTGGCCTTAAATTATTGAAATTAAGCTTAAGACGAGTACAAATGATGATAATTAATTGTTGTGAAAATGATTGGGGTATATGAGGGTTATGTTAGAGAAATTGATAATGGAAATTGAATATAAAGAGTTGGTGTTAATGTTGAGAATTAAAGAATATGGTGGAATACAAATCGTGATTATTTCTAAAGATAAATCTTTATGCTTATTATGGGATGTGTTGTTGAATTAATGTACAATGGAAACAATGAATGATGTAGTTAGTTTAATCTATGAATTGCAATAATGAATAACATGATGAATTGGTGTAATGTGGTATTGGAATAAGGGTCCGTTTCCTTCCGGCTTGTGATCGGTAAAGTGTGGCACTTAATAGAGGTTCTGCAATTCTTTCGGAATAGCACTTAGAAAAGCATGTGGTCTGTTGAGATATGTGGAGGTTCTGCATTCCTTCTAGCTTGTGATCGGTAAAGCATAGCGCTTGATAGAGGTTTCGTCTTCCTTCCAGAGTAACGCCTGGAAAAGCGTGTGATTTGTTGATATAACTTGGTAATGGAGCCAGTGGTTGATTGTGAACTTTTGCGGGATAATTATAATGGAATTTGTATGTGTAAATGTGATAATTAGAAACAGAGAATTGAACTGTATAAGTTTGGAAAGATGAAATCGTGTTGAATTATTCTTATATAGATTAGTTATGTGATATGTGTTGTAATATATATATATATTGGAGCTATACAGATTATGGTAAGGTGGTGGTTAATTGTGAATTAAAGAGTAGGATGTTTGATCATTTGGAATTCATGGTTAATAGACCTAAGGTCCTTTTGTATTGTTAAAGAGGAGTTTTTAAGAAAATTGTTGAATTCAAACAAGAAGGATAAGAAGGTAAAAGAATGAGTTTTCTTAGAAAAAGTTAGCGAATTCGTATGAGAAAGGTATTATTTACGTATACTTTATTTTGACTATAAAAGGCGCATTATTTACCTATGTATTACTCTTTAGCATTCATGATCGTATATATTTATCGATTCTATTGTTAAGAATCATTGTAGATCCCTATTGGACATATTTGTTCATCCTATGTTATTTTTTCCATTTTCAGGAATAGAGTCGGAAACTCCGATTTGAAGATTCAAGAAGTCTATTGTCCTTTGTGTGTATTTGTTATATAAAGTATAGATGAGAGATATGTTGTGATTTGAGATTAATGAGTGTCTTCTCATGTAATTATTTATTTTGGAATATTTCAATGTAAACCTTGCGCATGTATATTTGTTGAATTTATTTGAGAGGGAACACTTTCTATTTATTCAAGTGTAATTCTTATTCGAATACATATCATGTAACTGGACTTAAATTAAAGATTTTGGTAATATATCCGGGTAATAAAATTTGGGGCGTGACACAATCTTTTTTTTTTGTTTTTTTTCTACTCTGTCTTTCTCTTTGCTTTAACCTCAAATAGGTTTCTATCTTTAAACCTATTTGAATTTGAGGGGAGGAGAGGGTATTATACCTATATCATAGTGAGCATGGTTATACACCAGGCAAACCACCCAAGTTGCTCCTTAGCGCACTACCTAAGTCGTCACCTTGGTGTACTCTCTAAGCCGCCCCTTTGCGCACTACCCGGAGTCATCCCTTGGCGCACTACTTAAGCTGCCTCCTTGGCTCATTTTGTTCCTTTCCAAGCCGCCCTTTGGCGCACATGGTTCCTTTCCAAGCCACTCCCGGGCGCACTTCTTCATCTATTGCTATTACCGTTCAGCACCACGTCATAAGTTACATGTATGCCACGTTTACTAGTTCAACACCCATTCTTCTTCTATAATGGTTTGGCACGACCATAAACTGTTTCTCGGTGTTAGCTTTGTTAGTTCCGACCCTATTCTTACAATGGTTCGACATGACCACAAACTGTTTCCCAACATTAGCTCTGGCCTTTGATCTATCTCAAGCGCCCTTGCGCTTCCATTCAGACTTTGCAATTCATTTGCCTTGGATCTATTCATATTTTATTTTATTTTTTGTCTTAATTTCTCTCTCCAAACTCAAGTTGGTATCCCTACTTAAGTTTGAGGGGAGTGTTAAATATAGTAACTATATATTCTGTCTGTCATACATACCATATTATATTTATTATCATACTTATGTTTCTCTCCTCTTATATAAAGGAGTCTTGTATACATTGTTACAACATTCAATATAACACAAATTTCTCTTTCTCTCTCTTTTAGATATTGTAACAATCACTCTTATTATTCTACTTTGTATAAGGTCATATCCCATGTTCACGAATTTCTAAGAGTGGGTTAGTCTCTGTTTAGTAGAACACGGGTTGAGCTGGTTTGGCTATTAGGATTGGCTAATTGGTATTTGGAGCTAACTTATGGTCCTGCTTGTCTTTAGGGGTATATGAAAAATAACCACTACAAGTATCAAACTCTTCTCTATAAAAGTTAAACTCGAAATCTCCTAACAACCACAAAATAGTGCTACACTATAATAAGATTAAAACTTTGATTAAGTAATAATTAAGTTCATACCATTTGAATTTTTTTTACTCTTCTAACTTCAGATGAAAACAAACCCCCCCCCCCCTTCTCCACCCCCCCCAAACACAAACACACACACACACACACACATATATATAACACTTAAGATTATTGCCAAGGTTTAAATTTTTATATTTTTTTTAATAATAATTTTTTTTTCCAAAGAGAATAAAAGGGAACATGAAAAGAAAAACTACATTTATGAGTTTTTTAAATTTTTTTTTATTAATCAATAGAACATTAATTATAAGTATGAAAAATATTATATCATCAAACATACTACTAATCCACAATAGCTAAAAGGTTTACCAGCCCAATAACACAACCAATAAATGAAACACACTTAGCCCAAACTCCCATAATTGGGGAGAAATAAATCATTACAAATGATATCAAACTCTTCTCTATAGGAGTTGAATTTATAATCTCACACTACAAAAGTTTTATACATCCATTAGGCCAAATTCTCTATAGGGGTTTTGTTTAATTAGAAAGAAAATTTGATAGAAGTAAAATTGAAAGAAAATGAGGTGAAAGAAAACAAATATAAAATAAAATATATTTCTTATAAGCGTTTGATTAAGATGAAAATTTTATAAGAAAAATATAAAAAAAATTTAAAAGTTTAATCATAGATAACTCAGTCATTGAATTATTTTTAAATTTTTTTTTTTATAAAAAATTAAAAATTAATTACAATGTTAATATAAGTTATCCCTTTCTCTTGTAGCTTGAGTTGATAGTCAACAGTTCAATACCTAGTTAACGATGCTGGGCATTCTGTTAGAGGTCATTCCGTCGATGGTTGTTAGATACCTGTTCTTCCATCGAATGGAGAACCTGTTTGTCAGAAGTCACTGTTGTGTATTGTTGTTTAAAATTGTGAAATTAAATAAATAGATTTATGAAGAAAACAAATTATATACCAAGAACATATGCTGATAATTACAACTAAATTTCAACAGAAATACACAAAACAATAAAAGGGTAAAGAGACGAAACCGAAGCCTGCACGGAAACAGTTTCCTTAAAACAGATTTCGCCGCCTCACGGGTCGAGTGCTTGAGGAAACCCGGCGTCTGTCTCCCAGGATACGACGGTCAAAACCAGCTACGGCAGAAGCACTATCTGTCTAGCTTAGCGAACAAAACAATGGCAGCACTCTCTCACAATAGGAACTTTCTGGCAAACTGACTTGTAAAATGGAAGCAAAAATTTCTATATTGAAACTTGACAGGAGGGTCTCAATTTATACATGTATGGGGGAGAGAGGAAGAGCCTCCAGCCTTTAAGGCTAGTCATTAAAACACCAAGCATCTATAGCCCCTTTCCACAAAATGAAAAGTATGGATGCCCAAAGGATTCACACCCTTTAGCCAAGAAAAAAGATTTAAATACTCTTTAAAATCCTATTCATGAATCTAACATCATGAAGCAATTTCTTGGCAATTTCTTATTCAAAACCTAATGGTTTTTGGCTCACTTGGACCTAACACAAAAAGTGGTTAGGACCCACTTTAATATTTAATTAAAGTCATCACACTTTAATAAAAATTAAAGTCCCCAAAAATCATTTTTTCCAACAATCCCCCACATGAATAAAAATTGACCGAATGACTCAACAAACGGACATCGTTCAACAATAAAGACTCTGAGAAAGAGTACAACGGACTAACCCCGACATCAGAGAAGGTAGCTTTTGGCTTTGAACCTCTCCCAGTGAAAACCTATCGAGTTTACTGGCTGATCAGCGAATGAGACATCTTGAACTACTCTGCCGTTTGTGTAAACTGAGACAATAGATCTCACACGGGAATTACTCCTACCACCATTATGTTCTCACTGGTGTGCCCTGTGTGGCCCTGGACACTAGCCTGGTTCAGCGAGTGGTTTCAAAGAATCTTGGCCTGCCCAATTCTTCTAGAAGCGGCCCCACTTCAAACTCACATAGGTGACTCTACTAAAGTATCCTGCAATACTTAGCTCAACAGCTTAACACATAAGAGTCATTAAAAGCTCTGTTTTTCCTCTACACTTGCAGGTATCACTGATAGAAGGAATGGCTGGAGGTTTAACCTCCTCAGTGACATACCACCGTTACACGCAATTAGGTTGTCCCATTGAACCTAGATCTTGGGATCTCCAGTCAACTAGGTTGGGTTTCCATTCCGGTAACTTCCAAAGGCCTTAACCCCATTCCTTTTGACGATGTTTCGACTAACACTCGACTTAACCCTTTGGTTAGCGGATCCGCAATGTTGTCCTTAGACTTTACATAGTCTAAAGAGACAACTCCATTCGAGAGTAGTTGTCGTATGGAATTATGTCTACGACGAATATATCTAGACTTTCCATTATACATATTACTCTGTGCCCTACCAATTGCAGATTGACAATCACAATGAATACAAATAGCTGGCACAGGTTTAGACCAACGTGGAATATCTTCAATGAAATGGCGAAGCCATTCTGCTTCTTCCGTTGCTTTATCCAAAGCAATAAACTCTGATTCCATCGTTGATCTAGATATACACGTTTGCTTGGAAGATTTCCAAGACACGGCTGCCCCACCAAGAGTGAACACATATCCACTAGTGGACTTTGAGTCCTTTATATCTGATATCCAATTCGCGTCACTATATCCTTCAAGCACCGTTGGATATCGAGTATAATGCAGTCCATAATCCCGAGTGGAGCATAAATATCTTAACACCCGCACAATGCCCTTCCAATGAGAAGCATCGGGATTACTTGTGTATCTACTAAGCCTGCTAACCGAGTAAGCTATATTCGGCCTAGTACAAAACATCAGATACATTAAACTTCTAATTACCCAAGAATATTCTAACAGAGAGACACTCTCTTTATTATTCTTGGTAAAATGTAGACTTAAGTCTACAGGTGTCAATGACACACTCGTATCTGATCCACTAAACTTCTCAAGTATCTTATCAATATAATGAGACTGAGAAAGTACAATTCTGCCAAATGTTTTGGTAATCTTAATTCCCATAATAACATCTGCAATGCCCATATCCTTCATGTCAAACTTAGAGTCTAACAACTTCTTGGTAGTTTTGATCATTGCATCATTACTACCTACAATGAACATATCATCAACATATAGACACAAAATGACATAACCTCTGTCAGTGTCTTTGACATAAATACACTTGTCACATTCGTTGATTCTAAACCCATTTGACAACATTACATTGTCAAACTTCTCATGCCATTGTTTAGGCGCTTGCTTCAAACCATACAATGATTTGACAAGTTTACAGACTTTCTTGCTTTGCCCTGGAGCTGAAAACCGTATAGGTTGCTCCATGTAGATTTCTTCATTCAAATCCCTATTTAAGAAAGCTGTCTTTACATCCATCTGGTGTATCTCCAGATTGCGCAAAGTTGCTATCGCAATCGCCATGCGAATGGATGTTATCCTAGTTACAGGTGAGTACGTATCAAAGTAATTCAGGCCTTCTTGTTGTCTGTACCCTTTGATAACGAGCCTCGCCTTATACTTGTCAATAGACCCATCGGCCTTTATCTTCTTTTAAAAATCCATTTGCAGCCTAAAGGCTTCCAACCTGGAGGTAAATCGACTAACTCCCAGGTGCGGTTCTATAAGATAGAGTCAATCTTACTTTTGATCGTTTCTTTCCATAAAGGACTCTCAGGAGAAGTCACAGCTTCGTGGAAAGTTTGAGGTTCGTTCTCAACCATCTAAGTCAAGAAGTCTGGATCAAAAGACTTGAACATCCTAGCCCTTTTACTCCTTCAAGGCTGATCAACACCTTGATTCGCAACTTGATCATCAAAATGATCAACATCACTAGCAAGCTCACCAAATTGCTCCAAAACCTCGGAACCCCTTCTTAGGTTCGGCAAGGAAAAATGTCTTCAAAGAAACATGCATTCCTTAACTCCATGATGGTATTCCTGTGAATGTCTGAAGTTTCAGACTTATGTACTCTAACATCATGAAGCAATTTCTTATTCAAAACCCAATGGTTTTTGGCTCACTTGGACCTAACACAAAAAGTGGTTAGGACCCACTTTAATATTTAATTAAAGTCACCACACTTTAATAATAAATTAAAGTCCCCAAAAATTATTTTTTCCAACATGTATATCTCTCTATTAGAGTTTGGAGCTCAATTAATTTATTAAAAGAATTTAGTTTGATTTGGTGTTAGTTATAATATATTTTAATATATTATATCTAACTTTTAAAAGTTCAATAATAACAATTAGGTTTTGATAAAAACCTCAAGAATCAACCACATATTTATATATATTGTTTCTTCCGAAAGTGTAATTGCTGATTTTATTATTCTTGAGCGTTGCATCCGTGATTATCAATTTGGTGAGATAGTGCCTTTGTTCTTTGTATTAGAAAATCAAATCGTGCTGTGATTGTTTTTGGATTTGACAGCTGCTATACAAATTCGATTGACGAATCAGTTCGGTGGCTTGGTTAAAGTATTGTCAGTGTGCATGTTCGGTTGATTTGGGTATATTATTTTGAGTCTTCTATAATTTTATTTTGAAGATTTTTGTTCATCTACTTGGTGAGGTTTTTTCTCTTATTTATTTGTAATTATTTGAAATTCACGTAAAGGTGATTTGTGAGACCATTCGTGTCTTATTTGTAATCGTTTGAAAATTCTTTAGTTGATAGTGGAATCGAATTTTGATCCCGTGAACATACCTCACATTGAGGAAACCACATAAAATTTTTGTGTGGCTATTGATTTAATTTTTCTATATTAATTTTTATTCTCATTAATTAATTTACTTGTGACAAATCATATATTTTCTCTAACGGTCACTTCGTATAGATTTATCAGATTGTACTAATCTCGGCCGACCATTGTGATCAGCTCTTTTTGGTTTTCTATAGCTGAACAAGTTTTGGTTTCGGGTGGTGGGGTTGCCCATCATTTTCTGGGTTTATCTGGGCTTGGGTTTCTTTGACAGAATTCTTGTCCTCCACAATTACATAATGACAACTTTTTATAATTTTTTAATTTCAAATTAAAACTTCTATAAATGTGAATTATAATTATAAGAATATCACCACGACTATATGACTATCACCAAGGTTCCTCTAGAGTATTTTTTTCCTAAAATTTCTTAAAGTGGTGTATTGTGTGGTTGAGATTTAATGCTGAAAAATTGATGTGACTTGTTATTAAATCTCAACCACACAATACACTACTCTAGGAAACTTTAAAAAAAAAAAAAACTCTAGAGGATCCTTGCTATCATATGTAATACAATTAATGCTCCTGACCAATAAAACTCCGCAAAAAAGACAAAAAAGGACATACCTTTTTTCTCACTCAACCAATGAAAGTGGGAGAAGTAAATCCTCCTCCACCATACCAACAATGTTTATGGATCATGGGAAAACACAGAACGGCAAAATAATAAAATCCTAGAGCAAAACACTATGCTTGCAATTTTGATCTTGAATCCCCCTGCTTGTTATGTTAACAGTCACGGTACAGTTCATCTTCACCACAACATGCTTCTTGAATACTCCAATTATCTTCACCCTTCCATCGACCATGGTGTAGCTACTCATAAGCAATGTTCCCGAACTCGAATCGCTGCTAAATCTCTCAACACCCACCACTTTTTCTAGTATCACATCAATCGTGACATTCATTCGAAGCGTCCTCCTAGCCTTAGCAATGCCCGGAGGATTCCTTCCCTCCCCCACGACCATGCCGCCATAGTAAATGCTCGTGGTGGAGTTAGTAAATTTGAAGGAGGCCACATTTGGGTTTTTTACCGACACATCAACTATGACTGTTAAGTTTGTGGTAGGATTAACACGACCCAAACCTTGCACCATCATGGAGTTCATTTTCATCTCTGGTTCTTTGACTTTTAACACGGTAAAAATGAGCACTAAGAGGGTGACAGATAGGATTAACACGAGGGCGACGATGCAGCCACAACACTTGATGAATTTGAGGCTGCGGTGCTTCTTCAACTCCGTGGAGATGGCGTGATCGTCTTCGAAGATGATCCGGTGAGATGAGGGAGCTAAGGGCTTGATCTGTTCCATTTCGGTCATGGGTGGATGTTGGATTGGAGGTGGCGGATATGGAGGTGGAGGGGGTGAGTTTTTGGTTGGTGAGAAATACCAAGAAATAATAATGGAGTGTTTGGTTGATTCTTTTTCATTTTAGTATTTCAGAGACGGCACAAACTACAACTATAAACCCATCAAAATCGTAGAGTCTTCGTATTTTTGTTTTCTTGTCTTCCAAACGCGTTAGCCCAGCATTTGAATATTGACTAGTGACTTTGTTTTGAGAAATTTTCTCCGTTTGCTCAATGGGTACATGTACTAGTAATATACATTTGACTGATTCAAAAAACCAAACAATAAACAGAAGCTTCTTTTGTATTGTTTATATATAATATTAGTGTATTTTAACATTAAATGGATTTGACACGTACACTTGGTAGTCTAGGTGATTTGATTAAAAAATTTATGAGACAAAAACACTACTTGGATCTTAGTTTAAAAGGTCCTTGACCGGAAATATAGTTCATTGGGGTGGTTTTCGGAACCTTAGGGGTTGTTTGATTATTGGATTGTAACATAGAATTGAGATTATTAGTTGTAATACTCACATTTTAGTATTTATTTAGATTAGATTTCGATAAATATTCTATCTACTTTTTTTGATAAGTCCGGTTTATTAGACCAATTAATTTAGGAGACCAATCTCACCGTCCACTAATGGGGCCTCAACTAAAGTCAGGACAAAGTCCAATATGAATTGACTCAAGAAATTATTTACACATGGGAGATTTCGGACATGAGATCTTGAAGGGAGCACACCTCAAATCTCAAGCCTAGACTAAACAAAATTAACGAATTTTTTAATCCTACAACTAATAATGCGAAATAAACATATATTTGAAATTATATATTTTCATATGTATTGCAAAATAAATGTGAGTATTTCAATTAAATAACTAATCCTACATTAATTTTATATATTGTTAATTTCTTCACTATTAATTTCACTAATCAAATACAACCTTAGTTTTCCATGTCTAGATAGAACAATTTTTAGGGATGAGATACTTATAAAAATTAAGAATTCAAGAAATTAGGCACGCAGCAAAGTTATTAAGCCCCATAAAAAAATTTAAAAAAAAAAAAAAAAAAAACGAAGTTGTTAGAGCATCTCCAACGGTAGTAGGCATTTTACCTATCTAAATATTACTATAAAGTATATATTTTATTTTGGCTATTAACTGTTTTATGTTTTTACTCCAACCATGCTCTTTATTTTAGCTATTTATCCAAATACTATTAATTTTATAGAATGCCACGTCAACAACAAAGATGGAGGGAAATGATCCTAATGATTGAATACATTTTGCCTAGCGTTGAAGGCTAGCTACATGTAGCTAGTGAATATGAGTTGAGCCAAAATGCCTAATCATATGTCTAGTGCATTGGAATTGAAAAAAGTGAATCCCACTAGGCATTTTAACTAACAAGTATTATATGCCTAGTGCATTGGAATTGAAAAAAGTGAATCACACTAGGCATTTTAACTGACAAGTATTATATGCCTAGTGCATTGGAGATGCTCTTAAGCAAAAGGTTGAGATTAGGAGATTGATAAAATATCTCCCAAACTTAGTGTAAATTATTAATAGGTCTTATTTTTGAGATTAAAAATTACCTATCAAGTTTTATTGATAAATTTATTAAGTGATAAAATTTATCAATCTCACTTTTTTTTTTTATGAATAATTTTATAGTGATAAATTTATCAACTAAAATTTATAAGTAAATAAATTTAAGGGATAATTACATTTTACCCCCTGTGGATTCAAGTGTTTTCACATTACCCCCCTGATGTTTGTAAATGTACTAATAAACACCCAGTGGTTTTGACTAAAGTGCAAAAGTGACGGGACGTGACAAAATTATAGAAAAGACTAGAATATCCCTAGATATTTATATTGCGTACATGCTACAGTCCCTTCAGTTGTTTGATTACGATTTTCAGGGGGAGAGAGAGAGAGAGATAGAGGGAGAGAGATACACATGGGTTAGGGTTTCAAAGGATTTGCAAAGCAAATCAATAACAATTGATTGAGACTACAAAGAATCTGCTTTTCGAAATTTTACTCCAGGTCTTTTGAAATTTTACTCCAAGTAACAATCGATGAACCGTACAAAAATCTGTTTTGTGTGACTATTTGCTGGTTTGATTGCGATTTTGTAAATTTATTGTATAATATGTTTGGAAAATGACTTGTTTGATTGTTGATGTTTTCGAAAATTAAAAAAAAAAAAGGGCTTTATTGGTAGGATTTTTACTTTACGATGTATGTTTGTTGGCTTGTTGTTACCTTTCTGTTAAGGTTGCTGTCTTATTGTTAACTTTTTTGATAGAGTTTATATTTTGATGCATGACTATGATTTTTTGTGTATGGAGGTGGAGTTGATAGTAGTCCCCTAACTATTTGTTGTTTATATCTGGAATAATAAATTGGGTTTTTTTTTTTTTTAAAAAAAATTATGCAAAAATGGCCACATATTTGAGGTTTTGTTGATTTTGATGCATGACTGTGATTTTTGTGCATGAAGGTGGGATTGATAGTGGCTCCCTAACTGTTTGTTGTGTATTGAGAGACAATATGTCTATTTAGTGTTAGGTTTTTTATTTGTTTATGTATTCTTTTTTTGCTTTTTGCTTTTTTTTTTTTTTCCCCTTTTTGTGTGTTGTAATGTTCAGGCATTAATTTGTTTATGTATTATTTTTGTCTTTTGTGTCATGTATGATTAATTAGGGTGAGGTGATGGCAACAGAGTTTAGTGTTGAGTTATATTATGGAGGTTACTTTACTAAGCCTCCAAATATAGTGTATAAGGGAGGAAAAGTTAATTACTTTCAATACTTTGATCCAGATAGGGTTGGGTTTTTTGATTTTCAGAAGTTGTACTTAAGCCTAGGCCCTTTACTCGCCAACTGTATTACAGAGTTCCTGGGGAAATACTGGACATTGGTCTTAAGGAGATGAATTCAGATAAGGATGTAATTGATATGTTATTCCATTATATGGGTCTGAATGTGGTTGCCTTATATGTAAAGAAAGGTCATGAGGCATTTCAGGTTTTAGGTCCAAATGGGAAAGTCATAAAAGGGCCACAAATTCTACAAATAGAAGCACAAATAGAATTGGATTTTGGACACAATAGAAGATCATGCAAAGGTCTAGTATACAAGAAATCCACAATGTTCAAGAGGAGGGGTGGACCAACCACCAGTTCCAGAAAATCTGCAAGTCAACCAAGCAATAAGGTAAATTCATTTCGATTTCAGTAATTTCACTTTATGCATTTCAATTTGAATTGAATTCTTATTGCAGATCTCAAATGCTTTATCTCAACAAGCTGAAACACACACATCTTTATCCCAACCAGCTGTCACTTATCCTGTTGTATCCCAACAAGCTGCCAGTACTTATCTATCTTCATCCCAACCAGTTGCCAGTACTCAATCACAACCAACAATGCCTTGTGGAGTAAGTGCAAGCAAGTGGATTTGCAGCACCTGGAATTAATGCAAAGGACAGGGCAAAGGGTTTAAGGGATTAGGTTTAGGTGGCTTATCTTATCCAAACAGAAGAAGTTTTTTGTAATGTTGGAATATTGGAATGTTGGAAGTTTTTTGTTGGCATGTTGGAATGTTATCTTAAATGTTGGAATGCTGGAATGTTGTAAGGCTTGTTTTTTGTAATGTTGGAATGTTGTAAGGCTTGTTTTTTGTCAATGCACAAGCTTTTATAATTGAAATGTTGGAATGTTGTTGACATTAAAACAGGTTTTGTAATTCAATTGTTGAAATGTTGGTCTTAGAGAGCAGGTTTTGTGAGTACAATGTTGATATATTAATGCTTAATGAACATGCTTCTGGTGTTGGAATTGAACAAGTTTTTTAATGCTTCAAAAATATATTTCATTTATAGCAAAAATAGTCTTCAATATTACATATCTTCCTTCCTCATATCAGGTTACATAACATTTTTTTTTTTCATTTGAGTACATGCAATATAGCATAAAAATAGTATCCAACTTCCTATAGCAACATTGTAACAACCCTCGCTTTGCCCTAGTCATGCTTGCATGCATTTACATGATTCTGTCTCGTTAAGTTGCATTTGTAGACCTTGATTCGTTTTGTCTAAGTGTTGCTTGCATGTTTTGTTTCTTGCTTGGTGTGTGTAGCCGATGTCATCTTAAGCCTAGGTTACACCCTTGAACCTCTTATATCTAGGACCATCTTGGAATCCACTTTGGTTGACCTCCACCTTCGCCCAGGAATATTGGCCGAGATGTCGTCATCTAGGCCGAGGTGTGTATCTGTCACGACCCAAACCCGCCCCTATGGGTTTAGCACCGTAACCGGCCAGTAATCCGTGATTACCAAAGGCCTGCTTAACAGTAATAACAGTAATCCAGAGTACAGGGGCTGGCGGAAGCCAAAACAGTAATAAAAGATGTCAAATGAGCTGTGACAGTCTGTATGCAAAAAGACTTTTCACAACATAATCACATTGGAAACAAAAACAGTATGTACATACATCATATACAGGCGTTCAGGTTAGGGACCAAATCCCTACATAACAGTACAGTAACAGTCTATACAGTAATACAAAAAGAGATACAAAAAGGTGGAAATCTAAAACACCCCCAAAAAGCCCTAGCTTGAAGGACTTGGAACTTCGCAGTGAGGCACGGTGGTTGGCTTTGACAAAATGGGAGCTTAGCCTGATGCTCCTAGCAACGGTCCGGTGCCTGTATACCTACATATATATATGGGCAGTGAGCTAAAGCCCAGTAAATAACATATGCGTAAAGAGGTTAAGAATGAATGTCTTTTCAGTATTGAAAACAGTCATTTATCAGTATATCAGTCATTCAGTTTGTGGCTCATAATTCATGCCATAACAGTCATTCAGAAACTATAATAGTCATATGTGGTACATCCAATAGCAAACAGTACAGTAGGTCTTAACAGACCGAACAGTCAGTTGATGGTTATCATATCAGTAAACAGTAGTGGTTCCAAACATGGGAACCAACAGAGATCTCTGTGACAGTAGCAGTACAGTACAGTAACAGTAAATTGCTATGGATGCCACGAATACAGTTCACAAATAGGACAAACATTCATTCAGTAAGAAATATCATTTCAGAAAGCAGTACAGTTGTTCATTCAGAAATATTCATGATTGAACATATCTTTACAACATTGTTACTCACAGAGCACTGGGCTATAAGCAGCTAGAGCGTCCTCGGAAGCCAACCCTACACAGTTACAGAACGAACACACACTAAGCTACACAGTTAGGAAAATAGTAACTTAATCCCTAATTTGCCTCGGTGTGGTTCTACATCAATATCCTCCTTAAGATGCCTTAAACATGCCCTAGGAATGCCTAGGATGGAAAGATGATGCAAAGATGCACTTTTAAACACTTTACAAAATTTTCAGAAAACAGGGGTCACGCTCGAGCGTGGCTTTCTACGCTCGAGCGGACATGCAGACAAAGGATCCCTGCTCGAGCGTCACTTTATTTGCTCGAGCAGACTGTAAAACATGACAAAAGTACTGGATGCATGAAATTCACGCTCGACAGGTGCTCGACCCCCGCTCAAGCGTGAGACACAAGTCCTCGCTCGAGCGTGCATTCCCTCGCTCGAGCGGACTGTAAACACATGCAAAGTATTAGATACACGCATTTCACGCTCGAGCGTTCATTTCTCCGCTCGAGCGGACTGCATGAATCTAGAGTGTACACTCGAGCGTGAAGTCCTACGCTCGAGCGTGGGTCCAAATTCTGGAATTTTCAAATTTGAACCTCAAGCTCAAAACTCAATTTTAAAGTATCAAATTCGATCATCTTGGGCTAATTTTCTGGAAAACACTTGTAAACTCATAGTATGACATGTTTCAAAGGTCAATTTGAGGAATCAAAGCCCAAAGGTAGTTCAATTAAATACAATTTCAAAGAAGTTTTCATGAACATGAAGAACATATGACATGCATGAATTCTAGTGAATTCTAATGCCTCAAAACATGATCCAAAGCAAGATTAAACTCAAAACCATGATGAACTCATGGACTAGAACAAGAATGTAAACTTGCATACAAGATTTCATGAAAATCAACTTCAAAATGCAAGAATGTGCACATGCATGCATGATTCAAGCTTCAATTCAACAATTTAAGCCATAACTTGGCTCTAAACTCCAACAATCCTCTAAACCATGCAAGAACCAACCCAAAATATGAACAAGAAGGTAAATTCTCTACCTTAAGTCTCCAATTTCAAATGTAGAAGCTCAAATATGCAATCCTCTCTTCAAAACTTCTAATTTCCAGCAAGAATTCTAGATGAATTCAATGTCTCCAACATTCTAGCTCTCTCTCACGTTTTTGGTCTTAGAGGAAATGAGGAATGATGCAAGACTAAGCTTCAAACAACATTTGGTGAGGTGGCCCACTAAATGGCAAAAGGGTAATAAACATAACTAGTGCAGTTTAACATTATTTAATCTAATTTAATCATACCAAATCAAGTTCCAATTAAATTTACCATAAAAATACATAAATTCTAACTAGCATAAAACATTTATCAATTTCAGATTCGGCCGCCGATACGGCCTTCAATTTAGAGTTTAAAGCACAAAACATGAACAGATCATTCAACAGTCAACAGATAGAAATGCACTTAAGCTATACACTCAATCAATCAGTTCAGGATTTCAGTCAATCAATCATTTAACATGCTTAACCATAGATTAACACTAATCAGTGGTGAGGGTTGTCACAGCATCACCTAGGCCGAGATGTGTATCATCTAGGCTGAGATGTTATCATCTAGACATCCTAAATCTTTGATCCCTACACCTGGTGATCTTGTTCCTGGACTGGTATGACCTAGACCGAGGTGTGGCACATCTAGGCCGAGGTGTGGCACAGCTAGGCCAAGTGTTATCCTTCATAGCCGAGATCATTGAGACTTTACTTGCTGAAGCCTATGTCTTGATCCGAGGTCATTACTTGCCGGAGTATCCATGTCACCTTACTTGTTATACACACTTTGTCATGCTCTTGTCTTGTCATTCAATCACCTTTTTGAGGAAACCCAATCCGGTGGTGCCACGTGTCCCAGCAGAGGGTTAAGTCTGCTGGCAGTAGAGAAACCCACATCATTTTGTCATATCTTTTGCATGGTAGAGAGAGAAGCTCTAGGAAGAAGAGAAGAAGTTCTTAGAGAGAAGTAGATTTCGAAGCTTGATCCTTAGAGTATAAACCGTTTGATCCGTGTTTTGAGGTTAGATTCTTGATCTACTCTTGTTGTTCTTTATGTTTATCTAACCACATTGCATGATCTAGCATGATTCATGAGCCATGCATTGATTTAAAGCTTGTTTTAGAAAAAGAAAATGATGTTCTTGTGTTCTTGAAATAAGACCATGGTTTGATCCGAAAGTTTGTATCAAGATCCATGTTTTTGTGTTTGTTTTCTTAAGATCTTCAAGTATGGGTACCCAGGTTCATGTTTTTGAACTCATACCACGAAATCTTATATTTTAAATAAAGAAATAATGATTTTAGCATTTATGTTCTTCATGTTCATATTCTTCATGTTCTTCAAAGGAAACCCAGATTTTCCCCAGACTTCGTTTCCTTGAATGTGGTCATCGGGACCATACCTCGGCTAAGAGGTGTGGAACCTCGGCCAAGACCTGGTTGGTACCCAGCATGTTTTCCCGAGATGAGAAACAGTGTTTTAACTCCCAGCACGTGTTTTGCTTTGTCTTGACTGAGTTTTGAAAGAAATGCCGAGATCATTTACACTCATGCAAAGCTTGTTTTAGGAATGCATTCCATGTCCATCTTTGAACATCTCTTCTTGTCTTCTTGAAATGCATTCAATGAAATTTATTATGTACTTGTAGGCCTTGGATCCTTACTTGTAATCCCCATACTCGAAGAGCTATGTGAGTGGTATTTTTAATAAAGCTATGTTATAAAGTTTTGATAAAGCTTTGCTTCGCTTTGGAAAAGTATTTGATTAAGCATGAATGATTATCCCTAGTTTTTGTATCAAGTATTATCTTGTTTTGATGACATTCTTGGAAAGTCCTTAGTGCTAGGGGATTATAATGCAACTAGCGCGTTTGTCTTGGAAAGTCCTTAGTGCTAGGGGCCTATAATGCAACTAGCACCCTTGTTTGAGATATCTCCCTTGTCTTGCCACCGACAGTTGACCGCGTGGGTTTGTCCGAAATGTCATCCCTTGTATTATATTGATGCTAGCAAGCATCCCTTGAAGCTTTGAAAGATTTGATAGATGAACTTGGTTCATCCCTTGATTTTGTATAAGCTATGATATGTATTGTTCTGATAAAGATCTCGTATATCATTCATTTAAACCATTATTACTAATATCATTCACTGAGTATTCAAGCTCACCCTCTCCTTATATATATGTAGGTGACGAGCAAGAAGGCGGTGACGCCTAGATGTGTTTTGCAAGATGTTTTTGGATTCCTATTTTGTAGCATCTTGAAGATTATGCTTCTTGGCTTGGTAGTTTATCTCTTTTGTATATGTCGGCTTGAGAAGCCTTTTGATCAAGATGTATTATGTACTTATTTTATTTGTAATCAAGTTGTAAGACCATGTTAAGATGTATGTCATTTTATTTGATCTATGCACAGCTCTTATGGACCAATTAGATTTAAATTTATTGCTTCCGCACATGTAAGCCCCATATGTATACTCTGATTGTGTGTGAATCTTTGTAAGTTGGCCTTTAGTAATCTCGAATTACTGGCCATCACGACATCATTCTACTAGGGGCGGAATGGGGTTGTGACAAACATGAGCTTTTTCCACTTCAAACTCCATATGATTTAATTGTTGCACGAGTCTTGGTAGTAGATCAGGCGAGCGGCAGCATAATGGTGGGTCAATCTACTCAAAATATTCACAAGTGGCATGAATCTGAAAATTTTAATAAATAAGTTTAGATTTTTATTTCAATATTATATAACATAATAATAAATTAATTAATTACTTAATTATTAAATATTGAAAGTGATTATCCCATAATTTGCACATCCTATAAATCTTCTTTCCATATTTGTATTTGTCCAAGCTATTCTCACCGAAGATCTTTGGCCGCAGTAGCATGTACGAGCTAAACTTTATCCACTATATTGGGAACCTTAGGAGGATGACATCTTCAAAAATAGAAGTGGTCCCAGAATTTTTTTGGCTAGAAAAGTGAGTTTGGAATTTTTTTTAGTTGCAAAAACTGGGTTTGGTTGCTTCATGTTTATATAGGCAAGTGGATGGCCAAATTAGGGGCAAATTGGTCATTTAATCCTTTCATTTAGGCGCCAAAACACTTAAAACCAGCGCAGACATGCTTTTTTGGCTTGTGTTTTACACTTACTGTTAAGTTTATTGGATCCCGTTACTTTTGCACTTTAGTCAAAATCACAAAATGTTTATAAGTACATTTACAAATGTCAGGGGTAATGTAAAAACGCTTGAAACTATAAGAGGTAAAATGTAATTATCTCTAAATTTAATTAATAGAATTGATTAATTTGTGAATAATTGCATGTATTCACAGTTTACTTTGTACAAGAAAAAATTTAAATACCTGCACGCGGGGTTCATTGTCAGGTAAAAGAAAAAAAAAAAAAAATTAATTATGTATCACTTGCGAATGTTTGACATTTGTGCCATTGACGTCTTGAGCTAATGGGAAAATAGTTTTGTTTACACATTGATAAAGTGTGAGAAGAAAATGGAATCAATGGAAATTGGGGAATCATAAAAATCCCTATTCGTGGAAGAAGATGGAGTTCAAAACTTGGACTTGTGCCTAGTTTGGTAATATTCAATTTCAGTTGATAAGTTGAAAAATTATTAAAAAAATAAAATAAAAAATCAATAAATTATACTAAAAAGTCAAACATTTTTTTCTCTTTATTTTTTACATATCTTTTTGTAAAAAATTAAAAAAGTTATTTCAAATATATATATATATATTTTTTACCTCATATTTTAGTCAAAAAATTTAAAAAATATTAAAATAACTTATTCCTACACTGCAAGAAAATTGGGAATTAGCGGCATTTATAAAACGCCGCTATAGGCTAGAAAAACGCCGCAAAATAATAAAATGACGTTTATAAAATTCGTCGATGATGCAGCCGTCGTTGTATCTTTGTGACGTTTGAAAAACGCCGCTAAAGACTTTAGACGACGTTTTCTAAAACGCCGCTAATTATTTACAGCCGTTAACTATGCACGTTAAAGGAGTTATCTCTGACGTCATAATGACGACATTTCGCGACGTTTTTAAGAAAAACGCCACCATTTCTTTCATATTTTGGAAAAAAAAATGAAAAATCATAATTAATGATCTTTTAACTTTTGTTCAAACCAAACCTATATAATCCATCACCATTCTCAAAATATATACCATAATGTGAATGAGCATTCATTTTTCAATTTTCCATAAAATAAATAAATAAATAAATGCAACCCCTTTAAATACAATATGACAATACAAAATCAAAAAAACAATAATATTCAGTGTGCTCTCCAAATTCTCTGAGAATAACTTCATCCACAGCTCTCTTCAGCTTCATCAAGTCATCAATCATCTTCACCAAAATGATGATTATATACCTGAATCATCCAATTCCAACTTCAATAAACTTGAATGGTTGAAAAATCTACATACTCTTGCATACCATGTCAAGAAGGCTATAAAGATAAGAAATTATGAAATTTGCAAGTGCATGTACAATGAATTTTTTTTTATTTATGTGTACTTTGAAGTTGCAAAATGGGACTAAAAGTGTACTGTTAAGAATTCAATCCAGATCCTCTTCAGCCTTAGTCTCCTTGCATGCAGACAAATGATACTTTTTATGTACACTAAGAACCATGAAAAGAATTCCCACTCACAGAAATCAAGAATTCGATATATAATATTGAGTCTACGAAGAATGTACCCTCTGGATGCTGCTGTAGAAACAAAAATTGGTTCCACAGGGCTGCATTTTAGATCCAAGACACTGCAGTACACCAAATGCATGAAGATAAGCAGAAAGCAGAAAGTTAATCACTAAACTTTTTTTTGAGCAGGTCCAAATTATCCAATTGGAAATGCTTCAGTTGTGCTGAGATCGCAAACAACTCTCTTTGCATCAACATTCCATGCTTTAATGCCTCCATCAGCAGTGCCTATGAGAAGCTTTTGGCCACCCAAAAAAAAGAAGTTAAAATTACAACCATGAATTTCTGGTTTCAGACAATTAAACATCATTCCCCAACATGAAAATGAATAGACATGTTCATATGATGTTGAATTACATACCAAACGGTCTGATTTACAATCCCACTCAAGTGACATGATCTCCGCTCCACAGTAGATGGTCGCATTTCTTGATGCTAGAGTTGATAGGTCATATGTCCATATCCTTTATCATAACAAACAGAACACGTAAGGCAATTGTGGCTACCACATGAACTAAACCTTATACGAGGCCTCATCTAGCATGCGTCCAATAAATGCATCACCTCTAAGGTTTGATGGAATCAAAATGAACTACATTTTAGTACACATCTGTTCCAGCCACATTAATTTCAATTGTCAATGCAATAAAAATAAAAATAAAAACAAACAAATGACCCAGAAAAGCTTCTGAAATTCTGATCAAAGAGTGATATTATGAAAATTTGTTTAACTACCTAGCCAAGTGCAGAACACTTGGAGGCTAGCACCTAAAATGTATGGTGTCCAGGTCAATAAATATGAGCAGATTGAAGGAACAAGTTAATAGTAAGGGCACTATTTCTTTCTTTAGAAAATACAACTAGTTTATCAGCCTCCCACATTACTCTGCTGGTATAGGTAATCTCAGCATGTTAACAGCTTTCATCATAAATACCTGACAGTACCATCCACAGAAGCACTGGCAATATTGTTATTTGGGGATTCAATTTTCAAAGCAAGACGAGAATGGAAATGAATGAAACTTATCACTGCCTCTATCGTACCAATTTACTATGTCCAGCAATTGAAGTGGTACTGAAAGTAACCAAAGGATGTGTAATCTTTGAACTTACTAGACACCAATCACATATGAAAGAAGTCACTCAAAAAGTATGAATGCATTTCAAATTTGTTGACAAGGAAAAAAAAAGAAATGAACAATAAGTAAAGGTATAAGTTAACAGAATGGGATTCTAAATATCAGAGAAATGGGCATGGAAAAAATTACAGAATAAATTGTCCTACCTCCATGTTCAAGAACACCTTCTTGCTGAAAAGAATCTCGATGGTCTGAAATACAGAGGTCGATTCATCAAATTAATGAAATATAAATAAAAATGCTAGCATGTATTGAGGACTTTTGAGTACATAAAACATGTACAATTGCCGTAAACAAAACAAACCATTTGTAGCCATACCATACCGTCATGTGGAACACTATATGACTTGACATCTACTTCACTATATATATGTGATTTACCTGAGAGGTTCATGGAATGTCTCTTACAGAGGATATATGTACACCTCTCAAGTCCATCCATGGCAGCCTCACGAACCCAAGAACCTACATCATCTCTGTTATCTACAGAGTAATCATCCAGTGCTTTAAATAAAGTCTGCATCACTTCATTCTTGATCAATAGAAAGAGAGGCATATCATCCTAATCAGAACATTCTCTTGTCTCAGTCAATGTTTCACACACAGATACGAGTCCCTTGACAGCATTTACCCGTGCTTCAGCATCTCTATCTTCGGGTTTATCCTGCAAATGTAAAAATGTCTAGCCATATGAAATAATCTTCCTTTTAATTATTTACAAACAGGAATTTCAGGAATAGCGACAATAAGAAATCTTCCATCAAGTGTACCTCAACTGCACATGCACTACAAAGCTTTAGTATCACAATCTTCCATCTTTTAGCCAGAAGCTCAAAAGGCAAGACACCGATTGCAAATGCAGATCCTCTTCTTGCAGCCACATTAGGATCGGTCAACTGTTCCAGGTATCTGGACATGATATCACTAACACTTTTATCATCTGCACCGACAAGATAAGCTGGAACGAAGTGTTTTAAGGCTTCAACAGCAGCATTCTGTAAATCATGCAGAAAACTAATTTTCGGAATAACACTATTGTAAAAGAGTAATCAAAAGCCTAATAGGAAAGAGTTCAGAATTTAAAATAAAAAATAAATAAATAATAAAAAAATACCTGTATATGAGAATTACGGTGTCTCAGATTCTCAGTAAGAGTATCAAGCAAAGTTCGCTTTACTTTTTCAGGCAAATGTACGTGAGCTGAACAGATACGTTCAATGAAGCGGGAAATGGCAGAACGCATTATCTCTCCACCCTTTCCACGATACAACCGTGCTTTCTCTATAGCAAGAACTATACCAGCCACATGTTTTTGTTTATCTGTGAGACAAATTTGGAGTGTTTGTAACTCAAGGTAGAAGCTATCAACTTTAATCAGTATATCTAAGAACAAAATGACAACTTCTTTACTAATTGAAACAACTTGACAAGACAGGGTAATATACGAGTCTTCATAAATGTTCCTCAGTATTGTAGGGCATGGTTATGATTTCATATATGTTCCTCCAATTAATGTCAGTCTTGGTGCTGGCCCGGCCACATTTAATCCAAAATCACTAAAATAAAAAATAAACAATAAAGCCATTTGTGCTTTTCAGTAACAAAATTATGACATTTTACAACAGCATTAATTTCACACAAAAATATAAGGATTTCCATTTTCACACCCACGTGAGCAATAATTCTTAATCATCAATTTATGTACTAAGGAGGCCCTATAGAGCATTTAATTTTGTTGTAAATACTTGGTACCCAAGTAATTTATGTTGCCATTATGTTGCCAGGAACCAATTGCCCTTTTCTGGACTAACTAAAACCAACAAGAAGCCCCAAATTAGATAACAAAAAGCCTGCCTGGCAGCTAGTTTACAGACTATAACAAAATTATTGTCTGCCATTGACATAGAGATTATTTTTTTTAAAAGATCACAAAAAGAGAAGTAGAAAATTAAAACAGCTATTTTCTTGGCCAAGTTCTGAGCTAGAATCTTTCCAACAATAAAGCTCTTGAAGCATCACAATCTCATTATCTTAAAAACAAAACAAAAACAACAATTAAAAACAATAATAATAACATTCACATACAACCTCTTACTCCCTTTTATGTTTTTGCTGGTGTACCACTTTCTCCCTAATCACAGGATCCAACAGATTTAACTGCATTTTCAGTCATTAAGCATACATTTGAAAAAGCAGGTAATAGTACCAACCTGTTGAAAGAGTATAATCATGCTGATGTAAAGCAAAAACAACTTCCCCAGCTGCTAAGGTTGAACCATGACGCATGCACAGGTCAGATGAGAGAGTGCACGTAATTAATTTCTCCAGAACATAATTTGCAAAATATTCAGGATCATATTTTACAAGAGCAGCAAGGGCATTCGTAGCAAGTTCTCTCAAGCCTTTATCCTAAAGATGTCAACCATGAGTCAGTTGTCCGAACATACAATTACTAGTCAATAATGACAAAAAGATAAATGCCAAACCCATTAGTCTTATTTAAGAAAACTAAAAAATTAAAATAAAAGGAACACACCCATAGATCTTAAATATAGTTTGTCAAATGCACTGCACTAGGAACGAAATTCAATTAAAAAGAAAAGTAATAGAACATGAAAGATAAAACAACCATACCTGAGAGACACATAACCCTAGATCAGATCCAAATCATCCAAACCAAGCTCGAGCCATCGTTTATGGAAGAAATGAGAACCTAGATCGCCGATGAAAATCGAAACCTAAGCAAGAGTTTATTTAAATGGAACACAAATCCAGATCGTTATTGTGTAGTGATGAAAATCTTTGAATCTTGAGTTCACTCATAGTAAGTCTAGATCAAACTCGATGAATAACAAGCCCTATAATGAAAATCAAAACCCTAATCAAATGTAAATACAATAATTTTCAATAATAAATTTGAACATATATGAAAACTAGTAAATAAATACAAGATCGCTACCGTGAAAGCTCTGTATCTCAAGTAAACTCAGCAACTCCAAATCACGAGCGATTGGATACCTGAATCCATCAAAAACGAAGACCTAGATCGGTAAAGATTAAGGGAAATCGAAAAATCTCGAAGGGAAACCGAAAAATCTCGAAGGAAAATATTAAATCCTAAGACCTAGGGCACAAATCGAAATCGAGATCCAGATTGAACAAGAAATCGTTGAGATTAGAAGCATCAATCTCTCTGTAGATCTATAAACTCGAGGAAGTCTTCATTGCTGTTGCATCCACCGCTCCTTAACCAGGGCTAGTGAGAGAGAACCATTTTAGAGAGAGAGAGTGATAGAGCCACTTGTAAATGTTTGAATGAATAGACACGGGTTAAGTCTCTGTGAAGTTAAACACACTTGCCTCACTGAGACAATCAAAAGGCATCCTATTAATTTAGGTGATATTACTCTTTGAAAAGCGTGCCTGTCATTGAGATGTGTCACAACGTTTTTAAAAGCGCCTTGATGGAAGCGCCACCGTAAGCCATTTTTTTTTGTAGTGCTAGATGAGTAAATGTCCATTTCGGCCTATTTTGGCAACACGGTTAAAAGATAATTTTTTAATTTTTTAACTTTTTTAAGTCATATTACTTATCTATTCTTTTGTACGTTCTTTCGAAAACAAAAATTTTAAAAATCAATTTTTAACCTACTTCCAAAAATAGGCATTTGGAAGCACATGGAGAAAGAATGATTGCTTACTCAGCTCAAAGAAAATATTACATTGGGTTTGTATTGTGAACTAGCTTCAATTGAAGGGAAAATTTATCTATAAATCCTATATTAAGAAATGGTAATCCGTTTAATATCATTTTTTTTATTATAAATTAATTAGTCTCATAGATTTTGGAAAGATAGATTTAATTTATTATTTAAAAATTGAGTTTACAGTTATACCTTTATTTCTATTATGTTAGTACTTCTTTTTTTTTTTTTTTTTTTTTTTTTTTTGGGTGGTAGAAAGGTAAGATACACAACCTATGAGAATCAAATTTGAGATGGATTTTTTATATGGAATTTTGTTTTATTTGGAGTGACTTGAAATGTGAGATTCTTCAAACATTTCAAAAGGAGTACAAAAATGACTTGAAATATGAAATTCTTCAAACATTCTAAAAGGATGTCAGATTCTTCAAACATTTTAAAAGAAATACAAATGCTCCTTAATAAGTTTTGGGCAAATGTATAATTTCAAACTGTAACACTACAATGTAACACTCCAAAAAAAAACTCCTTAATATATTTTTTTTCAAATGTAACACTCCAATGTAACATTCCGAAAAAGATGAGAGATTTTTCATACCATTCTAAAAGGAGTACAAAAATTTCTTAGTAAGGGTTGGACTAATGTATAATTTTAAACTGTGAGTGTCACATTTGGGAAAAGTACAATAAAGAGTTTTTTAGTATTTTTGTGTGTTATATTGGAGTGTTACGTTTAGAATTACATTGATTCACTATAAGAAAAAGCATTTTTGACAACTGAAAAATCACATTTGGTCGCTGAAAGTATAGGTTTTGGCGACTAAAAAAGCATTAGTAGCCAAAAGTGAAGATTTTTGATGACTAAAAAAATTTAGTAGCCAAAAGTATAGGTTTTAGTGACTAAAAATCTGTTTGGTCGCCGATATATGGCTTTTGCCGACTAAAAAAATTTTAGTAGCCAAAAGTAAGGCCCTTTGATGACTAAAAAAAATTTACTAGCCAAAAGTGAGGCATTCGGTGACTAAAAAGATGTTTGGTCGCCAAAAGTGAGGCTTTTACTGACTAAAAAAATTTTAGTAGCCAAAAGTAAGGCCTTTTGGCGACTAAAAAAAATTTAGTAGCCAAAAGTGAGGCTTTGTTGGAGACTAAAAAGAAGTTTGGTCGCCAAAAGTGGTAATTTTAGCGTGAGAATTTTATTTTTTAACGACTAAAAAATAATTAGTAGCCAAAAGTATAGAATTGGCGACTAAAATTATGTTTAGTCGCCAAAAGTGGTCTCTTTTTTTTTTCTACTAAATAATTTATTTTTAAATAAATTATGTTTAATGAAAAATAATTATGTTTATATATATACTTTTATATTAATACGGGTTTATGTATTATATAAATAATATATGTTGCACATATAATCAAATGGTGTTATGGAGGCGTAGTGGAAAGAGTGTGTTGTATAAGGTTTATAGTGTAGGAGGTTGATGGTTTGAATCTTTACAAGAGCAGTGTGTAATTTTTTTTTTTTTCACGAATGAGCTTTTGGCGACTAAAAGGTTTAGTCGTTGATTCCTTGAGTATTGACAACTAAAAAAATAGTCAGTAAATGCATAATTTTAAAAAATAAAAAAATAATAAAATTGACTATTGGCGACTAAAATATTGGTCGGTAAATGTATAATTTAACATATATAATTGCCTATTGGCAACCAAAGTTTTGGTCGCTAAAGACTTATTTTTTGGCGACAAAATTTTTTTTTGTCGCCAATACCTTTCCAAACTGTCTTCCGGCGACCAAACCACCGATTAAAAAATTTAGTCGGGAAAACTAAAAACCCGACTTTTGGCGACTAAAAATTGACTTTTGGCGACTAAAAATTTAGTCGCCAAATATGTTTTTTCTTGTAATGATTGGAGTGTTAATTTTAAGAAAAGTAAACAAATGAATTTTTTAGTGTGTTACATTGAAATGTTACGTTCTTACTCGTAATGTGGGATTTATTTCAAAAAGAAGGAAAATCCAAAACCTCTTTAGTGTAGATTGCCCAAATGTGTAATGTCACATTTGGAAAAACCCACTATTATCTCTCAAAAATTAAACTCAAACGTGTAAGTGACTACCCTTTTGTGTAATTTCTATTTAATAGGGTCTTTCGATTCATAAAAAAAATGAAGAACTAAATAGTTCACAAGATCACATTTTAAATTTATTGGTGCTTCACTCTAACTAAAGACCTTTTTTTTGACTTTTTTCTTATTTATTGATTTTTTATTTTTATTTTTCTTAAATGGATTCAAACCTTTGGTGATTATTACAATGAAATTTGGCCAAAACTATTTCATTGGACTCTATTATTATTATTACTTTTTTGTTGTGAAAAGGACAATTCATAATTTTTTGCTTCATAAACTCCCTCACTTGAAGGGAGATTTTGATGGAGGACACATAAATATATATATATATATATATTTTTTGACAAACTTGCCATTCCATATATATCGTTGCTTCGTGTGTCTTCTGTGATCAATGTTGTTGCTTGTTACTTCAGCTACACTTTGGAATTGAGTTACCCAAGCAGACCAGCCCTTCCTAAGAAGAGCCAAAAGCGAAAGAGTTTTCGTACGTAAGAAGAGAGATTAATGATTTGTGAAGCATACTATTGACAAAGATTTGAATCAAATTTGCGAGTGTGATTATCGTTCATTTCCTATCATTCTTGTCCTTCATCAATTGTTTTTCAATTTATAATAGTGAAAGATTCATCGAGTTCAAAGCAAGAGAATCTCGTTGAGTTGCAGATCTTCATTGAATTCAATTCTATTCGAGTTATTTGTTGATTTATTTGTGAGCTCGTAGTGAAGGAACTCGTAAAACTTCCTTTAGTTCATAATCTGTTTTTTGTTATTGATGCCTTATTCAAGAAAATACTAAAATGTTACTCTGGTAGTCAGTAACATATTGCTGTTAATGAGACACTACACCAAAATTGGGCTTTAGCGGTGGTTTTTTACCGTCGTTTGTCACGACCCGCTCCCCGTACCCAAGGGTTAAGTATCGTGATGGCCAGTAACTGAAGTTACCTACGGCCAATTCTTGAACAAATAAATAAACGCAAGCGGAAGAAATATTTAAATAAGGGTACCAAAATATTCATCGGAGCTTCTATTTTTATTATATAATTTATTGACCAAAAAGGCCGATATTTCCATATAAAAAATATCATAAAAAAATACTCTGTGTGTGTCTATTCCGCAGCCCCGCATATAAGACTTTCCAAAGGCTATTTCCTGAAAATTGGTAAACAACTATAAGCACATGGCAGAGTGAGAAATATTATACCAAGAGTATAAGAGACACGAAATAACCATGGATAGTTAGTTAGGCCAAAACATTTAAGATAATTTACTCAGAACAAATAATCTTTTAAGTAGTAAAACTGAGATTATTTTCATTTAAGTGGCAGAAACCGAAATACATAAATTATGTAAATATATAGCCATAACCACGGTACTGAACACAACAGAACAGAAGTCACTGAAGTGACAGTTAGAACAGAGGTACGGATTCAAGAGGTGGCTCGTACGGATTCTAGAGGTGGCTCCTACAATAGTGTAGCACTTAGTTCCGCACAACACTTTGGTCCGCACAAAACAGAGGTACGGATTCAAGAGGTGGCTCGTACGGATTCTAGAGGTGGCTCTCACAATAGTGTAGCACTTAGCTCCGCACAGCACTTTGGTCCACACAAAACAGAGGTCAATGGATCAGAGGGCCACAAAGTAACCAAACAGAGGCCAATGGTTATTTAAGTCCCTCAAGGCGTGAGACTCCCGTAGTGGTACTTACAAAACATAATTATTTATAAGGTCATAGTCAAATATTCTTTAAAAGTAAAACAAACATATCCATGGGTTTCCTTTTAAGCAAATAGGGTTCAGAAATAAAACCACATAACTGAAACTTTTATAAAACATAACTTTTATTAATATACTAATAAAACATACTTGTATAAAATAGATTTTGGTAAGTCAAAACATATGTAAAATACATTTTGGTGACTCAAGGTATAATATAACTCACATTAACTTGAATACCTTACTCTTTCTTTTAATTGTTAAAGACTCTTTCACCTTCCACTACTCTTTCCTTTCTTTCATTTTCTTCTTTCTTTTCTTTCTCTCTTTTCTTTTCTCCTTTCTTTCTTTTCTTTCTGTTTCTCTTTCTTCTTTCTTTTCCACGCCACTGATCATCTCCTTAAATAGGGAGATGAATGCCTCGTCCGGTCAACACGTGGCCCGACGCGTGTCCCTCATCTCAGATTCGATAATTAATTATATAGATTTAATCTTATCCTTAATAGATATTTAAGATAATTATCTTTTGATCCAATATTTTAATATAATTATATAAATAAAATAATTCTTAATTAAATTATACTTTATCTTATACTAACAGAAAATTAATTATTTATTTTAGTACCACACTCATTATTATTATTATTTATATTATCTATATTATTATTATTTATATTTTGACGCCTAAACTTTTAATAGTTATATTATTTTACAAAATTAGGCATAATAATATATAATAAATCATATATTTTCTTAACTGAGATTAAATAATATTAGTATAAATTCTATAGAATAATTAAAAAATCTGGGTTGTTACATCGTTAAAGGCTGTAAAACCGCCGTTAAAGCCTTTAACGGCGGCATTAACGGCGGTTTTGTTACCGCCGTTTATGCGCGTGTCGGAAAAAGTACAACCGTCATAAAAAGGTAAATTACCGTCGTTAAAAGTCGACCAAAAACGGCGGTAATATATGACCAAAAACGGCGGTTCTTTACCGCCGTAAATAGGTTCAAATTTTTCAAAAAATAATTCTTTCTTCTTGCACTCCCCAAGTCTTGAACCCTCAACCTCCCACACCAACCACTCCGCCACAACAACTCTTCATAAAATATATTTCCTAAATAAATATTTAAACATTACTTTTACTTTGTTGTAAATGGTCATGTTCAACCCTAGCCGCGCGTGGTCACCACTCACCGGAGCTCGGCCGACAAAGACCGCCGTCATTAACGGCGGTAATGAGAGGGCTTTGGTGGCGGTTTCATTACCGCCGTTGAAAAATGGCTTTAGCGGCGATTTTTTAATAGCGGTTTCATTACTGCCGTTAAAGGGTCATTACCGGCGGTTTTGTTAACGGCGGTAACGAAAATTGCCATTAAAGATACATTAACGGCGGTATTAACGGCGGTTTCGTTACCACCGTTAATAGTATCTTTAAACGGCGGGAACGAAACCGCCGTTAAAAAAACCGCCGTTAATGCCCTGTTTTGGCGTAGTGAGAATAACATTTTATTGTGAAATAGAGTAAAATATTATTGTTAAATAAAATAAAATGTTATTATTTACGTCAATTTTGATAGTAAATTTTTTGTAAAAAAATTTTATAGTCAACCTGAATCTTCTTTGATATATTTTGATCAGAAAATTCTAAAAATATTAATTTTATTAAAACCAACATCTAAATAAAATGTTATATCATTTTAAAGTTTAAAATATTTAATTACTAATAAATAATATTTTGATAATAGTGATATATACTAGACTTTTTAAAGATTTTCTTTATACTTGCCCTTAATCTATTAAATTTTTATTATTAGAAAATTTTAATCAAATTCCCCTAATAGTCTTTCACTCATTGGAAGAAATGCTGTTTTGTAGCTTGATATTTACGAGGACAGATGAGATTTTGATCCACTTCATAACGGTTGTTTTGGAAAGTTGGTAAAAAGTTAGCCTCCGTTTGGCAGAGCTTTCAAAATCTAGTTCAACACTCACTTTTGAGTGTTGTGTTTGTTTAGGGTTTTCAAATCACAATTCTACACCCATTTCTCAAAACTCATTTCAAAACATAATCATTACTTTTTAAAACTCATAACCAAACACATAATTCAAAACTCTTTTCAAAACTCCATTCAAATCAATATTCTAAAAATATTTTAATTTTGTTAATATTTACGATTTTTTTAATTTTTAAATTTTTTTAATTTTTTGAATATTTTTAAATATTACAATTTTAATTTTTAAAATTTTAAAATATTTTATAAAAATAAATTCAAACTCTATTTTATAAAAATATTTTTAAATATTTTAATTTTGTTAAGATTTACGATTTTTTTAATTTTTTTAATTTTTTGAATATTTTTAAATATTTTAATTTTTAAATATTACAATTTTAATTTTTTAAATTTTAAAATATTTTATAAAAATAAATTCAAACTCTATTTTATAAAAATATTTTTAAATATTTTAATTTTTTTAAGATTTATGATTTTTTTAATTTTTTAATTTTTTTAATTTTTTGAATATTTTTAAATATTTTAATTTTTAAATATTACAATTTTAATTTTTTAAATTTTAAAATATTTTATAAAAATAAATTCAAACTCTATTTTATAAAAATATTTTTAAATATTTTAATTTTTTGTTATGTATTTGGTTACGATTTGAGTGTAGAGTTGTGAAAGTAGTATGGAATTTCGAGTTATGTGTTTGGTTATGAGTTTTAAAAATAATTTTTTAATTGAGTTTTGTTTTATGTGTTTGGTTAGGATTTGAGTGTACAGTTGTTTTTAAATTTAAAATATTAAAATTTTAAATTATTTTAATTTTTTGAATATTTAAATTAATTTTTTACTTATTAAATTTTTTAGATTATTTAAATTATTTAAATATTTATGATTTAAATTTTTTGAATATTTATTTTGAAAAAAAATTATTTCCTTTGTAGTATTTTCAATTAAAAAATTAATTAATGTTATTTTTTGTTAATAATAAATTTTTTTAATTGAATTTTAAAAAGAGTTTGGTTATGAGTGTTGATCAAAATTTTCAATAATGTGAAAGTAATGTGTTTTGTTATGAGTTATAACAATTTGAATTAAATTTTGAAAACTCTTTTCAAAACTCATAACCAAACAAATTTTTTTACTTCACATGTCAAATCAAACTTTCAAAACTCAATTCTACACTTAATTCAAAACTCAATTCCACACTCAATTCAACACTTTATTCAAAAACCATAACCAAACAAATTTTCTACACTCAAATCATAATTCTAAAACACACAAACTCAAAATACAACTCATATTCTCAAATCATAATTACAAAGCTCTACCAAACGGAGCCTTAGTTTTTGACTTTTTATCAAGCTTTTTGACTTTTTTGGAAGTGATTTGAGAAGTTGGTAAAAAGTTGACTTTTTGCTTTTTAGTTTAATAATTATTTATGGTGTCAAATCAAATTAAAATGACCAAAATACCCTTATCCAACATAAGAGATTTATTTTTTTTATTTTTTTTTCATAGGCCCTAATTTGTAATTTTACGGCTGCATTTTTGGCACTTACCAAATGACTTTTCTGGCGTTTTTGACAGCCACGTTTTTAGACATTTTGTCCAAAAACGTAACTTTTTATCATGTTCCCAAAATGACACTAAATAAAGATGTTTATTTTATGAACGTACACTAAATAATGATGTTTATTTTATGATCAATACTTATAAAAGGGCGGCTCAATTATTTTTGGGCCTCAGGAAAAACCTCAAAAGGAGGGCTTATATATTAAATATTAATTAAAATAATAATTGCTTCTTTTTAAAAATAATTACTAATTAAGTTCTTACAATAAAATTTCTAATATATTTTTTAATTGATAATATATTTAATCCACTTACTAGTTAATTTTTATAATCAATTTTATCGAGAAGAAATGTTGATTTTGTTGGAAAATGTTAGATAGTGTTTGGTAGAGTTTTAAATTATGATTTGAGAATACAGTTATATTTTGAGTTTGTGAGTTTTGAAATTATGATTTAAGTATGGAAAATTTGTTTGGTTATGAATTTTGAAAAGAGTTTTGAATTAATTTGAAATTTTTGATGTGACATATGATATTTGATTCAAAAACTTATAACTCATAACTAAACACACAATCCAAAATTCTATTCAAAACTCATAAAAAATTTTAAAAAAATTAGAAAATATTTTTTATTTAAAATATAAAAATAACAAGTGCCAAAAAAAAAAAAAAAACAAACAAACGAATACTGTTCCGGTCAATCGGCCAGATGTCCGAATAGACATATTTATAAAAGTGAGTGCGAAATTAATTTTTAAAAACTATAACTAAATATCACACTCAAACCAAATGATGAAATTAAAGTTTGACTACTTTGGGAGACGAACTAGAAAGGAAATTCCCTAAATTTGTTTGCCGTTTCCCTTAAGGATATTATTAATAATTTGAAATTGCACATTATTCCTTTCTTGCATTAGATTGGGGGGAAAAGTGTTACTAGGGGTTGTTTGGAATGTTTTAAATAAGTGTACTTTTTAATTTTTTGGACTAAAAAATTGACGAAAAAAATAAGATTATTTGGGTTAACTTTTTGACTTTTTATGAAAAATGTGTATTAAAAAATTGTATAAATTAATGTGTAGAAAAAAATTAGGATTGAAAGTTGTGCAACCGTACTTTTTGACTTTTGGTGAATAGTGATAACTTTTTAACTTTTTGAATGACTTTTTGACTTTTTAATTTTTTTTCAATTTGCTAAACTTGACCTAAATTTATACCGTCTGTTTTTTTTCATGTGACTACAAGTCTATCTAAAACAAAATACTCCCTCTTTGTAGGCGTGATCAGTTGGAAATAGATCCAATTTTTGGGCGCTTTGAAAAAAAAAAAAAAAAAAACAAAAAAACAAAAATTCCTTATTGCTGATGGTATCAAGATGTCACTGTGTCGATTTTGTTAGAAGATGTTAGGTTTCTAGCCCATTTGACTACTTTGGAGTCCGGAGAAGACAATTTTTCCTGAAATATTATAGTATATGTACCTTTTATTTATTTGATTCAATACATATATAGAAGAAAAAAAAAATAAAAAATACTTGAGGCTTTCCTTTCTCTTGTTCTTTTTATTTTTTATTTTTTTAAATTTTGCTTTGAGCATGTGAGGCATTATGAACTTGATTTTCATAGAGATATTATTTCAAAAAAAATTGAGTTCACAAATATGAAAGCCGACATTATTTCAAATTGAACGACACAACCTTTATCCATTGTCATTTATAAAAATATACCAAATAAGCAATGCCTCATGGTAGAATACTATATAGTAAGGAAATACACATAAGTGGGATTTTAAAGCATAAAAACTTACATATTTATTGACGTCCTCTCGAACGACTACAAAACAAAGTTAGTAAAACATATATGATCTTATATACAAAATCCTAATACAATTCACTTATGAAATACAACTAAAGATTCGGCTATAATATAGACATATGAATCATCTCAAGAACAAGAAGTAGCACACATAATCACATGAGAATTAATTAAATCCATAAATGTAAATTTAGCCGAATCTTAATGCATGAAATATGAAATATGATGCTATTTACAGATATGGAAAGCGAGTAAATGAAATGGATAGAAAGAAGCGGGCACGTGGAATTATTACAACACCGAATAAAAGAAAAATAAAAGAAAGGGAGCTTTTTCCATAAATCCATCTTTAATTACTTATGTTCTATCCAATCCATATTCTTTTTTATTATTTCATTAGGTCCTATTTGAGATAAGAAGACCAAAATACCCTTTTCATCTACTTATGTTCTATTTAGTTCATATTACTTTCTTATGTTTCAATAAGTCTTATGGGTGACATAATTACCAAAATACCCCTAATGTGAATGTTCATACCGTCAATGTGAATGTTCATATCGTCAATGTGTAGGGGCCCGGCCCATGTACAATGTGAATATTCACATTGACATGTTAACATTCACATTGATGGGAGTGTAAAATTAGCTCGTGGCCTGTGGGCGGCCCGGGGCGAGCCCGGTCCGGCCCGTGACAATGTGAATATTCATATTGACATATTAACATTCACATTGATAGGACTGTAAAATTGGCCCGCGGTCTATGGGCGGCCCGAAGCCCGCCCGTTGCCGAGGCGGGCCCGGCCTGTTGATAATGTGAATATTCACATTGACATGTTAACATTCATATTGATAAGAGTATAAAATTGACTCGCGTCCCATGGGCGACCCGAAGCCCGTGGGCGGCCCGGGGAGAGCCCGGCCCCGCCCGTGACAATGTGAACATTCACATTGACATATTAACATTCACATTGATAGGAGTGTAAAATTGACCCGCGGCCCGTGGGCGGCCCAAAGCCCGCCCGCTGCCTGGGGCGGGCCCGGCCTAGCCCGTGACAATGTGAATATTCACATTGACATATTAACATTCACATTGATAGGAGTGTAAAATTGGCCTGCGGCCCGAAGACGACAGCCTCGGGTCAGGCCGGTAGGCCTAGGCCTAGGCTCGAGCTTAGGTCGGGCTTGGGCGGGCCTGACCATTTTTTTTTAATTCTTTTTAATTTTTTCTACCAAAATTTTATTATTTTTCACAAAAAAAGACATTGTGGCTCAGGCGGGCTGGGCCTCGGACCGAGCATTGAATGGGCCTTAAGCAGGCCAATGGGCCGGACCGGGCTTCAAAGTGATGGCCTAGGCCCTAGCCTAGGGTCTCAGACATGCTTGGGCCTGGATCCAAACGAGCCTGCCCCAGGCCGTGGGCGGGCTTCGAGCAGCCCACGGGCGGTGGGCCAATTCTATATTCCTATCAATGTGCATATTAACATGTCAATGTGAATATTCACATTGTCAACGGGCCGGGCCGGGCCGCGCCTACCCCGGGCCGCGGGCGAGCTTCAGGCAGCGTGCAAATTTTACGCTCCTATCAATGTTAATGTTAACATGTCAATGTGAATATTCACATTGTCACGGTTCGGGTGAAGCCCGCTTCGGGCTGCGGTCGGGCTTCGGGCCGCCCACGGGCTGCGGGCCAATTTTACACTCTTATCAATGTGAATGTTAACATGTCAATGTGACTATTCACATTGTCAATGTGAATATTCACATTGTCAATGGGCCGGGCCGGGCCGGGCCGGGCCGGGCCCGCCTCGGGCTGCGGGCGGGCTTTTGGCCGCCCATGGGCCGCGGGCCAATTTTATACTCTTATCAATGTGAATGTTAATATGTCCATGTGAATATTTACATTGTCAACAGGCCGGGCCGGGCCCGCCCCGGGTCGCCCACGGGCTGTGGGCGAGTTTCGAGCAGCCACGAGGCACGGGCCAATTTTATACTCTTATCAATGTAAATTTTAACATGTCAATGTGAATATTCACATTGCCAACAGGTTGGGCCGGGCCCGTCCCGGGCTGCCTACGGGCCGTGGGCGGGTTTTGGGTAGCCACGGGGCGTGGGCCAATTTTATACTCTTATCAATGTGAATATTAACATGTCAATGTGAATATTCACATTGTCAACGGGCCAGGCCCACCCTGGGCCACCCACGGGCCGTGGGCGGGTTTCGGGCAGCCATGGGGCGTGGGCTAATCTTACACTCCTATCAATGTGAATGTTAACATGTCAATGTGAATATTCACATTGTCAACGGGCCGGGCCGGGCCCGCCCCGGGCCGCGGGCGGGCATTTGGCCGCCCACGGGACGCTGACCAATTTTATACTCTTATCAATGTGAATGTTAACATGTCAATGTGAATATTCACATTGTCAACGGGCCGGGCAGGGCTCGCCCCGGACCGCGGGCGGGCTTGTGGCCGCCCATGGGCCGCGGACCAATTTTATACTCTTATCAATATGAATGTTAACATGTCAACGTGAATATTCACATTGTCAACGGCCCGGACCGGGCTCGCCCCGGGCCGCCCATGGGCCGCGAGCGGGTTTCGCGCCACCACGGGACGCGGGCCAATTTTACACTCCTATTAATGTGAATGTTAACATGTCAATGTGAATATTCACATTGTCAACGGGCCGGGCCCGCCCCGGCTCGCAGACGGGTTTCGAGCCGTCCACGGGCCAATTTTACATTCCTACCAATGTGAATTTTAAAATATGAATGTTCACATCATAAATTTGCTAACCGTTCAAAAAATATTTATAAGGGTATCAAAATTAAATATAAGGGCATAAGTGTCTAAGAAAATAGTGTAAATCAAGAAAAATGACTTTATGGAATAAAACTATACATACATGGGATTAAATGGGTTAAAAAAATTCCTTCATGGACTTCCGGAGTTAAAACACTTCTAAATGGGATTTATTAATAATTTTCCCTAAAAGAAATGAGGTGAGAAATTGTTACAACACAAACTGAATCTAACAAATTATGGAAATACACAAAAAATAAAAATAAAAATAATAATAATAGAAAACTCCAATCATCCATCGAAAATTGCCTTGTTTATTGCTTGGAAACTACTCTATTTTGCTTTTATGGGAATTCCTGTCTTTCATGTAGCAAAACCAAAACAAAGCAAACAAAACCTTTCAAGAGATGCTATATTATATGTACAAAAAGCCATCAAATGAAAAATCTAACATGTATAGGAATTGAAGCTAGAAAATACCAAACTAAAGAAATAGATAGAAATCTATATTCATCTCTTTGTGAATAAGAATAAATTAATACCCAAATTCATGCTTATCAATTGGAGAGAGTAGATTATCATCATTTGAAAGGGAAAGTCTTACAAAGCTTGTGAAAACTCTATAGGACTTCTAAGAAAATAGGAAAGAACGAGAAAATACATATAACTCATCGAAAGTAGTTAAAGACTCAATTTTTTACTCATGGAATATGGATGTGGAATCCATTTCCATGTTCAAAATTAGTCGAGAAGAGAGTTTTTCACGGTTCTTAATAAGGAAGCCTTTATAGCTTCACATGAAAAATAGAACAAAAAAATATAAGAAAATAAATAATAGACATCATCTAAGGGTAGGTGGCTTAGCCAACCATTTCTACAAATTAAATTCTATATTTAAGCATAAGAAAATTCTAAAAATATAATTTAAGAAGATGAAAGAATAAGAAATAAAATACAAGAAATTAAAGAAACTACATCATCTAAGGATAGGTGGTTCAACCAATCATTTCTACAAGTTATATCACATATTTAAAGACAAGAGAAATATAAATAAAATAGGCGAGAAATTTGCAAAAATTCATCTTTGGAGGAGATAATGAACTTTCTGATTTCCAAACTCTCTTCCTAGCACCCTCAAGGTTGTGGAATAAGTTTTTGAAATCTCAACAAGAAATTCAAGTTTTTAGCTTTAGTAAAATTTTAGGTGGTATATCAATGGATATTAGTGAAAGGGAAGAAAATGGAGGTTTATATTATATTTTGTCCTAATTTTGACAAAACAAACTCTTTCTTTGATCAAAACTTAGACCTCTCTCAAATCAAAAATTTTCACTTCTTTTTAATAGCTCTAATGATCTTCTTATATAGGCAATTGAATAAGGCTTTCTTAGTGGAGAAAGTGGAAGACAATGATGGTAGACAATGTATAACGGAGGTGGAAAATAATGGATAATGGAGGTGGAAGGCAATGTATAATGGAGGTGGATAGAGATGGAAGGCAATGTGTAATGGACGTTAAAGAGAGTGTATAATGGAGGATAAAGGGAAATAACCCTTTTGGTAGTGGAGATTGATGTGTAGGAAATTTGGTAGTAGAGATTGAAGATCCAAGATCCTTTTGGTAGTGGAGATTGGTGAATTTTGGATGAAAAATAATTAGACCAAAATAGGTGAAGGTTAAGATTAAACCTTAAATTTGATTTTTCTGTTGAGAAATTCATAAAATAGCACAATTTTCATCATCGGGTGTTCAGAAGAAAGTGTCCAAGTCTTAAGACCGATCAAAATGGGGTGTCTACACACCACGTAAAAACATTCTCAGCAAATTTTTACAAACAGAAATTTCACTTCCACACAATAGATTTCATCAATACACAAAATAAGAAGTTTGTGGAACAATAAAAGGAAAGTAAACCTATAAGTTTGAGTTTCAAAATTCAAAACTACCGTGAATAGAGGCAATAACCATTCATCGCGTTGGAAACTCCTCCAAACTAGCGCCGACCACACCTTGCTAACGTTGGTACCGCTGCCCCCACGTTTTTCTGGTCGCCTATCTAGACGTGGCAAAAAAAAAAAAAAAAAAAAAAAAAAAAAAAGAGAAGTCCTTGAATGGAGAGAAGTGAAGATGGTGAAATTGTACCGCCCCGAAAATTTGGGCAAGATATATCTATTTATGCAACAAAACCCACCTGATAGACAAACACATATATATTGCTAAGTAATCCATACACCCATTTCCATTAAATCCCAAATGTCAGTTACATGTTGTTCACATCTCAATGCCCCAGTTCCAATCCCAAACATGCATTTTACAACAAGTATGAAATGGAAGCCAAACAGGTAATAAGTGCCCTACAGGCTTACAAATTTATCCAAGAACATTATTGGTTACACAAATTGAGTCTCGCTCATTACATCTTAAGCGATTGGCTTTACAAATAACAAACATACACACAAAAGGCATAATTAAGAAGCTCTTACTTCCCAAAACTCCATCCACGCTATTGCCTTGGAGAAAGCATCTCACTTGTACTTGAAAATGGTATTCCCATATAGGGTGAGTCAACAGCCCAGTAGAAATATTCTAACACAATTTATGAGGTTTAGCAAAGGTATAAATACCACGTACATAAACAATACCGATCCTGAAACATCCACAAGACCTGCATATCCATATGCCACTAAGACAAACTTTATTCCATTTTCCTTTAATTTCATTTCCAGTTCATATATGCTACTCAATTCATGAGTTAAATTCGTTATCTTTCAACAATCAAAATGAGACTACAACTCAATAATTTTCCAATTATGCAAAACTCACATAAGCACTTCAAACCTGCCATTTTACGGATATTTCGTCCGAAGGAATAGGCACCAATTTATATATAAAATTTCGAGTCTTTCACCCAGGATACTCCGACCAACTTGCTTTAAATGGAGTCCATTCCCTTTCTCATCCCAAACAAATATACATATATAATGTATTTATAAACATAATCACATATGGAGTACATCCCCTTTCTCATCCCAATAAATATACATATACAATGTATCTATAACATGGTCATATTCAATGACACCAACAATGGATTAGCATTAAATCGCCTAATCTTCATGTAATTTCTACAACAATCATAGCTATCCTTCACCGATAGCCCAATGCAATTATTTCTAAAGATATATTCAATATCAAAATAAATAGTTTACTCAAAACTTCCATAGGTGAGATAATACATATCCAATATCACCATTTGTAATCACAACCTTCCAATTTCACGTTTTCAATGTTAATCCCAATTATTTATGCAAAATAATAATTTAATCAAAATTAGGGCAGAATCCCCCTTTCATCAAATATCAACCCAAACACCAAAATCAACTATTTTGGCACAACATAATCTTATATTCAAGCCTCATACTCGTTTACCTCATATTCATTAAAACCCCTCTTTTCATTTCACACCCAAATCCTAGATTTGTCCAAACCACAACCAAATCTCATCATCTATACACAATAGCAAATAACTAAACTAAAAATCATATTAGAATGTAGAAAATCCCTATCTCAAGTTTTGAAGAGAATCTAAGATGAAACCTCAAAATCTACGGTGTCGAAACTCGATCTCCACCGCACACAATGAAGCCTTCGAGGTGATAACCAACTTTGGTGAAGAACTTAGGCCTAAATCCCAATGGATTTGGAAAAATCAAAGAGAGAAGATGACTTCTAGAGGGAGAAGCTCTAGACCTGGAAATTTGGAGAGTTTTAGAGAGAGGGGGGGCTGCAAAAAGTGATCTGAAATCCTAATTTACGGACTGATATAACAAGGTCACTCGAGCGTGAAATACACTTTCCCGTAAGCAATCTCGACCCCCGAAGTTGACCGGGCCAAAATCGGGATCGCTACAGAAATGATTTTGGAACTACACAGCAGTTTGGGAGACAAACGTAGGAAAGTGAGAATGTAGAAGTGATTGGTTATGATTTATTGAGTCCTTATGTAAATGCTACATGGCAAAAGTTTCAAGAAACTAAGTTAAGGGCTCACTTTATATATTATTATGCATATTATAGACTAAAATAACATAAACTACCTACTTTAGAGACTAAAAATATAAAAATTAAATGTACACCTTTCTCGTTGAAAAACCCTAGTGTCTCTCTCTCTTTCTTTAAGAATTCGTAACCTCTCTCCCTTTTTCTTTGTTGTTTAAGGGGAAGAGGGTGGTTCTTGTTACTGCCCTCTCCTCTTTGTTTATTTTCTTGTGGTTTCTCTTTTTTTCTTTTTTGTTCATCACTATGCTAGCCACTATCGCTCCTCTCATCTCCATCATCAACTTATCACCAAGAAAGTTTTCAGATTTAGACTCATTTGATTTTTGACCAAGATCTAACGCTACTAAACACGCTTTTATACATTAGATGACCATCTCAGGTCCAAAATGTTTTATTTTGTAATGTCGAGGTAAGGATTAAGGTACAACAGATATTGGTTGTAACGATAAATGAATCGTGAAGGTGATTGGTAATGTTTGTTTTGTGGTAATTGTTTAGATTGTTTGTATTTTATTTTATTTTATTTGTGCTACAATAATGCCTAAAAAAACTATAATAAAAAAAAAGAACTGAAAAAGCAATAAACCTGAAAATAGGGTGCATTCATACACCCTTTTAGAAGTGAGCAAATGAATATTATTTCCAAAATAATCTAATTTTTTTTTATAGTACAATTATTACACTTTAAAAATATTAATTTTTTAAAATTACCCTTTGGATAGTACTTTTTTGGATTTTTTTATTGATAAATCCCATTTAGAGGTGTTTTAACCCAATAAGTCCACCAAGGAAAATTATAACCTAATTAGTCCCATGTATTTATACTTTTATTCAATGAGGTCCTTTTTTCCTAATTTATATTATTTGTTGGACTATTATACCCTTATGTCTATTTGTTGATATATATTATATACAAAATAACATACATGTTTCCCTCTGTTTTTGTTGTGGTAGGATTTCGTTCCTATAAGAGAGAAGACGACGGCACATAGTTCGCAGTAGTGTTTCATTGCGATATGGTTTCATTCCTGTAGAAGAGAAGATGACGATTCAGAGTTTATGTTTTGTTTTGTTTTGTTTTGTTTTTTGTTTTTTGTTTTTTGTTTTTTTTGTTTTTTTTTTGCCATAGTTATGATTTCAGCCAGAAATCAAAGGAAGAGAAAAGGATTTGAATCAAAGAAACAGGGGTAATGGCTTACAAACTTGTTCAGTAGATTGACTAAAACCCACATTCAACTGGATTGAATCAAAGGGAAAGATGAGATGGTTTTGAATACTTGTTCTTCGAAGGTGGGTTTAATTTAATTTGGATTGGTGGAATGGTGAAATTACACGGGTTGTTAATGATAGTGATATGATGAAGCTGAAGTGTGGGTGATAATTTTTTATTTTCAGAGAGAATGAGTTTTTTTTTTTTGGATTTATAGTTCTATTGCTGCCATTATTTTTGGTTTTTCTGTCAATCAATGTGAATGTTCACATTTCATATTGTTTGGAAGTTTAAGAAATAAGTGTTAGAATTGTGAAGAATGCGGTTTCTGATACAGTAATGTAGCTTTCGTTATAAAGAGATGAGGAGTGTTTGGTTTGATTTGGATTACTGTAATGGTGGAATTGTAAGAGGTGTTAATAGTGATAATGATGAGATGGAGACGAAAATTATGAAGATACAGAGGAGGATTTGTGTGATGGTTTTTATTTTTATTTTTTGAGAGATTGAGATTTTTGAATTTAGAGAAGATGAATACTGTGCTCTGTTTGATTATATTGTCTTAAGGTTAGTATGTAATGGATGCATGTCATTTGTGATTGGATTTATATGAGGTGTTGTATGCTCTATTTTTTGCTTTCAATTTCATTTTCTAGAATTGATGGACATGCAAGTTTTTTTTGGTTGTATGGGGTTATGGATTTTGGCTGGTTATGTGGTTGAGTTATGGCTTTGTTTTTTTGAATGTGGTGAATATTCACATCGCATTAAGAATGTGAATGTATATGAATGATTGTATGATCTATTTCTTGCTTTCAACATCATTATCTAAATTAAATTTTGGTTGGTTATATGAGGATATGGGTTTTTCCTGGTCATGTATATTGTGAGGCATGCATGTGTGTGATGTGAATATTTACATTCTTGTTACCATTGACAGTATTAAAGTAGTTAACATGAATATTTATATCACTGTAACCATTCACATTACCAACACATTACCAAATCATTTATGTGAATATTCAGATTTGTATTATGAATTGTCATTGTGAGTGTTTTTTGCTAGCAAAATGGGATGTTGTTGTGTATATTATGCATGGACGCGGTGTGAATATTGACATGTCTGTTACCATTTACAACATGAAAACATATGATGTGAATATTCACATCATCTGCAATATGCTATTTGATGTGAATATTCACATTCTTGTTACCACTGACAACATCAAAGTAGTTAACATAAATATTTATATCATTGTAACGATTCACATTACCAAATCATTTGATGTGAATATTCAGATTTGTATTACGAATTGTCATTGTGAGCGTTTTCTGATAGCAAAACGGGATGTTGTTATGTATATTATGATGTATGCATGGGCGTGGTGTGAATGTTGACATACCTGTTACCATTTACAACATAAAAGCATATGATGTGAATATTCATATCATCTGTAACTATTAACATCATCAAATTATTTGCTGCGAATATTCACTTATGTGTTAAGAAATATGAAATTCACACCAGTTACATTGTGTTACAATAATATTTTAAGTAATATTCACATTCATGTGAATTATCAACACGAAATAGGCCTCAAAATGCATATACATAGAATGAAAAATTGGAGTACAAGCATTGATACAGAATTGATTTACATTAAGCTAGTCTGCTCCAATATGTCAAAACTATTGATACTAAATTGTCTTCAATGTGGATAACAATTATAGATAACAATTACAGGTGGACACCCCCCACCTATAGGTTTTCATATTGCACTGTCTTTGTGTGATTCAGAAAAATGTGTACAATGAGTCTCTTATTTGGCACCATTCAAAGCGATTAAAGCTGTCAACAAGTTCCTCCCGGTATACATGCGCCCTGATGATGTAACACACTGCGGGCTCGCAATCCACCCTGAAAATGCAAAGTTGTTATTGTTAGAATTTGAAATTTAGGTGTGTATAATAGTTGTGGAAGATGTGTACAAATTGATGTAAGGCTTACCATTGGTTTGTAGTCATTATCAATATCTAACAATCTGATGTAAATATTGACATTGTGTACAATAAAATTCAGATTGAACCAAAAAAGGGTTGACAACCATTCAAGATTAGGGGCTTTTCATCAACAAGCAACAATACTAACAACTTTGTTAATATCTACATCATATTCCATTGATAACAGGAGGTGAATATTGACATTGATGTTAGAATGTGAATATTGGCATTATATTCAGAATGTAATTATTTCATCACCATCAACAACCAACAACATTAACAAATCTAACATTGACACAAGGGAGGAGATAGGGAGTGTATTACACATGACAATTTAAGACAAATAAGTCATTACCAATATATAGCAGTCTGATGTAAATATTGACATTATGTATAATGAGATACACATTGAACTAAAAGAGAGTTGACAACCATCCAAGATTAGGAGCTCTAATTGCTTTATAACCATTAACACACAATAATACCAACAACTCTGTAAACATTTACATCATATTCCATTGATGTTAGAAGTTGAATATCTACATTATATTGATAATGTGAATATTGACATTGAAGTAGATATTTACATCAATGTCAATATTTACACCATATTCACATCATATTTGATCACCTTTTAAATATTATACAGATTATGTATAATGGAATACACATTGAACCAAAAAAAAGTTGATAACCATTCAAGATTAGGGGCTCTAATTGGTTTATAACCATCAACACACAACAATACCAACAATTCTGTAAATATTTACATCATATTCCATTAATGTTAGAAATTGAATATCTGCATTATATTCATAACGTGAATATTGACATTGAAGTAAATATTTACATCAATGCCAATATTTACACCATATTCACATCATATTTGATCATCCTTTAAATATTGTATAGATTATGCATAATGGAATAGACATTGAATCAAAAGAGAGTAGACAATCATCCAAAATTAGGGGCTCTAATTAGTTTATAACCATCAATACGCAACAATACCAACAACTCTGTAAATATTTACATCATATTCCATTGATGTAAGAAGTTGAAAAACTACATTATATTCATAACGTGAATATTGACATTGAAGTAAATATTTACATCAATGTCAATATTTACACCATATTCACATCATATTTGATCACCCTTTAAATATTGTATAGATTATATATAATGGAATAGACATTGAACCAAAAGAGAGTTGACAATCATCCAAGATTAGGAGCTCTAATTGGTTTATAACCATCAACACGCAACAATACCAACAGCTCTGTCATATTCCATTGATGTTAGAAGTTGAATATCTACATTACATTCATAATGTGAATATTGACATTGAAATTAGAGATGTGAATATTCACATTACTGGTAGGGTACAAATAGGAGTGAGACAACACCAATATATGTTGATTTTTCATATTGACACAAACAAAATTTCACAACATAAAGGAAACAACACATGTGAAATAGCTAGCCTTAGAATGTGAATGTTCACATTGATTGTTACTCAATAACAGATAATCAATAAACAACACAAACATTGATTGTTACTCACATTACTGCTAGGGTACAAATAGGAGTGAGACAACACCAATATATGTTGATTTTTTATATTGACACGAACAAAATTTCACAACATAAAGGAAACAACACATGTGAAATGGCTAGCCTCATAATGTGAATGTTCACATTGATTGTTACACAAACATTTGAGACTACGAAACTGAGAATAAAGCAGATAATCAACAAACAACACAACAAACATCATAATGTAAATTTATAAAATGGCTAGCCTCAGAATGTGAATGTTCACATTGATTGTTACTCAATAACAAGAGAAACAATAAGATATTATTTACAACATGCCTACAAGAATTCACATTGAACTAAAACAACGTTGACAACCATCCAAAATTAAGGTTGTAATTATTTGATCACCATGAATAACCAACAACACCAACAAGTCTGACATTGACATAAGGAGGAAGATACAACATACACCATAATGTAAATTCATAAAATGGCTACCCTCAGAATGTGAATGTTCACATTGGTTGTTACTCAATAATAAGAGAAACAATAAGATATTATTTTTCACATTGTTGAATGAAGATTGGGGGTTCTATGTACATCAACAATTAACAATATCAACAGTGACAGTAATGTGAATATTCACATCATTATACACTGATGTGAATGTTCACATCAGTGTCTACTAATGTAAGTTTATCCAGTAATGAACAGTAATGTGAATGTTCACATTATCTATGTTTGCAAAATCAATTCCGAAAACAACAACAGTTAGAGGGCAATGTAAATGTTTACATGGGTGATCCCATTATGTTATAATTGGCTGAAAAACAAAGGGTGGAACCAACAGCACCAAACAACACCCAATAACACCAACAAGTCTGACATTGATGTCACAATGTGAATGTTTACATCATATTCCATTACATTGTTGAGTGAAGATTGGGGATTCTATGAACATCAACAATCAACAATATCAACAGTGATAGTAATGTGAACATTCACATCATTATACACTGATGTGAATGTTCACATCAGTATCTACTAATGTAAGTTTATCCAGTAATGAACAGTAGTGTGAATGTTTACACCATCTATGTTTGCAATAACAAATATAATATGAAGTTCACACATTGAATGAATAAGATCATATACTATGAAGCTCACTACTGTAGAAGTTCATATTGATGAAATGGGTATAGGAGATTCACATGATTAAAACATACAACAACAACAACAACATCTGAAATAATTGGCTTGGCCCAACATTTTTCATTCCCATGTAAATGTTCACAGCTTTTGACAATACAACGTAATTGCCACTGCATTATTTTTGGGTGAACAAAACCATATACTTGGAGATTGGGATTGAGGGGTTCACATTAACAATTAGGGCATGAACAATAAAAATATGAAATTCCACATATTGTATGAATAGAAACAGGGGATATTGGAAGTTCACAATGGTGTAATTTGAACAAGAGATTTAGGGTTTACATACAAGATTGGTGAGATTACTTACTCTTTTTCCATATTGACGGTTGGGTTGTCACAAATGGTCATCGGTGATATTTTGACGAAGATGGAACTTTAGGATGTTCACCAATGGTGATTTCCACGTTTCCGTAGACAGATGGTGGAGGTATGACGAAGCCGACGATGAGACGTTGCGACGATGGAACAATGAGATACGTATGGGTGTGAGACGATATAGAATACGATTTTGGGTTTTCGGAAGGGTGGAGATATTGTGTGTGATTTTCTGCAAAAAAAAAGAGAGGGGAAAAGGGACAGTTATTTGATTCAAAAAAAGAGGGGAAGAGAAGAAGGGTGTTTTGGTCTTCTAATATAAAATAGGACCTGATGGAATAGTAGAAAATACTATGGGGTTTATGGAATAGGATTCTTAGAGAATGGACTCATTAAAAAAGCTCCCTACTTTTTTTTTGAAAATATTAATTGTCATAATTGTATTTTTTGTATTGATAATTTAAAAGAAAGGCAAAATAGAAAATTTATATTATTTTACTTCTTAATTTTTGAAAAATGACTAATATTTTGGGATAATAAAAAATAAAATAAGGGACTAATATTTTGAGACGGAGGGAATATATGCCTCAAAGAAGTGAGCAATTTTTTCAAGCTCGAAGAGTATTGGCAAGGTGGATTTTTTTTTTTTTAAATTTGGGAAAATTGTGATAGTAGTCCTTGTACTTTGGTCATTGTATCATTTTGGTCCCTATAATTTCAATTAGCTCAATTTTGACTACGAATTTATGATTTTGTTTTAATTTTGTTCAATTAATCACAACTCTTAGCATTTTTTTTATGAAAAATATGCATATAAGTAGCATGTGTTTTATTTTTTAGATTAAAATTATAAATTTACTAAACTCAGTGAGATAAACTCAACCAATTCAGTGATTATTTTCCATCAAACACACACTAACGGCATTATCAATTGGACTAAAATGACACAAAATTTAAAATAAATAGTCAAAATTGAGCTAATTAAAAGTAAAATAATATAAGAGACAAAATATAGTAATCACCAGTATAATTTTCCTTCTAATTTTAATGTAGTCCATCTGTTATGTTGATTTTTTTGGGAGACAACATAAAAATGTGATGATTTGTAATCAGTGAAGGGTATAACCCTTGGTAATTTTTCCAAAGCAATTTTTATTAATCAATCTACCCAAACTATCATTGTGCTTTTATTCCATACAAAAATTGTATATCAATATTGAATAAATCAATCTTAATTGCTCCAATCACAAAAAATAAATAATAAATAAATCAAAATTTACAAATAAAATCAAAATTAGGCACTTAATTTATAAATTCAAAATTCAAATTTATTTGGCCAAACATTTCGACGTTAAATATTTTATCCAAAAAAACAAGTTTAGACAGAATAACTAAAACACCCCTATATATATATATCTTATTATTATAAATAAGAGGCACTTTAGGTACTGCTATAATACACGATTCTCTTTTTTTCTTTCCCATTTTACCTCCTGTTTTTTTTCCCTTTCCTGCTGTATCCTTTTGCTTTTTGTCCTGTTAGATATATATATATATATGGTTTGCTTAAAAAACCAATACTTTAGTTCCATTGTATTGTTTTGATTTTTTGTTCTGTTATATATATATATATAGGTAGGTTAACAAATAATACTTTGGGTTTGTTTGGTTTATATTTCAAGATATAATTTTTAAAAATTTTGTTTAGTTCAAATTTAAATTTTTTTTTTTTCGAAATCACTCTCTCTCTCTCTCTCTCTCTCTCTCTCTCTCTCTCTCTCTTACACATCAATCAATCATTTTTTTTCTCTTCTTTTTCCTTTTCAATCATTTTTTTTTCTCACACACATCTACTCAACTATAACAAAATATCAAATCATGTCAAATTCCCAAACTATTTTCAAAATATACAACCAAACAAATAAAAAAAAAATCTAAACTTTCCCTTCAATTTTTTTTTTTTTTTTTTTTTTTTATCTATTCAACTATAATAAAATATCAAATCATCCCAAACTTCCAAACTCAAAAACTATTTTCAAAATATACAGTCAAACACACCATTTAGTTCTATTCTAATTTGATTAGTTACGTTCTAATTAGATTTCATCATCAATTTGTGTCATACCTATCAATCTACATTTAGGAATTATCATTACATGTGGATAATTTCAATGTATATAGTAGAATCAAAAAGTTATTGTGGTGCTTTAATATCTCGTGTAGTGTGAAGATAGTGCTGTTGCAGGGGAAGATTTGCATTTGGAGAAGAAGTTTGGTGTTGCAGTGGAAAACTTCGGAGTTTAAGTGTTAGATAATATCTCAATGGGACCACATATTTAAATGTGGTGTTATCATTTATAAGAAGCTTACAATTTAAGTGATTCAATTTAGTTAATAGGCTTAAGGGTATATGTGTCATGGACCTAATGTGTAGATACTAGTTGAGTAATTTCTATTTCTATGAGGGGGCAGAAATAGAAATTAAAACAAATTGGTTAAGTTGGTTTTCCTTTTGAAAACAAACTGCCACACCGTTTCATGGTTTAAAAAAACCAATTTCAGCCTTAAGTTTTGTTATGGTCCCTATTTCTTCCAATGGTGAAAAACTGCCATTCATCTTCTAAATCCTCTCAAGGAGAAACATAAGGCACCAAAAGGGAAAGGATTAGAAGGCACTAACAAAGTCAATATTAAAGGTTTTATTGACAATCAGACGCTTCCGGTTAACCGTTCATCGATGGATTCGGGTAAGTTTTTGTCTTGATTTCTTGATGATATACATGGTAGATGATCTGAAACATGAAGTTTCATGTTCTGAAATTTATGTTTACAAGTGGTATCAGAGCAGTTATATCATGTGTATTATCAGAAATTGATATGCTATATTTCATGCAGTTTGATTTTGAAGGTAATCTGGTTTTTGGTTTTCTGTATTTTTTGGAAACACATGCACTGTTTTGTTAGCATAAGGTCTCATGTTCTACATTGTACATATATATATATATGTATCTCATGCGGTTTGTTTTTTTGAACATCACATATAAAAAAAAAAAAAAAAAACCGTCTGCCTTGTTATTGCCATCTGCGTTGGTTTCCGTTTTTGTTAACAGAGCAGTTTTCTGGGTGTTTGAACACCCGGCATCATTGTGTTATTTTTTTTTCACCCGGCAGTTTTCTGGGTGCTTTATTATCCATATCATATTTGTTATACAGAGGATGTTTCTTGTTTAAATTATGTTTATCTTGTTTCACCATAAAGTTGTGGGTTTGGTCTTTGGCATGTATTCTTTTGATGCATGTGTTTTGTGGTTTAAAAAAAAAAAAATATATATATATATATATATATTTTTGGAACCGTCAATTATATATATATAAATATATATATATTTATGTATATAATTGGGATTGCTGCAAATTATATAATAAATACGGGGTAACAAATTAAAAAATCTTTAAATTTAATGTAATTTCATACAACGTCTACAGAAATTTAATTTTCTAACGTTCTAAATATAAGTCAATTCAAACAAGATGTCACAAAAGTGATCTCTCTTGTCTAGATTGTTTTATATGGAATGTTTTGATGTTCATGTATGTGTATCTCATGCGGGTATTTATCGGTCCAAAGACATGATTAATACTTGGCAGAATTACACACACATTTTGTGGTGATAAACATGTGCCAATTGTCAAGGAAATCTAATGTGAATAATAAATCCATCAAAAGATAGATTTGTTATTTGACATAACTTATTGTCAATGTTTGATCATTACAACAAGAATACCATTTACAGTTAATATCACTACCCAAAGGCTTGGTATTAATGTTGTACTAGGTATCTTGAGATGTTGTCATTAAATTAATTTATTTAGAGATTATTTGTTTGGTTACTTAATGTGAGCATAATTGTTTATTCGTTTTATTTTATTCGGCTTTAATGTCGACTACTTCAATCTCTGCCAACATGAACAATGTTCCAATGTTAAATGGAACAAACTTTAAGGACTGGAAAGAGAAGATATTGATTGTTCTCGGCTGCATAGACATAGACTTGGCATTAAGAATGCCAAAACCGAGTGATCTCACTGAACAAAGTACTCCTGAGGATATTGTGTACTTTGAAAAGTGGGATCGTTCTAACAGGCTAAGTCTTATGATCATGAAGCGTGGGATTCCAGAAGTCTTTCGGGGTGCAATAACAGAGGATGTTACTGTTGCCGGTGAATTTCTTTCCGAAATTCAAAAACGTTTTGCTAAAAATGATAAGGCTGAAACAAGCACGCTTTTAGCAAGCTTGATTTCAATAAAGTATAAAGGCAAGGGTAATGTTCACGAGTACATCATGGAAATGTCTCATCTTGCTTCAAAACTTAAGGCACTAAAGCTCGACCTATCTGATGATTTGCTCGTGCATTTAGTTCTCATCTCTCTTCCTGCACAATTTAACCAATTTAAGGTCAGTTATAACTGCCAGAAGGAGAAATGGACTCTCAATGAGCTCATTTCATTTTGTGTGCAAGAGGAAGAGAGATTGAAGCAAGACCGGACTGAAAGTGCTCATCTGGCCAGCACCTCCAAGCATACGGGCAAAAGAAAACATAAGGGAAAGGAAGTTGCTGCTCCTAAGGGTCCGGAACCAAAGAAACAGAAAGTGCAGGATGGTTGTTTCTTTTGTGGCAAGCCGGGACACAGAAAGAAGGATTGTGCCAAATACGTCGCCTGGCGTGTAAAGAAAGGTACATTTTATGTTTTGGTCTGTTCTGAAATAAATTTAGCTTCAGTACCAAGAAACACTTGGTGGGTAGATTCTGGTGCTACTACTCACATATGTGTTTCTATGTAGGGTTGCCTGAACTACCGAAAGCCAACTGATACTGAAAGATACATCTTTGTGGGTGATGGCAAGTCAATAGAAGTGCAGACAATAGGCCACTTTAGATTATTGCTGAAAACTGGTTATTATTTGGATTTATTAGACACTTTTGTTGTACCGTCCTTTAGACGGAATTTAATTTTTGTTTCTGTATTGGACAAATTGGGATATTGTTGTTCTTTTGGAAATATGAAGTTTAGTATGTCTATTAATTCAAATGTTGTTGGTACTGGTTTACTTAATGTGTTTGATAATCTATATTTGCTCGAAACTATTGCATCTTATAATGAAACCTTGCACGTGGAATCACGAGGTACAAAGCGTAAATTAACTAAGGAAAATTCAGCCTCATTATGGCACAAACGCCTAGGTCACATCTCTAAATCTAGAGTTGAGCGCCTTGTGTCTGATGGAATTTTGGACTCTCTTGATTTTTCAGATTTTGATGTCTGTGTTGAGTGTATCAAGGGAAAACAGACCAAAATGAAGAAATATGGTGCCCATAGGTCTACAGATGTCTTAGAATTAATTCATACGGACATCTGTGGGCCATTTCCTATGGCGTCTTGGAATGGTCAACAGTATTTTATTACATTCATAGACGACTATTCCAGATATGGGTATCTATTTCTCATCCATGAGAAATCACAGTCTTTGGACGTATTCAAAAAATTTAAGGCCGAAGTTGAGTTACAACTCAACAAACGGATTAAAAGTGTCAGGTCTGACCGTGGTGGTGAATACTATGGCAGATATGATGGATCAGGTGAACAACGTCCAGGACCGTTTGCCAAATACCTGGAGGAATGTGGAATCGCCCCACAATACACCATGCCAGGATCACCTAGCATGAATGGTGTATCTGAGAGACGAAACCAGACTCTTACGGATATGGTAAGAAGTATGATCAGTCATTCTACTTTACCAGAGTCCCTCTGGGATGAGGCTCTAAAGACAGCAACTTATATCTTAAATCGGGTGCCAACTAAAGCAGCTGCAAAAACACCTTATGAGCTTTGGGTTGGGCGAAAGCCTAGTCTAAAACACTTGCATGTGTGGGGGTGTCCTGCTGAGGCGAGGCCTTATAAACCTCATGAAAGAAAATTGGACTCTAAAACTGTTAGCAGCTACTTTATTGGCTATGCCGAACGATCACGGGGTTACAAGTTTTATGATCCCACAAATAGGTCAATATTTGAGACGGAAATTGCAACATTTTTTGAGGATGTTGAGTTTGGGGGGAGAAATCCAGTTAGAGACATTGTCTTTGAGGAGGAAGCAGGAGTAATTCCACTTCCTACTACTACTTTTGACCAATTACAAGTTCCTATACCTGTCATTGCTCGAGAAGTAACTTCGGATCCTCAACCAGACAATGTTGTTCATGATAATATAATTCAACCCCTCATTCAAGATGAGGTAATTGTTCCTGAGGAACAAACTCTACAACCTCAACCTCAAGAACCTGTGCCACTAAGGCGGTCCACAAGAGAAAGGAGATTTGCAATTTCAGATGATTATCTTGTATATCTCCAGGAACATGAGGTAGAAAATGGAATGTCGAAAGATGATCCAATCAACTTTCGTCAAGCCATGGAAAGTTCCAACTCTCATAAATGGATAGAAGCCATGAATGAAGAATATAAGTCTATGCAAGACAATAAAGTTTGGGAATTTGTCCCATTACCAGTTGGTGCGAAGCCCGTAGGTTGTAAATGGACATTTAAAACCAAAAGGGATTCAAATGGTAATGTGGAGAGGTATAAGGCACGTCTTGTAGCCAAAGGCTTTACTCAAAAGGAAGGAATTGATTTTAAAGAAACTTTCTCTCCAGTTTCTTCGAAAGATTCTTTTAGGACAATTATGGCGCTTGTTGCATATTTTGATCTTGAGTTGCATCAGATGGATGTCAAAACAGCTTTTCTTAATGGTGACATTAAAGAAACAATTTATATGGTGCAGCCAGAAAACTTTGTGTCTGGAGACCCAAAGAATATGGTTTGCAAATTGACTAAATCCATCTATGGACTCAAACAAGCTTCTCGTCAATGGTACTTCAAATTTCATCAAGTTCTCACTTCGTATGGTTTTGAAACTAATGTTGTTGATGAATGTGTGTATCACAAGTTCAGTGGGAGTAAACACATATTTTTGGTTTTATATGTTGATGATATATTGCTTGCCACAAACGATATAAACTTATTGCATGACACCAAGAGATTTCTATCTAAGAATTTTGAAATGAAAGATCTTGGTGATGCTTCCTTTGTATTAGGAATCGAAATAAACCGAGATCGTTCTCGGGGTATTCTGGGATTATCACAAAGGAGGTATATCGAAAAAGTACTCAATAGATTTGGCATGCAAAATTGTAAATCAGGTGAAACCCCGTTTGCTAAGGGAGACAAGTTTAGTCTCAGCCAATGCCCGAAGAACAGTCTTGAAATTCAAGAAATGCAGAAGATTCCTTATGCCTCGGCTGTAGGGAGTCTAATGTATGCTCAAGTATGTACGCGTCCGGATATTGCGTTCATAGTTGGCATGTTAGGCAGATATTTAAGTAATCCTGGCATGGATCATTGGAAAGCAGTCAAGCGTGTTATGCGATATTTGCAGAGAACAAAGGAATATATGCTCACATATAGGAGATCGGATAAGTTAGAGGTCATTGGATATTCCAACTCCGATTTTGCTGGATGCCAAGACAGTAGGAAATCCACATCAGGCTATATTTATCTGTTAGCTGGCGGAGCAATTTCTTGGAGGTCTACAAAGCAGACGCTCATAGCTTCATCCACCATGGCTGCAGAGTTTGTAGCATGTTATGAAGCATCAAACCAAGGGATATGGCTGCGGAATTTTGTCACTGGGTTGCGTATTTTGGAAGGCATTGAAAGACCACTTAAGTTCTATTGTGACAATAAGTCTGCAGTTTTATATTCCAATAACAACAGGAGCTCGACAAAATCAAAGCATATTGATATCAAGTTCCTAGTTGTAAAAGAAAGAGTGCAGAGTGGACAGATTTCCATAGAGCACATTGGGACAAACTTCATGATAGCGGATCCACTTACGAAAGGACTACCACCCAAGGTCTTTCATGAGCACACTGCTCATATGGGTGTTGTTCTATTTGAGAACATTCTGGTTTAGTGGGAGTTTGTATTTATATTACTGCTTTATGTCAGCCTTGAGTTTTATCTATATAATTAGATTAATTTCTGCAGAAATGAAGTATTCAGTTTATTACACTCTGTTACGTATTGTGAAGTATTGATCTCAATAAAGTTAAGTAGGACCAGTTGGAAATAGACATGTATGGATCACATTACATGTAATTTCCATGCTACGCATCCATGATTGATCTATGTCATTTAGCTGTATTGGTATACGTGACCATTGGTGGGTCGAGTTACGATTAATGTAACGAAGACCGCTTTGATCCTATATCAATATAGTTAATGGACAAGATTGTTTGGATACCCTCAGGTCATGATAACAAATTTCTGAGCTCACTAAAGTTAATCACATTCTTCAGGTTACATATGTGGTCCAGTGGGAGATTGTTAGATAATATCTCAATGGGACCACATATTTAAATGTGGTGTTATCATTTATAAGAAGCTTACAATTTAAGTGATTCAATTTAGTTAATAGGCTTAAGGGTATATGTGTCATGGACCTAATGTGTAGATACTAGTTGAGTAATTTCTATTTCTATGAGGGGCAGAAATAGAAATTAAAACAAATTGGTTAAGTTGGTTTTCCTTTTGAAAACAAACTGCCACACCGTTTCATGGTTTAAAAAAACCAATTTCAGTCTTAAGTTTTGTTATGGTCCCTATTCCTTCCAATGGTGAAAAACTGCCATTCATCTTCTAAATCCTCTCAAGGAGAAACATAAGGCACCAAAAGGGAAAGGATTAGAAGGCACTAACAAAGTCAATATTAAAGGTTTTATTGACAATCAGACACTTCCGGTTAACCGTTCATCGATGGATTCGGGTAAGTTTTTGTCTTGATTTCTTGATGATATACATGGTAGATGATCTGAAACATGAAGTTTCATGTTCTGAAATTTATGTTTACATTAAGAACTTTCATCAGAGTTCAATCTACGCCATCGTAAATTTGCATTTTCAGGTACTTTTCAATTCGATTTTCAAACTTCTCATGCTTTGAATCTATTCTTGATAGAGGTATTCACATGAAATTTGATTTTCAGTGTGAATTTTATAGGGTGAGGTCAAATCTAACAGTTGCAATCTGGGTTAGTTTAGGGTTTAGGATTTAGAGTTTAAATCCTAAATTTTTCTTGAGCTTTGGCTTAAATTTCTAAAGTTTTCTTATAAGTTGTGTTATTCTTGTGTTGTTTGGTTGCTGAGAAAGTGAAGGAAAATGAAAATTGAAAGATTTTAATATTCTTTACATAGATCCATAAATAAATAAATAAATATATATATATCCTAAATTTTCCATGTTTAGAGGGTGTTTGGGATTTAATTTTTTGATGATTTTTTTGTTGGTTTATTTTTCTTTTAGTAAATTTTTTGCTAAAGAAAACTTGGTTCTACTCAACTAGACCAATTAGAAAAATAATTTTTTTAAAAAAATTTCAAGCAAGCAAGCAAGTCCAAAAAAGACAAATAATTCAAAAAAAAATTAAATTTTTTGATTTATTTTGGCTTATTTTATTTTATTGTAATTTTTTAACTTTTTTTTTATTCATCTACACGAAAAAAACTGATTTTTCATATATTTGTTTATTTATGTTTTTCTTTTTTTCTGACTTATTTTTGCTTTGGTGAACTAATTTTTCAAAAAAAATTTGGGTTCTACTCAACTAGAGCAATCAGAAAAATATTTAAAAAAAAAAAAAAATTAAAAGTAAGACTAGAATAGACAAAAATATTCCAAAAAAAAAGTTGATTTTTTTTACTTATTTTGGCTTGTTTTATTTTATTTTATTTTTTTATTCATATATATAGATTAGGAAAGTAAAAAAAATTTGACATAATTTTGAAAAAAGAATAATGCTTAAAGATAAATCCAGAAAGACACTTGGCTTATTTTAAATGTTCCCAAAAACCCCTTTACTATGCTACACTACGACTTTTAAAATATAAATATAATAGAAATTATTTTTAAATATACTACTACAAAAGCACACGATGAATGCTTGTAATGGTTTGCAGTCTTGTCACTTTCATGAATACATCTCTTTTTGGTTTAAATGGATTCAATATAAAACTTTAGCTATTTGTGTCGTGCCTTTTGAAAACTATTGTTATATCTTAATCTTATTTTAAAGTAATTCACTTTAACTATATTTTCATCTTTTCATCTATTAAGTTGCATAGTTCCTATTATAGCTCCAAATTCACCACTGGCACTGTGATTGTAGTTAGTTTTGGTATTGCTAAAGTAAAATGGCTTCTTTTTTCTTTTCTTTTTTCCATTTTACCCTTTGATTTGTTGTCTTATTACATATATATCTGATTTGGTTAAAAAGTAAAAGTTTAGTTCCATTCTAATTTGATGATATCATCAATCTTTATCATACCTAGGAAATCCATATTTAGCTATAATGATTGCATTGAGATAACTTTGAGTATGTTGAGCAGATTATACCAATAGTCTATATATTTTAATCATTGTATGATTTTGGTCTTATAATTTGATTCGATTAATTACAATTCTTATCATTATTTTTTTTTATTAATAATGGAAAATGTATTTTTATAGGTAAACATGTAAATTGATTAAATTAATTAATTAATTTCAACCAACTCAATGAATAAAATTCTGTTAAAAATCATAACCACATTATTAATTACAATTTACAAAAATAAGTAATATAAATTCCATGGAAATTTATTATTAATTACACTTTCAGTTTTTATAATATTTAATTTATTAATTGTATTAATTTGTACAATTTATTATTCCCTGGAAATTTTTTTTTAATCTTAATTATGATCTGAGTCTAATTTTTGTAATTTGTTGTAATTGTAAAATGTCCTTGTATGGTTTCTTTTCTTGTTTGGTGTGCATGCTATATCAAAATTACAATGTTACTAAAATTATTATCAAAATGACAATTGCGGTTTAATGTTTATTTATCAATTTGTTATGGTATATATCATTGTTTAATATAGTATAGTGTTTCAATCATGTCGGAAAAGCCAAAAAAAATAGTGTCATATGCAAATTTTTCACAAGAGCGAAAAGATCATATTAATCAAAGAAGGCGAGAATTAAGAGCAGAAAACAAAAAGATCGACCAACAAAAATACGATGCATCAATGAATCAAACAGTTTATTTGAATATGAACCATTGGGAATATCTGAACGTCTTGTTCTTACATCAGTTTTTTCAAAACCTTCCCAATTTAGTCTTGAAGGAGCAACTATCAATCATAACACCTATGAAATGGGTATGATTTCTCTAGAGTCTCTATCAGAAAAAAAAATTCATTTTTCCTTATTAGATAACAACTAATTTCATTCTTTCTTTTTCGATTACTTATGTATAATTACACGTTTTGTTTCCTAATCCGTAGGTTCTACATCCATCACATTTGATGAAACATCAGTTCTGCAGTGTATACATCATCAAAAGTTTTTATTTTATTTTTCAACTATAATAATTAGTTTTTCTCATTATGTCTTCATACATTTATCTTATATAGGTATTAATGATTTCCAGAATAACACAACAACTGACACTGAAGATGGTACTTAAACAACTTCTCTTATTATTATTTTTATTATACACCCAGCTAGATAGAAAATAATTCTTAAATTCTATTTATACTCTCCATAGGCTTTGTTCTACGTTGTAGAAAGAAGAAGGGAATCACAAAAAGAGATATACTACTTTAAGCCTTTGTTTTACCAAATAGATCATGTTGTTCTTTTTGTAATGCAAAAAAAAATAGATCTTAAGCCAAATGGTTTTTGTTGTTCTACTGGAGAAATTGCACTATGTCCCAATGTTGTTCCATCTCAATTGTATGAGTTGTTTACAGGTCATTCCAAAAATTCTCTTTATTTCTTGAAGTACATTCATGCCTATAATAATTCATTTACTTTCACTTCATTCGGGGTTACCACAAACAAACAATTAAAGCATAGAAATAGAGGAATCTATACCTTTCGTGTGCAAGGACAGGTTTATCATTATATCAATCAGCTTTATCCTTCAGATCATAAACCTTCTTACTTTGACACTGAACATGAAGTTCAGAATAGGATGAGGATTACAGACAATCTAGATCCGAACATCATTGCTCTTCTAATCGATATTGTTGTTTCAAATCGATATTCTATATTCTTTAGAAGTTTAAGGGATGTTTATGACATAGGCACTCATCATATGCTTATCCACGCTGATCCATCTTTAGATCCCCAAACTTTTAATCCTCCTACTGTATTCCAAGTTGCTACAATATGGCACGAGAATGATGAAGTTGTTAAGTATAGAGAGCGTGATATCATTGTCCAAAAACATCAAGGTCATTCTAAAAGAATTCGGTATTATTATGGATGCTATGACCCACTACAATATCCATTGTAATTTCCTCTTGGTGAACCTGGATGGCACCAAGGAATAAAGAAAAAAAAAAATTTCAGAAACAGGGCCTTCCTCATGTTCATTTACTTCTTATTCTTCAGTGAGGTCATAAGCTAGATTCTCTAGAAAAATTTGATGATTTCATATTTGCTGAGTTCCTTGACAAAGAAAAGTTTCCACACTTGTACTTAATGGTTGTCAAACATATGATGCATGGTCCTTGTGGTTCTTTGAATTCTAATAATGTTTGTATGAAAAATGGCCTATGTAAGAACCATTATCCTTGTTTCAATGACAACCATGAAAGCTGATGGATACCTTAACTATAGGCGGTGCAACAATAATGAAATAGTTGAAGTTTGAGGGCACATGTTGGACAATAGATGGGTAGTTCCGTACAACCCATATCTTCTTACAAAGTTTGATTGTCACATTAATGTGGAATTTGATCTACTATTAAGGTTGTCAAGCACTTGTATAAATACATATACAAGGGTCATGACAAAATAGCATTCCACATAGTAGGCTAACATAGTAATGAAGATATTGATGAGATCACAATGTTTCAATCTGTAAGATGGATATCTCCCCTAAAAGCAATGTGGAGAATATACAAATTCCCTTTGAATCAAATTAATCCTACTATGATAAGCTTGCAACTACACCTTGAAGATTGCCAAATTGTTAGCTTTCGAAAGGCAGATGACTTGTGCTCTTTAGCTAACAATCAATTTCTTTCAAGAACAATGTTGACAGAATTTTTTGTGATGAATAGAACAAACAAAAAAGCTCAAGAAGGGAATATTTATACAAGGAATTTCCTGAATTCTTTGTTTGGAATGGCCAACATAGAATGTGGAATGGAAAAAAGCAAAGGGAGGTGATTGAAAGAACAATCACTGCAAATCCAAGAGAAAGCGAGCGATACTATTTGCGATTATTGTTGAATCATGTATGGTGCCCAACTTCATTCTGCCAATTGAGAATTGTTAAGGAAGTGACATACAACTCTTTCAGAGAAGCTGCTTTTCAATATGGTCTATTAGAGGATGATAAAAGTCATGAAAAGGGCTTAGAAGAAGCAAGTACTTTTCAAATGCCTTCTTCATTATGACAATTGTTTGCAACAATACTTGTGTATTGTAGTCCACATGATCCAAAAGCTTTATTCTTAAAATCTGAAAGAACAATGTCGGAGGTTCTTTATAGAGGAGGACAATTATCTATAGAACAAATTCGGTCTAGAGTTTTGCAGAATATAAATTCTGCTCTTGAATCCATGGGCAAAAACATTGAACAATTTTATCTTTCAGATTTATCTGTCCCTTCTGATGAAACTGATGATGCAGTACTTTATGGAAATCCAGGATATTTCTTTATTGATGGACCTAGTGGAATTGGTAAAACCTTTCTATATCGAGCAATCTTGGCTACAATAAGAACACACAAATTGATCGCTTTCGCAATTGCAACTTTAGGAGTTGCTGCATCACTTTTTCCTAATGGGCGCATTGCGCACTCACAGTTCAAAATTCCTATAGAAGTTGAAAGCAAAATTTGTTGTAATGTCAGCAAACAAAGTAGCCTGACAAAACTTTTGAAACTTGCTGCACTTATAATATGGGATGAAGCATCGATGGCAAGGCGACAAAGTATTGAAGCACTTGATGAATTGTTAAAAGATGTCATGGATAACAATCTTCTATTTGGAGGAAAGGTTGTAATATTCAGTGGTGACTTTCGTCAAGTGCTACTTGTTGTGCCAAAAAGCACAAGAAATGAATGCATTAATGCTACGCTTGTTATGTCTTACATTTGGCATTCATTAGAGAAGATCAAATTGGCAGAAAATATGCAGGCTAAGCATGATCCAGTGTTTAGTAATTTTTTACTTTTTGTAGGAAATGGTATAGAACAACAACTATCTTCTAAAACTATCAGAATCCCTAAAGTGATGCTTTCTTCCTTACAATAAAAACATTGATCCACTTCAAGAACTTATCACTTTTGCCTTCCCAAATTTCAATGATTATAATGAAGATCCACTTTCAATGATGAATCGAGCTATCTTGACTCTAAAAAATGACATTATAGATCACATCAATGAAATATTGATGGAAGAATTCCCTGGAGATGAACACATGTATAACAGCATTGATAAGATTGTTGATAAAAGTTAACAGAGCCACTATGAAGATTTTCTTAACTCTTTATTTGCTCCAGGATTATCACACAAAGTGTTGCTAAAAGAAAACTGCCCCATTCTTATGCTTCGCAACATAAATCCTTCCAAGGGATTATGTAATGGAACAAGACTCATTTGTCGCAAATTTAAAAAAACATGTTATTCTCGCTCAAATTGCTGTTGGTGATCGAAAAGGAGATATGGTATTTTTACCTCGAATACCTTTGCAACCATCAGATAAAAAATTGTGTTCAGTTGATTTTACTAGATGTCAATTCCAATCAGGCTATGTTTTGCAATGACAATTAACAAAGCTCAAGGTCAAACTCTAGATATTGTTGGCATCTATTTACCATAACCAGTTTCCTTACATGGCCAATTGTATGTTGCATTATCTCGAGCTACAACTTCCACCAAAGTCAAAGTTTTAACAGATGTATCAGATTCAAAAAATGAATTCCCCAATGCCATAAAAACATTGTCTACCATGAGATTATATCATTAGCTCAATGCAATTGATTTTTTTATTTTTCGTGTTTTTTGGTATGTGCAATTCATATATTTGCAATTTCTATATTATATTTATGTTACTCATTTGACATTATTTTTCTTCTTATTTATTACTCCAACTATATATGTTTTATGCATGCAGGAAATCATGCACAGTCAATTATTAGCTATCAAAGATATCGATCCATCTACAAAACGATGGACATCAAATGTCATGATTATTGAAAAATCCTTTTCGAGAACTAGCTCAAGCGGAATACTATTTCAAAAGCTCTTGTTAATTGATGTAGAGGTATGTTTGCAAAAAATCTCTATTGCAAATATAAAAATATCAAATACTTACTCTCCCTTTGGATTTTTCTTTTCTTATTTTATTTATTTTATTTTTTTACCATCATATCACTTCTATTTCTTGCACTTCTACTTCTTTGTTTTTTTTTTTTTTAACTTAATAAATGGTCTATATTTTATTTAACTTTTCCAATTCAAATATGATTTAGAATCTTTAATAACTACATACTAATTATTTCTTACTAATTCTAGAATTATATATTAATTATTAAATTCAAACATTGTAGGGATCAAAAGTGCAAGCCATAATCTTTGGTGCAAACATAGAGGTTCTTCAAACAACACTTGAAATCTTTTCGTCTTATGCAATATCAAATGCACAAGTCAGATCTATTCAAGAACAACATCAAATTGTTGAAAATGAATACAAATAGAAAATTCATGGACGAACTCCCATAGAAAAAATCAAAGATGATTAGTTAACTATACGGAGTTTGAACTTCAACTTTACTACTCTAACAGCACTTGAGGACAATATCAATTCAGCAACATCAGAGAATGTCCACTCAGAAATAGCAGCAAATACGCAATCATTAACACGACCAAAAGATATAAGTAAAATTTATTCATATTTGTTTTCTTCAATTAATTTTTTTTTTTTTGATAAATAAAACAATTTTATTAGAAAAGCGTTAAGGTGATGCAAAGAATACATATAGCGATCCCGGTTTTCCCTTCATTGTTTAATTGTATTCCGAACTCGGTTCCGTAGATGTGTTGTTGTCTTATTCCCGTTTCCATCCTTTACTCTTTGTATATGAGTCTTGGGTCGTGTTGGGCAGGTTTGAAACAGGTTGGTTGTGTTTGGAAACCAAGGGTTGATGTCCAGATTTTGGGTTTGACGCTTGAGCGGACCTGTTTGTTTATCAATCCGAAAAATAGTTTTTTTTTTATCACTTTTTCGGGCCATTTTCTCTCTCTAACTTTTCAAAGATTTTGCATGATTATACTAGATTCATCTCATTAGTAAGATACATGTACATCAATTAGATGGTGACTAATCATTGATACCTATATATATAATGTATAGAAGACTAATGCTAATACATTGAATGTGATGGATTTATTATGAATGAATCTTAGAGATGCATTATGTATCTATTATGAATATGTAAGACACATTAATCTATCTAATGAATTCATTAATATAGAGGATGCATTATGTATTATGAATGTATGAGATACATTAATCAATTTAATGAAGTTCATTGAATGAATAACTTGAGAGTTTCTCTCTCTAGACTACATCTTCACTCTATAAATACATCTAGTTCTAGTGATCTTCTACCCTAGTTCCTTTGTATTGAGTGTGGAGCTTCCCTTGATCTTCATTTTGATCCGAAAATTTGTGGGTTGGAACACATCCGAGTATTTTCATCATCTTCTTTGGGTCTCTCCATTTGAGGTAGGGATTCTCCTTATTTCTTTTCAATACTTCATCTATAGATAGACATGTGGTAGTTTTTATATTGCATGAAAATTATATCATGTTGGATTTGTTAAAAATCATGAGGTTGAACCTTGGGTTGGTTATTTGAATTTGGGTTCATTATCATTAGTTGTGGTTTGGGCTAATTGGTGTGTTAATTAGCATGTTATTGTTGAAAGAAGAGAAAGCCCTAAATTATATTTTGATTTGGTAAAATAAAAAGGGTTTATGGTTGAACAATGTTGGTAAATTTCTATTGTTAATATGAGTTGTGTAGAAGGTGTTAACAGTTAAAGGAATAATTATGGTATTGGGGTTATTTTGAAATGAACGTATTGAATCAAGTTGGGTTATGGCTTATTATTCATGGAATTGATTTTGTAAAATGAAGAGAATGTAATTCGTTTTGTGAAAAGGGAAAAGTGTTTTTGGAATAAGTGATGGAACATGTTGACTTAAAAAAAATGGAAGTTGATCTTGAAAATGGTAAATGAAATGTTAACTCTATGTGAGTCTCGGAAAATAAATTTGAGAAACTATTGTATCATGAGTGTTGAATACACACATTTGGGGGTTTTATCCTTACCTATCATACTAGTGTCGTTGTTGGGTTTAAGGTTTGCTTGAGAGTTGAGTCTCTTTTATTAGGTGTACTGAATACATGCATCTAGAGGTTTTGTCCTTGGTCATCGGTGGAGGATGACATTGTTGTGTTGAATTGTGATGTATGCGTTACACTTGTGTTGGTTAAACATTATTGAATAGTTTATGTGTATGTATTACACTTGTTATTTATGTTTTTTTTGTATTGACTGATTGAATTTGTATATGATAATTGTTTATATACATTTGTGTTGTGTGGGAGGAGATAGGGGATGTACTCCACGGTTTAGGGGAAGATAGGGGATGGACCTCTAAACCGGACTTTTGTTTGGGAGGAGATAGGGGATGGACTCCATTAGCATCACTATTATGTGTGCTTATTGATTTATAGAAGTGTTTCTATATGTTGTTGATACAGCACTAAAATGTGTATCAAATGAGAAGTATGAAGTGTTTTGATATGAGCCTTAGTCTCATTTGTTTTGTTGATATTGGACGTAATGTTAATGTGATGTGTAGTTCACTGTTATAACTTGGCCAGGTTCTGAGCCATATTGATAAAAATGAAAAGTTGAATAAATAATGGAAAGTAAAAACTGATATTTGGGAGTTTTAATTGTTATCGTCAGTGTATCTGAGTATGTTATGGGTTGCGATGGTTACAGTTTTGAAAGGCCGAGTTGCCTCATTTGTGGATTATATACATGATTGATGATTTGTTATTTCCCTTTTATTTAAGGCATGCATGTGTTGATATGAATGTATTGGGAACAAACTAAAATGCCATTTTGAGATTTTGGAAAGTGTGAAGGAAAATGGGGTATTTGTGAACATGTTTTCAAAAAAAAAAAGGTCATTTTGTTATAATTACGGAAAATGGGGGAAGAGTAATGGGCTTGGTGAAATTGTTTTTTTTTCTAAAACTGTTTTAGTCATGAAAGTTTGGAAAAATGGGTAATGAAAAGGAAAGAAAGGTGAACCGCATATAGCGTTGAATGAAATGGTTGTTTTCGAGAAAAGTTCATACTTATGTATATTTTGTGTAAACTGTCACATTACTATTCTAGTATGAGATGAACATCCATGATCATAGCTATCTGTAAGTTGTTATTGTTGAGGATCATGTTGAGATCTCTACTGGACTATATGTTCATCCCACGTTGTTGAATCTTTTTCAGGTGATAGCCAGGATGTGCTACAAGGTTTTGGATCTTCTTATTTGTTGGCCACGGGGCCTCTTTTGTGTTGGCGGAATGCCATTTATGTAAAAGGGTTATACCCTTCTTCTTGACTTTTAATGATGTAAGCCCAAGGGCAATTTATTTAGTGTACTCATGTTGTATTTACTTGCATACGAATGAGAGCAATGTTATTCACTTCTACGAGTTGAATATACGAGTTTATTTCCGCATGTTATCTCTGAAATGGAATTAAGTAAATGAAATTGGTAATACTTCGAGTAATAAAAATTGGGGTGTGACAATACAAGGAAAGAAGCCACCCAACACAACCACAAAACACCCTATCTAATCAAATCCTCCACAAAATCTACAAAAATCAGCACATCAAGATCAACCAAACCTGTCAACCAACTATGCAACACCAATAAAATGCGACTTTCTAACCAATGATACGAATGAGACGTATTCAGAAAAACACGGCAGTTTCGCTCCAACCACATCAAGCAATGGGAGGCAAGCAACCAAGCCTTTCGCCACCTCTTACCCACCCTAGCCCCACCCTAACTATGCAACACATCCAACACAAACCTCGGCTACACCCAAACCAAACCAAAAAGAGCAACAACCATAGACCAAAGACGAGCCACCACTAGACATTGCACAAGTAAATGATCCACCATTTTCGCAGCGCCATAACGCAAACAACACCAATTGGCCAGCACATGTTGTCGCCGGATCAAATTATCAATAGTAAGAATTCGACCAAAAGCAACAATCCAAATGAAAAAAGTGACCTTGGAAGGAGATCCCATCGCCCAAATACCCTTCTACGAAAACCCACCACAAGTATCCTCGACAAGCACCCCATAAAAAGAAGACACTGAGAAAATTCCTTTAAAACTCTGAACATCCCAGACCAAGGAATTCGCCCCATCCCCCCAATTCTGCAAACCATACAAAAAGCCCAGAAAAGCCATCAATTGGTCTAACTCCCAATCCAGAACATCTTGCCGAAGACAGACATTCTAAACAGCTAATTGCCTTTGTTGCATCCTAACGGAACCAACCAACTCCTTCCCATCAGTGGAAATAGCATAAATCAAAGGGAACAGAGCTGCCAAAAACACCCCACCACACCACCGATCCTGCCAAAAACGAACCCGATCGCCTATCCCCACATCGAACTGAACCCGCACTCAAAAAACTCCCTTCCCCGACCAAATCCCCTTCCACAACCCACGACCATGAGATTGAGCCACCGGCTTCGAACACCACCCCCCTTTCTTTCCCATACTTCGCCGCCACCACCCTTCTCCACAGCCGTTCCCACTCCCACACAAAACGCCACAACCACTTTCCCAATAAAGCCTGATTAGGCACCACCAATTTCCGCACACCCAAACCCTCCCTCTCCTTCAAAGCACAGACCCTCTCCCAATCCACCAAATGATAATGAAACCCTCCCCACCCCCACTCTACAGAAAATCCCGTTGCAGCCGCTCCAACCGCTTTGCCACCCCCACAGGCATCACATAAACAGATATAAAGTATGTCGAAATATTGGAGAGAACACTTTTAATCAAAGTGATTCGCCCCCATTTCGACAAATATTGGTGCTTCCAGCCTGCCAACCTCTGCTGAACCCTGTCCACCACCCCATCTCATACTCGTGTCTCCTTACAGGAAGCCCCCAAAAGAAGTCCCAAATAAGAAACTGGCAGCCGTGCCACCTTACAGCTGAGCACGGCTGCCAATATCGGCAAACAAACCACCTCACCTACTGGATTCATTTCCAATTTTGCTAAATTAACCTGCAAGCCCAACACCGCCTCAAAACATAACAAAACACACCTCAAATTACCAACCTAAGTAGCATTTGCATCACAAAAAATCAATGCATCATCAGCGTAGAAAAGGTGAGAAACCACCAAAGAGGCAGACCCAATGCCTACTTCAAAGCTCGATAACAAACCCCCCTGAACTGCCCTAGAAATCAAACGACTTAATGCCTCAATAACCAAAATAAACAATAAAAGGGACAAAGGGTCTCCCTGCCATAAACCTCTCCGAGTAAGGAAAAAGCCCACCGAAGTCCCATTAACCAGAACAGACATCCGAACAGTAGAAATACAAAAATGTATCCACCGCCTCCACCGCTCCTCAAAACCCAACCACTGCAACATGTACAGCAAAAACTCCCAGTTAACATTATCATAAGCTTTCTCAATATCTAGCTTACAAATAATCCCTGCTGTGTCTTGCCGAAACCGTGAATCCATGCACTCATTAACCACCAGAACAACATCCAAAATCTGACGGCCGCCCACAAAAGCATTCTGACACTACTCCATCTAGCACACCCCGAAGCCTATTAGCCAAAACATTGGCCAATAATTTATAAGCACTACCTAAAAGACCGATAGGCCGAAAATCTCATATATCCTCCGCCCCTCCCTTCTTAGGGATCAAAGCTATAAATGTTGCATTCAAGCTCCTCTCAAACTGCCCAGTTTGGTGAAACTGCTCAAACATAGCCAACACCTCCCCTTTCACCACCCTCCAACAGCTCTGAAAAAAAAGCAATAGAGAAGCCATCCAAGCCCGGAGCCTTATCCCCAGGCATACTCCTCAACGCACCCAAAACATTCTCCTTAATAAAAGGTTTCTCTAACAACAACCCATCTGCCTTAGAAATGGAATCAAACACCACAAAATCCAACCCCGGCCACCATATGTCGCCCTCATCGCAGAAAAGATGCTGATAGAAGCCCATGATATCGGCCTTAGCATCCTCTACTGATAAAAGCAACACCACATTCACCCGCATGCGGCCTATTTGATTTACCCAGCGATGAGCATTGGCCATGCGATGGATAAACTTTGTATTACGATCCCCGTCTTTCAACCATAAGCATCTAGATTTATGCCGAAAACTAATCTCCTCCATCCAAGCCATCCTTACAAAATCACCATGAGTTGCCTCCCTATTGGCCACATCATCCCCAGAGAGAGTCCCCTGAATTTCCATCTCATCCAACCCCTGCAACACAGACAGAATATTGGCTTTCTGAGCCTCCAAACGACCAAAAACCTCTATATTCCACTCCTTCAAGTCAGACTTAAGAAGTTTTAGTTTCTAAGCCAATCTGTAACAGGGTGACCCTGCCACATGATAGCTCCCTCACCAGCTAGCCACCGTCTTAACAAAACTATCTGCTTGTAACCATATGTTCTCAAAACAAAACGGCGAAGGACCATTCCGAACTCCCCCACTATCCAACAGGGTTGGTCAATGATTAGAAATCAGAAGTGGTAGCCTACACTGAAGCAGCAAAAAGAAATGCTCCTCTCAATTCCCAGAAACCAAAAATCTATCCAACTGAGAACTCACTCGACCACCTGACTAGGTATAGCCTCCCTCTTGTAATGGTAGATCCACCAACTCCAACTCATCAATAAAAGAAGCAAAATCTCGTATAGACCTCCCCACCTGACTCCTACCAGTTCTTTCCATCACACTCCTCACAGCATTAAAACCACCCCCACTACACCAAGGCAATCCCCATCTAAATGCAACATGCTGTAACTCCTCTCAAAAGATAGCCCTGACTGACCCCTGAACTGGACCATAGACCCCAGTGAACACCTACCGAAAATCATCCTCAAGACACCGGAACAAGTAGGATAAAGAAAAACCCCTTACTTTTGCCTTCTCCTTCATTACCACCCTACTATCCCAATACATAAGAACATCCCCAGCCACCCCGATAGTTGGTTGGAATGCCCATTCTATATATGGCACCCCCCTATAACTCCTGCAACAACTCCGGCCCAACAACCTCCAATTTCGCCTCCTAAAGACACGCCACATCCGCCCTAGCAGTCTTCAGTAAGGACTTAACCACTGTTCGTTTACCTCGATCATTCAGTCCCCGCACATTCCAAGTCAAAAGTTTCAGACGCATGGAAACAAAAAGGGACCACCCTGCTCCTTCCTTAACCTTCGGTCACCGCATTTCTTGTTCGTATCATAATTTATTGAACACTCAAGTTTCCGCAACTCCCGAACCTCTCTATCTTTCTGACCAGTAACCTGCACTTCCTAACCCCCCCACACCCCCCTGACCAAGATGCTTCAATAGCGGAAAATAACTTCAAAGCCTCATCCTCATGACCCTCAAAGGATACTCCCAAAAATTTATTAACCTCGAAAATACGAGTAAGCACCCAGTCGGACACCTCTCCAGACGAAGGTGGCTGATCCATATCCAAATCTGTACCCAACCTCATCACAGACCCTAGGTCTAACTATGGCGACCCAAAACCCTTATCTTCTAATACCTCCGGTTGAAGCACCAATGCCAAAGCCTCATCCGCTGAATCGGCCACCTCGCCGTCGGCTTAGCCGGAGACGACCCCGACACACCCGATTTGACCAGCTCCTCCCAACAAGACTCCGCTCCGCTCGACCGAAATGGCGAAGTATACCCCAGATCCTCCATCGGTAATTTTTCGGGACTATGCACCACAAATTCCTCGGATACCCCTTGCTTAGGGTGGAGGCTCACCGCCGGCATACCGGGCTCCTCCGACGAAACTAGCACCGCAACATCGTTGGTCAACAAAGCATCACCACAGGCTATTTGGCGACTTGACACAATTCCATCGCACAAAGATCTGAACACCCATGCAACAGTTGGGTTGATTTGTGCCCCTATTTTGATCCCTGGGCCTTTCCCAGTAGCGGTCCTAACTTGATCTAGGCCTAAGCAGGTAGAGCCCAGCCCATGCCTCCTATCCAAAACGTTGAGCTCTTGATTAAAGAAGCCCACTGGACGTTGGGCCCCCTTACTGTTCCTAAGGTCTATCCACCCCTTTTGATTTGGGTCCAATTCATGTACCTTTGTAGCTCACCCACCTTGAGTACGTGGATTGCCCCAAGGCCCAAATTGTCTATTATTTTCCCCAAATCGACGATCAAATCCCTGAAGATCCTCCTTCTGAAATATCCTACATCCATCACGCAGCCAGATATGACCTTCCAGATTCGATCACCCCCCACCGCGCGTCGCCATTGCCGGACTAGCCGTTGGCCCGACATCTGGCCACAAAGGTAGCATATATAGCAAAGATTGTCATCATAGCATAATTGTGGATGGTAGATGGCCACTACGGAGAAGTTGCAGTCGGATCACACCTAAATCTGCCGAAAGCTCATCGACATCCACCAAACCTCCACACTGATTGCCAATGGCCTGATACGTTTCCACCTCACAAAGATGTATAGGTAAACCCACCACCCTCACCCACATCGTCGTCACTGGCCTCGAACTTAACCATGTATCGCAAAGAATCAACGGTGACCACCATTGCGAATCCAAATAATGGCCGTCAATCACCCACAAATGCTGCAAGACCTCCCTAGCTTCTCGTCAAGAAGGGAACACAAATAGAAGAGCTTGACCCCTAACTGGGTGGATTGTCACCGGCCCCGACATCTTCCACCACCGACTAAACCACGCCGTCACAGCCAGAAACCCCACACCCTTGTCCCCCACCGAGCCCACTGTTCCCACTAGAGCCCTGTTCAACAAGCCAAACCACCCCTCCGTCGCTACCGCCTGAATGACATTAGCATTGTCGCCCATAGAAGGGTCGCCGCCTACATCCAAGGTCGCACCTCTATGCACCACAGATGTCCCGGCAATATCACCAGGTTTCGAGACCCAACCCTTCCCCTTGGCAAAGCCCTCAATAACCAGAGCCACTTCCTCCTAGCCATCGCTAAACTCCGACGTAGGAAGAAAAGTCTAATATCATTTGCCCTCAATCGTAAACATCATTTGAAACATGGCCCTTCCATCCTTCTCACCTCGAGTCTAGACTGTCGCACTACATCATTTCTCATCCAACCGACCAAGAAAAGATGGGGTCCCTATGTGACGTGCTGCCTCTCGCAGCTTCGTAACAATCTGCTCCACTTTAAATCCGACCAAGAGCACTGCTCGTCACAAACCCGAACCACATTCCACAATTCTCAATCGTCTATTGCCTCGAGGGTCCGCTGATTCCTCCTGTATCTCAAAGGAACGACCCCTAAGGAAGAGAATCCTACATCGTGGCCCAGTCTCTACTGTCGCTGGAAACATGCCAAGTACCTAAATCATTCAGCCAGAAATGGCTCCCTAATATTTTGGACTGTCCCACATTTTTCTTCTTCAATAATTGAATACATTATAATATTTTAATACAATTTTATTTACTATTAAATTATATATATATTTTAATTTAGATGTCTTGCTAGCAATACTAGAGATTGGACCAACACAGATGAAGAAAAATTTCAAAGACCACAAAGATGAGGAGACTCCATTGAAAGAAATCATTGTTATTGATGATCAGTAAGTTGTATCTTTTTCCAAATTTTTTCCTATCATTTTAACTTCAAATGTCTCCATTTGAAATCCATACTTATGTAGATAAATACTAAATGTTTATGTATTCACCAAATAACTTTTTGTATCTAACAATTCCATTTTCCCATATTGAAGCCAACAACTCTAACGCTTTGGGGTGAATTCACAAAAAATGAAGGTGTAGCTTTTTCCAAACTCCCAGCTCCTTTCCCAATCATAATTGCTATGCGACTAAAGGTGTCCTCATACAATGGTAATTTCTATATTCTTCAACATTTCTTACTTTTATAATTATTATAGCCTAGTTGGCCACCATGCCTTCCTTAGGGCTTAGTCCCAAGGAGGTCATGGGTTCAACTCCCCTTAGGGGGGTTGAATTAAGGGAGGGCAAGCACTTATGTGCTTTGCCAAGGGTGGGGAGCTTTGCTCCCATAGGTGCTAATCTAACAACTAACAACTAACATTTGCCGATCAAAAAAAAAAAAAAATATTACTATCAAACTCCTAACAATCAATTTTGTGTCACACTATCAACAAAATCATCCACAACTTTCATGTTGGACCCTCCAATTCTTGAAGCAAATTCACTGAAAGCTTGGTAATTGCTACTATAATATAATATTTTACAATATTGAACTCATTGTTTTTGGTTAAATACAATATTCAGGTTTACTTATACTTAATTTACAATTATGATATTCAGGTGCATCAGCCATAGCAATACCATCAAAGAAATTCCTCTTTAGAGAGTCTAACGAATTGTAACAACACAGTCTTCACCAACAACTCCAGACAAGCTGATTCAACTAAAAAATCTTCCAACATTTGTTAGACGGGTATATTTCATATTATAGCAATTTCATCAATCTTTATTTTTTAGTTAATTTAAAATTGATAACCAATAAACTCATAACAATACTAACAATTAAGAAACAATTAAACTACACAATTTTTATTTTTTTTTAATCTAGAGAAACAAACCCAAAAGTTTTGAATAGAATTTAATACAAACTCATAACAATAGTAACAATTAGTAACCAATCAAATTGAATTCATTTTTTACCTTACGATGATAATTCCTAATTTAAAATTCATACTGATTACAGTTTTCAATTTAACTTCCTAGACTACAAGATATTGGGTCAATGCTTGTGCCACAGTCACCAATGTAAACCAGAAATTCTGCTATATATGTTGCCCAAACTGCAACAAAAGCACCGTTGCAGAACCAGAGGACTTCTTTCTTTGTAACTTTTGCAAACAGTAAATGCAATCGCAACCAAGGTAATAATTAACAATTATTTCTATGATAAAATCTATTCAATTTCATATTATTCAATCCATACTCATAATTTTCTCTAATTTCATATACACTATATTATGTTGAAGTTTAAAGGGTAGATGATGACCTAAGAATGATTACTAAAGAAAAAAAACGAATCGTGAGCATCTAAAAAGGATGACAATAGAGTAATTAGCTAACACCAAAAAAACAGAAAACAAAAAAAACTGTTGACAAACAACTTAGAGTAATTTGTGCAAATATTGTGACATGACAAACAACTAAAAGAAATTTAGACTGTATTTGGATAATGGATTTGGAAAGAAAAAGAAAAATGTAAGAAAAATAGAGAAAAAAATTAGTTTATATTCATTCACTTTTTCCCTTTCCCTCCACATATCTTTGCCTAAATCCTAAATACAAACAATCTTAAAAGAACAGCTAAGAAACAATTTTAAACTAACACTCCTAGCAAAATATTGCATGCAAAAAACACGGCTGGCAAAACACAACAAACAAAATCTCAGTAGTGCAGAGCCTTTCAATATGACAAGAGATACAACATAGTAACTTGAAGTGAAATCTAACTAACCACAAGCAACAGAGATGCTTATGAATCTATCTCCCAATTTACTAGAAGTTTATTATTATATTATTAAAGCTAAAGAAAAGAAGGGTATATAGACCATAGGAATTTGACCAGAACGTGCAAGTATAATTCAGCCTTAGGCTTGGTTTGTTGCTCTTTTAGTTCAGTTCAAACTCCTATAATCTACAACTACTGTAACGCCCAAAATTTCTAGCCCAAATGATAATGCAACAATCATGGCTCTCTTAAAGGAAAACCAAATATAACTTCTCATACTTGCATTACATAATAATAATAGTTCCTCATGCGATATTACATTGATTCAACAAGTAAATAACCAAATAAGCACCCCCAAGGGTTTATAACCTTCCAAGGCTTAAGCCCAGTACACAAAATGGTTATTCAAACCCACACATACATAGCTCTTGGCTTACAAATAGGATCACAGCAAATGAGAACTTTAGTGCTCTCAACACACATTTTCAAGCCCTCAATTAGGCGGATTCACCACGTCTTTTTCTGCACAAAAATCCGGTAGGGTGAGCATAAAGCGCAGTAGGAAATCCTTAACAAAGTATATACATTTTATACAAGTCTCAAGAGGTGAATGCACATGCCATGCCATGCCTTTTTGAGAATAAAATACATCTTCATCTTTTGAAAACCATCATGCTCAATGATGTTATACAACTTCAACTGTTAAAAATTTATCAATTTAATTAAAGGGGGCGGTAAATACAACCCTGGTAATCCCTAAGTCGGTATCTACAAGTAGACTATACGAGTACTACCAATTGTCATTTTTACAGGTATTAATCGGAAGGCTCGACACCTATCCGCACGACTTTCTGGTCTTTCACGAAGGACACTCAGGCCAACTTAAACAATTTCATCTATACCACGTATCAAGACTTACCAACGTATTTACCCCAAAACCATTTCATAAAAACCCATTTCCAAGCATTCTTTTCTCAATGCAAATTTCCAAATCTTAATATAGTCCAATGAATTGAAATGCCAATGTATGCTTAATAATGCAATGCAACATTACTTCCATATTCAATTGTTCCACACAATATACCATTGTGATCAAAATTCCCAATCCTCTTTTCAACACAATTCCACAACATGAATATATATATATACTTTTATATCCAATTCATTCAAGAGAATAATGTAATTCCCATATTTCGAGCAATCTCAACAATTTAGTCAATTCAAGACTAAATCAATATTTTGACAACAATTTCCAAAATAAACAACATTTCTCATTTTTTTTTTCACAAAATACGTCATTTATATATAAATAAACAATTTTCAAAACATCCATTTATTTTGGTACACAAAATAAATATGACAACATCTTCCAAGGATTTTCAACATCTGTCAAAGAAAAGACCCAATTTCTAGGTTTCTCATCAAAACCATTCATCTCCAAGATATTTAGAAGAATCTCCCCAAAATCATCTTTCTTCAATCAATATGGTTCAAAACCTTCAATTTCTATTTTAAAAGGAAAAGAAATTAAACCCTCTTTCAAAATCACTCATCTTCTTGAAATCAACAATCAATTTCTCAAAGTTAATCAAAAGATGATTTTGAAAATCATCTAGATCTTGCAAAAACATATATATAACTCTAAGAAAATCCCTACCTCAAGTTTTGAAGAAGAAATGAGATAAAACCCCCAAAATCAACAGTGTCAAAACTCGATCTTCACCGCACACAACGAAGCCCTCGAGATGATAACCAACTTTGGTGAAGAACTTAGGTCTAAATCCCAATGGATTTGGAGAAATTAAAGAGAGAAGATGACTTCTAGAGAGAAAAGCTTCCAATCTGGAATTCTTGAGAGTTTTAGAGAGAGAGAGGACTGAAAAAGTGATATGAAATATCAGATTCACGAACTGATATAATATGGTCCACTCGAGCGTGGAATGGCCAGCTCGAGCGTCAAATACACTAATCCAGTACTTTTGCAGACAAGTCAAACTTCTGAAACCAAACATTCTCCGCTCGAGTGGACAAATAACTTTGAATGCATTTTGCATTTTTGTTTTAGGGGCGCTGCCCCTCAACCCGCCAGGGCGCTGCCTTAGGACCCGCCAAGGGGCACTGCCCCCTGGACCCTCATGAACTGATCGGGCAGCTCGACCCCCGCTAGGGCGTTGCCCTTGGACCCGCCAAGAAGCGCTGCCCCCTGGACCCCCGCGAGTTGACTGGGTAGCTCGACCCCCGACCAGCCCAGTCGAAGTGACAAAACATGAAAGAATGATCGAAACTGGGATCGCTACAACTACCCTACAATTTCTTCTTAGAAAGTCAAAACACTTAACGCTAAACTGCGTTAACTGTTTTCTAAAAGCAGATAAACTACCTACAAAAACTAGACAAAATTTACTATGTCACGTATCTAGATCAAATGGTACCAGATCCTAGACAGATTAAACATAGCTGGAAGGAAATTCTGGAGATGAGTCCATCAGGTTAAGTCAATGGATTTATGAAGTACATTTGCAATACCTTCTATCTAAAAAGAAAAATGAGGTAGTTTAGAAAATACCATAAAGATGACCATTTCCCTTAGCACCCTGCTGTGCCTGAGGAATTTACATCCCAAATCGTATATCAATGTAGAATAACATATTTACTGAAAACTTAATTAACAAGAAGAACTCTATGCATAACAACCCACTTAATTCGAGACAATTAGTTTGTTCACTTTCTTTGAGAAAGCACACTTTATTCCTTTGCTTAGTGATGACTTTAAATGTTTCTTTGTTATTCGTGCTATAATTTTTCTTCCGCAATAACAACAGATGCAGATTTGAAGTAGATTTAACTAATGAAAGTGGGAAAATCACAGCAACCATTTTTGGTTCTCATGCTGAAAAACTTTTTCAATCACTGTTGAGGAATTGATGAAGAACACATCAGATGTAAGTTCGAAAACACTCTTCATTTTCTACAACTTCATAATATTTACTAGTCATTACAACAACATTTTTCTTAATTCAATAGGATGGACAAACTTCTCTGGAAGTTCTGAAAAAGCTTTCTACAATAGAAAATCACATTTTCGAGTTGTCTGCATATCAATATGATTTTGGTGGCCTATCAAAGTACAAATTTAACATCAATGCATTGCATAAAGAATGCATCATTGCTTCACCAAACCCCAAATACTCAAGTTCAAAAACAATCTCTCCACCAGCTTCAAAGAAAGCACGCAAAGAACTATTTCCAGCTTAATCAAGTGCATCACTAGATCCAGCAGATTCAGATAATCCACTTGTCATTTCAGAAGATGCAAAGTGAGAAATCACCATGTTAACTATAACAAAAAAAACTTAGACTAACTGCAACAACAAAAAAACAATCAACATTTAGCTATGTAGTATGAACTATGTTTGGCTTGTACAGTTGAACTCCACTAGCTCATAGGATCTTAATCTCATTTTGTCATGATCTTTATCTCCTTTTGTCATGTAGTTTCTTCTTAAGTTGCAGTCATGTCACTTCTATGAATCCATCTTTTTTGGTTTAAATGGATTCAATATAAAACTTTAGCTATCTATGTTGTACCTTTTGAAAATTGTTGTTAAATCTTAATCTTATCTTAAAGTAGTTTACTTGAACTATACTTTCATCTTCTCACCTATTGAGTTACATGTTTAATGACATCATGATCTTTCATAGAGTATTCATTTATTAATGCTAATGCACTACTTTTTCTAGATACTTATAATATCATACATAGTTCCTATTATAGTGCCAAATTCATCACTGGCACCGTCACTACAAGAAAAAACACTTTTGGCGACCACTTATTTTTTTTGGTCGCAAATAGTCCACTTTCTGCGACTAAAATTTAACTTTTGGCGACCACAATTTTTTGGTCGCGGAAAATCACCTTTTGGCGACCAAAAAAAAAGTTGGAAGCGAAAAGTATACATATTGGCGACCAAAAGCTTTTTTGGTCGCGGAAGATCACCTTTTGGAGACCAAAAAAAAAGTTGGTCACAGAAAGTATACCCTTTGACGGCCAAAAAAAAAAAGTTGGTCGTGGAAAGTATACTATTGGCGACCAAAGGCCTTTTTGGTCGCGGAAGATTACCCTTTGGCGACCAAAAAAAAAAGTTGGTCGTGGAAAGTATACTATTGGCGACCAAAGGCTTTTTTGGTCGCAGAAGATCACCTTTTGGTGACAAAAAAAAAAAGTTAGTCGCAGAAAGTATACTATTGGCGACCCTTTTTTGGTTGTGGAAGATTATCCTTTGGCGACCAAAAAAAAGAGTTGGTCGCGGAAAGTTATGGCGGGATAAATTTTTAAAAAAATGATACTACTGTAATTACATGCTATTTTTCTGTTTAGGCATTAAAAGTTTTATAAAATAATATATAACCCAATTTTTATGGGTTATATATATTTTTTGCCAAATATAAACAAGAAGCATGTTATTGGCAGAGTGGATTGGGTGCATGGTGACTCCTTGGTCAGGAGTTCAAGTCCCAGGCAGCACAAAAGAATTATTTTTTTTGGGTCAAGGCGCTGACTTTTGGCGACCAACTTATCTTTGGTCGCTAAAAGTTTACTTTTGACTAATATGAATTGGACTTTCCGCGACCAAATGGTCACTTTTAGCAACCAAAGGCTTTTTTGATCGTAGAAAACTATCTGTGACGAGGCTTTAGCAACCAACTCGCGACCAACATATTTTGATCGCGAAAAGGTTTTAGCGATCAAATATGGTACTTTTCGTGACCAAAATGTTAGTCACGAAAAGTGTTTTTTCTTGTAGTGCGTGATCGTGTAATGCACGATCAACCCCAAACTAGTATATATATATCACATAAACAGTCTACAGTCAACAACACAAGTCCCTCTCTCTCTCTCTCTCGTCACATTTGTCTCTCTTTCTTTCTCTCTCTCTCTCTCTCTCTCTCTCTCTCTTTCTCTCTCTCTCTCTCACACACACACACACACACATACACACACTCACACACACACACACATCGTTTCTCTCACCGCAGCTGTCATGACCCTAACCCGCCCCTATGGGTTAAGGACATAACCGGCCAGTAATCTTGAGATTACCTACGGCCTCAAACCAAAACAGACATAACTCATCAGAGTAAAGGGGCCAAACGAAAGCAAAAATTTAAAACTTTGTCCATAGAGCCGTGCTTATATGCACATCAAAACAAACCATACATATGTACGTTAATAACTCACAAACGAAACATAGTACCAGAAGGTTCTGTACAGACAGGATCATCCAACTAAGTCAACCCATGAAACTATATACAGACATAATCAAAAACTTTGCCAACATGACAAAATGTAAATACATAACGGAAGGGCGAAGACAGGTCTCGTGCGTGAGACACAAGGGCTGACTCTCCAAAAACCTTTGTTGTTCCTCACAGACTTCACTGGGGCTGGGTTTGGACTTCTCTTGGCTCACCTACAAACACATGAATGAGCGTGAGCGATAGCCTAGTGAATAATATCAAATATGGAAGTTGTACAAACAATATGTAGAACACCATGCTCCAAACGGCCTTGGGCCCAATTCATATTTTTATTTAACATATATACGATTTAATTCAAGTGGTTGTGGTTTCAAACATACTGGCCTTTGGCCAATTTATCTTTCATTCATGACAGAACGGCCTTTGGCCCATTCATTCATGTCAAAACGACCTTTGGTCCATTCATTTATATCAAAACGACCTTCGGTCCATTCATTTATGCCAAAATGACCTTTGGTCCATTCATTTATGCCAAAACGACCTTTGGTCCATTCATTTATGTTAAAACGACCTTCGGTCCATTCATTCATGCCAAAACGACCTTTGGTCCATTCATTTATGTCAAAACGATCTTTGGTCCATTCATTTATGTCAAAACGACCTTCGTATCAAACTGGCCTTTTAGGCCTTTCAAACTTTGTCCACCATTCAGATCAATGAACTTTACAGAACTTACATAGAAGTACGCAATCGGACAATAATACATTTCAGATATTACTCACAGTGATCGGTTGATTGGTTCGCCCTGAAACTCGACCCTACACATGCCATGAACATACAAGGGTCACTAACAATTCAATCCGTTCAAAATTCACATTTTCCTCTTTAGGCTTCATTCTTATCTCTTTAACTCATTTACAATACTTAACATATGCCTAAGAGTGCTTGCAAGTGAAAGAGAACGGAAAACGAAACACAAAACGCGTAGACAAAATTTCAGAAAACAGGGTCCCCGCTCAAGCGTGGACTTTCCCGCTCGAGCGGACCCTATAGGCCTGCAAAAGTGTTGGTTGCATCAAAAATACGCTCGAGCGTTAAATAGGGCGCTCGAGCGGAAGGCCTGTCAAAATAGCTCCACCGCTCGAGCGTAAATTACCCCGCTCGAGCGGACATCAAGTCTGCAAAAAGTACTGGGAGCACGCATTTCTCGCTCGAGCGGCAGGTTCCCCGCTCGAACGGACCTCAAAATTCTGGAAAACCCATAATTGTGTTCTTGAGTTTCATTTCGACTTTCAACCAACAATTTATGCATGTTATGGCTCAAATTACTCATAGACATGTACTAACATGGTACAAGCATAATTTACAACATATTGAAGCTCAATTTCATAATTTATTTGCATGCATGTCCCAAAATATCACAACCTCATCACTAACATGCTCAAATTCAAACATTCAAGACTTATACTCCCATGATCTGTACATGCATGCCCTTTTTGACTTCATATTCACTTCAAATAATGCAATTAGTGCTCATTCCCATAAAATTTAACAAAGACATGTTTGCATGTGGGATTACACTACCAATCTTTCACAATTTCACAAATTACATGCTAGATTTGTGATTCCATGAGAGTTCATTACATGCATGCACATATCAAGCCTCAATTTCAACAAAATGAACTCAAATCATGCTCTTGATCACAAACAACCCTTGAACACACAAGATTACACATTAAACTCATGAATTCAAGAATCAATGCTTACCTAGAGGCTCAATTCTTCAAATTTATGGTCAAATCTAGAGTTAGATCTTCAAATTCCCAAGCTTGAGCCAAAATTACACAATTCTCTCCCTTTCTCTCTCTAAGGCCGACCCTCTCCCTATTTTGAGTCCCAAAATCAGCCAAATGAAATGAGGAAGAGAGAATAGAGGGTGTAATGCCCAAATACAACAAACCCCACTAATTCAAATATAATATTAATAAAGTAATTGGGCACTAATTTCTCAATTAAATCAACTTAATCTGGTCCGAATCAATTTTCAATTAAATTTCACCGTAGGCTCTAAAAATTACGCTAATCACAATGGCGCAATCAATTTCGGGTTTTGTGGCCGATAAGGCCTTCAATTTAATTTCCAAAGCAGATAATCAAACAGATATTCCTACAGTGAACAGATAGGAATTCAAAACCACATATTTTCACATAATGGCTCACAAAATCATATCAAAATACGTAATCACATTCGTATTAAGGACCAATTAGCATACTACAGAACAGGGATATCACAGCAACCTCACACCCTCTATCTCAGTCGATCTCCCCCACCGTCCTCGCATCCACTACAGTAGGCTCTGCCAAATCCGAGATCTGACCATCGTGGGTTGAGATTTGAGCTGATCTATATGTCGGTGTTGGTGGTCCTTCCTCGCGGTGCCGGTGTCGCGGTGTCACAACTCCAAGAGGGTAACGTCGTCGGGTTGCACTATATCAAATTGTGGTCCTTCTCTCTTTCACTCGATTGCTGGTTGCTGTACCGCTCTTTTTTGCTCCATTATTGTAAACAAGTTTGACTTTTTCGTTACTTCAATACTGTAAATGTGTTTGATTCCTTTACACATTATAGTGTTTGATTGTTTTGTCTCATTTCCTTACCGCCATTTCAGATTGTACTTTTTATAGTGTATGTATATATGTATCTGTAAAATATAATTAAATGAAAATTAAGTTAAGAAGTTTGAAGTTAGAATAAATATTAAGGATTTATGGTTAATTTGTGATGTAATTGAATTAATGTTACATATATATATATGAGATGAATGTTGCTTAAGTTAGAAACTATGTATATAATTGAATAGAGAAAAAACAAAAGAGAAGCAAAATGTAAGGCATAAAGTCAATCTCTATTTGGTTTCATTATGTTGGCATAGTCAATCTATGTTTGGTTTTGGTCAAAAAACAATGTATAATTCAATTTTTTCTTTTCTTTTTCTGTTTGGTTCATCAGAAGAAAAGGAAAAATAAGGATAAAGTGAAATTTTGGTGAATATGTGTGCTTATTATTATTTTTGGTCTTACACAATTTCTTTCTCTCTCTCTAACTCTCACTTTCTCTCTCTAAAGCTAGATTTGTTCCAGATCTATTCGAAATTCCATGAAGTAAACTTGAAGAACACCTTGTGATAAACAATGGTGTAAGACCTTTATCGAAACTATAAATCTGAGTACAGGTGCACTACGAAGGATACTCTGTTGTTGTTGTTGTTGTTGTTGATGATGAATGATTGTGATCTGTTGAATATACTACAGATCAGATTAGATCTGCTTCAATAGATAAAAAAAATGAATTACTATTTTAACAGATAAAAATTGAAAAGTTATGACAAGAATTTGAACAGATAACGGAGAAAAATTGAATAGATAATAAATTTTTTTTGAACAGATAGGGAAAATTTTTGAACGGATAAGAAAATTTTTGAATAGATAGGGAAAAAATCAGAACAGATAGAACAAAATTTTGAACATATAATTAACAAAAGTCAACAGATAAATTAAGGAGTAAATTTAGAAATAAAATGTTCTTCAAAACAACCAAAAATACTTCTTGCCAAATTATTTACAAATGGTAAACCTTTCATCAATAAAAAATTTGAGGTTCCTTTGGCCGCAACCGAACCGCCAAACCTCCAAATCTTGAGCACTCTTAGTAATTTATAAGATTTTATGTTTTCAATTTGTTTAAATATTTTGTTTGTGTTTTCAATTGAAAAGAGTTCAAATATTCTGTTGAAAAAAAGTTTTCAACTTGAATATATTTTTTAAATTGAAAAAAATAAACGTATTATTTATCTATATTTTTGGGTTTTTAAATCTAACTCTAAAAGTAATAAATAGAAAATATGATATATGCTGGTTGGTTTTTGTTTTCAAAAACATATATAAATGTAACAATATAGAGACATATAATCTCTACTATTGCTCTGTTCATGGTTTTGGTGGTTTGAATTGTTTGGTTTGAATTGTTTTTATATTTTAAGAATTACAGATTATAATACTTTATGTGGATGTGACATGCTGTGATTGTAATATGTGGATGAGGCATGCAGTGATTGTGATAATCTAAAGTTTCAAATTTTCTTTCTTTGGATGAGGGATGCAGTAATTGTAATATTTTTTTAAGTCATTGACTGTAATACATTTTTTTTTTTTAGAAAGTGCACAAGTTGAACTATGTTAAAAATTTATAAAATTTCAAACCGTCAAACCGATTCGCATCCATCTGCCAAACCGCCAATCCGCTCAATCCGCATCCGTCGGATTGGCGGACGGATGCGGATTGATTTTCTCCAATCCGCCAATCTGGCGGACGGATGGCGGATTGGAAGTTCCGTGGCCGCAACCGACCCGCGCCCACCCCTAATCCTTTGTTAAGGAATTAATAATGTAATCCATTAAAAATGATATGATAGATAAGTTATACACGTTTAATTATAATTTTACACCTAAAAACGTGTGGGAGAATAAAATTAAGTGATTTTTTTTTTTCTTTTTTAACAATCGGTTTAATTTTTACTTGGTATTATAGTTCTTTATTGTTTTGGTATACTCAATTTTGATATTTATGTAAATAAATCTTAATATATACATTTTGGGCATAGCTTCTGTCCAGTCCGATGTTGGGCCCGTGGGAGCCCATCACGGGTCTCGTTTTGATAATCTGAACCGTTAATGTGTAGAACTCGTCGAGTACTATATGCCTATAAAAAATCACGTTGATCGGATATCGATAGCTATGTGATCAAAACAGATTTTTGTCAACCGTTAATTTATTCACCGTCCTTTTTTTTTATACAAATTGATTTGATCACATAGCTACCGATATCCGATCAACGTGATTTTTCATAAATTTATAGTACTCGACGAGTTCTACACATTGAACGGTTCAGATTATCAAAACGAAACCCGTAGTGGACCCCCACGAACCCAACAACACGGTCCAGTCTGATTAAGGACTGGACAGAAGCCATACCCATAAATTTTCTAGTTATATATAAAAACAGCTTTTACTTTCTTGTGATGCTTGTGTTTTCGCCTCCAACAATCGAAGTGCCTTAGTAAGCTTTGTAGCTAGGTCTGCAAGCATGTGTCGGTTTTATTTGGAAAAATATCCTAACAATATGAAACACTTTCAAAAATGGGATTAGCATTTTCATAGGAAACTTGGGATTGTTAATCTAATTATACAAGAGTAGAAGGGAAGAAGAATTTTACTCTTATTTTATAAAAATAATAAAGTTACATTTTTTATAATGAAGATTTCTATGTAATTTATAGATTTAATGTCAATCAGTTAATTACACGAGTGCACAAACAAATACAATTTATTTTTATATCTCTAACTTATTACAATCACATACTAGTGATTCTATCACTTAATCTCACTATATTGATAATATAGTCTAACCTAATTCGACATACAACTATAAAGTATGAACCAGACAAAAGTCTCTTTTTCAATAATCATGTATAATAGAAATGGAGATTTCATTTTTATTCATGTGATTGTTGTAAACTATTAATAGTTTGTTCGATTCATTGGAGTTGTTTGATCTAATTTGTGGAGTCACTAATAATTTTTTATTATTATTTTATTTTAAATTTTTTTTAGACTATTCTTATGATATATGAGGTAGAAATAACTTAAATAAATTAAAAAAAATTAAAAAATATGACAATTGGCAAATAGGATGGTCTCATGCAAATAGGGCTTCCATCATAAGATTGGGCCACAATGCTCTGCCCTAACTTAATCTCATCATTTATTTGGGATGGGCTTTTATGTAAGCAGAGTCCAAAATAGCTTGTGCAGTTTGGATCGTTTGGGCTTGTTTAGGCAGATTTAGCTCAGACCAAAAGTTAGAGGGTAAATTACAATAATCTTCATATGTTAAAATTATAATTAATTTCATAATTTTTATATAATTACAATGAACTCCCCTACATTAACAGTAATATTGACAGAGCAAACATTGAAATTATTTTTTCAGCCTTTATTAGTTATTGTTTAAAAATGTAATTGATTTCAATGGGAAATTACGAAAATATCCTTATATGCCTAAGCCCTAACATAACATTTTTATTTTTTTTTTTCGTCTTTGGTTTTTTTCTTTCTTCTCTTTGTCTAAACTTCATTTCTTTATTTTTTGCTCTCACTCAAAGATAAATATATTTTATGGTGTTATACATATAACAATTTTTATAATTTAAAATTTAGAACTATCATGATTTTTATGTAAATAAATGCACTTACTTGAATCCATTAGTGCAAAAAATTTCAAAAAATCAGCAGATGATTGAAAATAAACCCTAAAGGAGTTTGTGGAATTCTTCTTATTGACCAATCAGATAAAACTTGTGAATAAAAATATAGAATAATGATCTTATTAAATCTCTAATTTATATATGTCATATCATATAGATCACCATAATAGCTAAATAATTAAATTTAGTCTTATAGTTACTACTTCCATCATCAGAGTGTCTTTCCCCAAGTAACATCGCCTCCTTCTAGTATCACCGCTATGTCTACTATCCATTTCTCTCTCTACCTCTAGCAACATTGCTAGCTCCACCATTGTCTCCACTTGTTGAAGTGTTTGATATACTCGCACCTAATAAATTATAAGACAAAAATAACTTGATTAAGTTTAAAAAAAATTGATAATCTTAAAAATTAACCATGAATAGTTTTACTGCATTTTCAAGTAGAGAAAAAAATACAAAAACATGACTCATATTTAAATATCATCTAACTTTTGAACTACTAATATAATTAATGCTCGTTTGACAATGACTTTTTAATTGACATTTTGATTTTTTTGACTTTTTTAACCTGAGACTTTTTTAGTCGTTTGATAATCTTGTTTGGATTTTTTGACTTTTTGGCTTTGGAATGAATTTTTTTTTGTCTTTTTGTGATTTTTTTCATTTTGTGATTTTTTGACTGTTTTTTTATCCTCTTGTGATTTTTTAGCCTATCACAAAAACCAAACGGCCCCTTAGGACTATGTAAAATATGGACCACTTTAATTTAATGGTTACGTCTTAGTGATCCCTTAACACCCTTAACAGCGTAAATCACATGACTCAATCACAGTTCCATAAATATTTAATCCAAGTAAATACCACTCTCTCTCATGAGATTAAAGTTAGTGCATTTATCACCAACTTCATTTATTTTAATCTTTTTTGTTCACTTGTCTTTCACGGGTCCACACCAATGTTTTCAAACTCAGACCGGCCAGGCCGGTCGAACCGGAAATCGATCCTTCTGTTGGTTTGAAAAACCCTCTAAATTTGGATTAGGCTAAAAACTGATTTTATTTGTAAAAATCAGAAAAACCAATGGTTCAACCAATGAATCGGTGCCGGTTCTCGACCAACCCGTTTTTTTTTCTCTCTCTTTCTTTCTTATATATTTATTTATACATATATATATATATCACAATTTTGACTAAAAACTTTTATTTCAAGTCTCCTCTCATGAAGAGAAGTCTCATTGGAACCCTGTAGAAACTATAAAAGTCTATTCTTATTTATAGAAAAAATTGTTCAAATAGAACCTAAAAATTTAATGTGAGATTCAATCAAATTGTTTGAATCATATTTGATTGGAGAGAGAGTTGAAAATTTCATTTCCTTTCAAAATTAAATCTAGCATTTAATCAATTTGTTTGGAGGGAGTGTTAAATTTTTTTAATTTCTTTAAAACTATTGCCTCTTTTCTTTTTTTTTTTAATCAATTATGACTTTATTAAATATTATTAGTAAATATTATGCAACATTTTTTTTCTATTATTTCAGTAATTATATATATTTTTATTTATTTATAATTTATAATTATATTTTTAATTATATAATATTAATTATGACGTCATGATTTGACCGCTTTGACCCGACGGTTGAACCAGTGACTCGTTCACGTGATCCCTTTTCTAGTTTGCTCACATGTCCGATTTTCAAAATATTGGTCCACACCACCATCACTCTATAGATGAATTAGTAGTTGACTTGTGCAATTATACCTGTTATTTTTTTAAAAAAATATTTAATGATATAATATGTGTTATAAAAAAATAATTTTAATTTTAATTTAAAATTCAAATTCAAATTAAAGTGTGATTTTAATTATTTATTTTAATAATATTGACGCTATCGTTCTATAAAATTGTTACTTGAATACTTATATATTAATTTTAATTAAATTATTTATATATTTTAATAATTTTAGTTCTATCGTATTATAAAAGTGTAATTATTATATAATAATTTTGTATGATACATATTAAATTATAAAATAATACAATAAATATTCATTTTGATATTAAAAATAATAATTAAATTAGAAGAAGAATTAGTAATATAAAATAAAAGTAATCCTAACTATTTAATTTTCTTTTAGATTCATTTGGAAAATAAAAATATGTAGGAATAGAAATTATACAAAATTTATTAAAAAAATAAAATATAAATTTGTTGTACTTGGATTATCATATAATGATCTTATATGATATATATATATATATTAAATTATAATATTGTAAAATAAATATTCTTAATTAAATTAAAATATTAACTATATAAAAGAAATTCAACAATACTAACCAAGAAAGATTCACATAACAACATTTAAACCCAAAAAGAAAAAATAATGAAAACATTCAAACAATAGATATATTTCAGTGTGTGAAGTGATTAATCATCTGTAATATGATGTCAAAACAAAAAAGAACTTACTATTCAACAATTAAAAAAGTAACTCAAGTAATAAATACAAACTTTGGAAGTTCCTTAAGAATATCATTATTGTACAGGTTTTTTCTTCTGTGAGTTGTGATTATATAAAATAATGTAAGAAATGAAATATCATTTCATACATAGAATCACTATAAAATTTAAACGACACATTAATAATATAGAATTCATATTGGGTATAGAATAATACATGAAAAAATAAGAAGAAGACAATTTAACATTAAAAAAAATCCTAATGTCCTTGAAAGAAATAAAAGGAAAAAACATGAAACGCAAAATTAGTATTGAGTTTGTGGATGATCTCAATTTATCATGAAAAATATATGGAAAAGAAATCTTTGTCAAATAGAGTCCATATAAAATGAGTGGTGTTATATACACCAATTAATGTACTAACTAGTGTACTAACACTAGTTATGACATTATTATTGACCCAATTTATTATTCAAATTACAAATATCAAAAACATCTTAAATTATGCCATATCATCAATTAGTACACTAATTAATGCACTAATTGGTGCATATAGTATTATTCGTACAAAATAGATAAAATTAGTATAATTTAAATTAAGTTTAGATTTGTGTAGAATTCTATATGTAATTAAGAAAATACATACGAACGTGACTCTCTTAGAAAAAAATAAGTCCTTATAATGTATTACATAACTATAAAAAAAACTTTACTTTTAATAATATATATATATATATGACATGATTTGCTTGTAATCAAGAGATTAATGGGAATTGGTGCAGCTAGCTAGCTAACACATCTACATCAAATTAAATCTATTCATAATCAATTAAATTAAATAAAGCATGTGTATCAATAGTTTCTCGCTGCTTGATTAATTGTTTTAGGTACATAACCATTATATATATATATATAAACTAATGAAAATTGCCGCCCCATCATTCGAGATGTTCCATTTTCTAGCCCAAAAAAAAAATTTTTAAAAAAATTATAGTCCCCACCAAACTTTTGTGGTGGAGTATTTTGATGAATTGAAAACCAAGAAGTGAAATTAAGAGAGAATAATAGGGAATATCCATGTCAAGTCGCTTCCTTTAAAAAATATATATATATATATATATATTTTAGAGAGGAGAGAGATGATCTAGGCTATGAGAAATTAAACACACACCAACCTCTTTTTACAATAAAACTAGAAGGCGTGGATATCCATATAAGTGTTTTTGAAATTAAAAATTAAAAATATGTAGAATATGGAAGTGACAGAAGAATATTTTTGAAAAATAAAAATATTCACATTTTCAGTGACTTATTTACTTTACATATTAATATAGAAGATAAGAATCATAATTGGTTAAAACCTTATCAATGAACCATTTTACAACTATCGCGTTGTAAAAAATGCATTCTAGCCACTCTTAAATTCAACATCAAACATTGTGTGCATTCACTTTTTGAAAGAATGCCCAAACAGTCCATAAAGAAATCAAATTACACAAAATACCAAATTGAGGAGGCATATATAGTAGAAAGTAGGCACTTCATTTATTTACAATATATTAATTTATAATTCTATGATTTAATGTAAATAGGAAAATTGAAGATAACTCCACGTGGACATGTCGCCTTTTTCGAAGGATTCTCGGTCCACTCCAGGAAAAATTGGAAAGAGTCCAATGATTTACAAATTCCCCCACCTTCAAACTCTCCACAAAAGACTTGTTTCGTACACTTTATTCTTTCTATATTGTATTTTTCTAAGTCACGCCAAAAATACTTACAAATTATGCATGATCATATAATTGTGTAAATCAAATGATCATGCATCTTTTACTATTGGATAATACATAACCATCTGATCGCACCAACCAGAACCATGTTTTGGGTTGTGTTTGGTGAGTATATATAAGTATACTATATTGGAAAAGTAAAATTGTATACATACACTTTGCTCTACCCTTTGTAACCAAGGACAATACAATGCTTTGTTGCAACCTCATCTTCCTTTTTTCTTTTTCTTTTTTCTGTAATCTTTCTAAATCTCTATGTGAATGCAGGTGTTGGAGATGGGTGTACTTTTAGTGGGGTTGGTGGTGTAAATATATATAGTAGGTCCATATGCACCCCCAAAAAATCTTTAAAAATGCTCCTTGTGGAATTCAAACTTGGTGGAACCATTTTGATTAAACTCATGACAGAGTTTGTTGAGTTCTTTAGCCAAGACCGGCGCTCCACAGTAGAAAACTCCTGCTCCAAATTACCCAAACCACAAAGAATTATAATATTAGAAGAATCCTAATGAAATTTTGTTGTTTTTCTAATTGTAATAGAGGTTGACTCACCTATTCTTGCATTAGCATGCTTAGTACATAGTTTAGACAAAACCTTTTTCCAATTAGGCTTTGCAAAATGAGTTCTCACCTGAAGATGGAGAACACATGGAAGGTTTGTGAGCAAACGTAGTAAATAGAAAGACACTCACTAATTAACTAAAAGTCCTAAATCTACATTAACCATTTGCATACAATATTATAATACAAAGGACTGAAAGAGATCAATCTTTACCCTAGTGCCGGATACAACATCAACCCCGCTCTTAGCATGGTTTAGTGCTTGGACCATGGTGATGAGTGCAGATCTAGCATCCCCTTCTTCATAAACACTTGTCAAGTAATTGTGCATCTCAATCACACCCTGAGATCCAAAATGACAAAGTTAACAATCAATAAACCCCAAAAAAACATTAAACTACAAGTCTTATAGTCTGAACGTTTCATGTTACCCTTTGATCAAGATCAGCAACTTCATTCATGACCCCTTTGAACCAATCAAATGAGCCTTGCTCCCTAGTTACCCAATAGAAGTAAGCATTTGTTGTCTTCAGAGTTTTCTTTGTTTTTAGATGAACCTTATTGAGGGAGGCAGATTCAGTAGTGGCAACACTCTGATCTGAGTTCCTGCTGATATCTGAGACTGATTCCTGAAAAGTAAGAATAATTATCAATATGATCAAGGATTTCATGTGTAATATCATAGCAGAAAACATGAAAGACCAATCAAAAACAACCACAATGGTAACAGACAAAGGGGATTTTTATTTTTTCATTCTTTTGTTTTTAGCATGATGAGTACTTAAATGATTTTCTTTAATGGCTGTGATTACTTACAGCTAGTTCCTCCATTTTGACAATGCTGTTGAGCAAATCTTTCAGTATACTGATAAAAGGTGTTGCTCCAATCCCAAGACCAACAAGTAGCAGGACATCATAATTTCGGTAATCTTGTGCTGGAGCTCCATAAGGCCCATCTATTAAGAGCTTTGGCAAACTGTTATCGAGCCAACAATTTCACATAACAATTATTTGAACATCTGAATCAGAAAGCAAAAAAGGAACTTATGAGAAACCATACAAACTCAGAAATAAAACAAACCTCTTTTTTGTTGTTTCATCAGCTCTGAGTAGCCCACTCTTCCCAGCAACCGGAATCTCACAGGCCTCTGAGAAAACCCTCTTAAGCTCTTGTGTCCAGTCACCTAGCTGCCGGATGTGAATGCTAAGGTAGTCATCATCAGGGGCTGAGGTTATGGAGAACGGGTGCCTGGAGAATATAAACTATTGGACATTAGGATTAAACATTAGGAGAACGAAAGAACAGAAGCAAAATAGAGGCTTGACCATCTTGAACTTGATACCCTTCATATTTTGCCTCAAAATATTCTTGAAATGAATAAAACAATTGCTCCTGCATCCTGACCATTTACTATTGTCAGGACCAAATTGAATACTACATGTTATCATCTGCATAACTTTGTGTTCCATTACTTGTATTGTCAGGAAGAGAAAAATAAAATAAGACAATCCAGAATGGTAATTAAACTGAGTTCACTAGCCTTGCACACTTTAATATAATGGGCACTTGAATGTTTGAGGGTGTCGATAGTGATTTACCACTCAAATGGAGAAACAGCAGGGCATTGGACGAACATGTATTGTCCACTCTTGTATCGAAACTGGGGAGGCTTGGACATTTGCAATGTGAGAACGTTTCCCGGATATATAGCAACCTGAGAGTTTTAACAATTAAGAAAGATGGACTGAACAAGTCAACAAACATGAAGAGGACAGCTATACATGAGAGATCCAAACGGAAGCAATGATCTGAGTCATGTGAACTTTGGTTCCAACAAGTGGCTGCACATGCAAACATTTAAATTATGTGGCAGAATCAGTTGACATATTATGCTAACCTTTAGAAGCCGGACATGACAGAAGCCAGATCTAAAGAATCTCACAGTTCTTTCCCCTGCATAGAAGAGAACAGGAACAGCAAGATACATCCATGTCTGCAAGCAAAAAATATGACATTGAGACCAATAGAAATTAACATCCCTTAAACTCAATATACTTGTATAAAATTAAGAAAAAAGGATTTCAAATTATACCGTCTTAAGGTACCATTTGTGCACAAGATACAAAAACGTGCCATGGGTGATGAGCAAGATGTAGACAATGACGAACAGATGGTGTGAATACCAGAAGGCATTGAAGCCTGTCAACCTATCAAAGGGCTTGGGCAGCTTAATAAGGCTCCGCCTGAACCACCGTGTTGCGAGTGTGAAAGCAATAGACATGCAAATCACCATTAGAATTCCTGTCACACCCTCAGCCCCTTGAATCAAGCCCATGTACTTTGGCTTATGAGGGCCAAAATCATTGATCAAATAAAGCTTATACTTTGCATTGGACTCATTTATAATCCTTGGGAAATCGCATGCCAAATGGTTTCCAACGTGAAGTATGACACCAATTACTATGGCAGCAGCAATGGTCTACACAAGTAAGGAAAAGAGAAACATTTAAAATTCTTAAAGTAATTAACTGGACACATTTTACAAAATTAATAGAATTTCCAGTAGCATGACAATAGAACCAAGGTAACCATATTTTACAGCAAATAGCGATTCAATCAGTTCTTTTTTGTCAACCTATCATGCTTGCAAAGTTGCAATTATAATCCCAGAATGATGTGGCTTGATTCTTGAGTGATCATATGATGATTCCTTTAAGAAGATTTGACAGATGTAAGTTATAAAGCAAGCAATTATGTGCTTTGTCTAATCCACTAAACACCTCCTCATGGTAAATGTAATTTAGACCAACAATTGTGAAGCTTAACAAACTTTGATGTTGTCATCAAAACAAAAGACTCGGATCAGTAGTAAGAATCAGAGAATCTTGGGTTGGGAACACAGAATGCATGAATTGCTTGCAGTGGTAAATTGGTAATAAGATTCATGATCTCTTTCAGGCCGTATTGTCTCCTTACTCTTTTCTTTTTTTTTTCTCGGAGGAATTATGAACTCAGAATTTTTAACCCAAATTTTATCCAGAATAACAATTAATGATTCAAATTCATTTAACTTACAACCCTCACACTTCATCAACTTCGTAATTCTGGACAATTTCTGGACCATAAATCTGGTTCCTCACTTTTTCCTTCTTTTTTATTTATTTATAAGAATGTAAGATTGTTTCCACTTTTCATAAAAGCTTCTTTGGGTCCATAAAGAAATTTGTGTTTCTTCTTTTCCTTCTTTTCATAGTTCGTTTAAAGTTATGACAGAGTCAACTGTTTCTCGTTTCCACTAGCAAAAAGCCAAGCAGTCAATTTTGCTGTGTTCACAAGTAATTTCCCCCAAGTACATATATTGGTCACGAGTAATGTTAAGAGACCCTAAAAATTTATTAAAATTTTTACCAAATGTCTCGTATAAATGTGGAACTTACATAATATGATTTTATGTGAATTTCATACTCATATAAGACATTTAATAAAATTTTAGAGTTTTTAATATTTTTGATTTGTCACTACTGTCTACCCACTTTTTTATTCAAAGACTGGTCAGACTTATCAAACGCACTTTTGTTGGCTATATATTTTGTAAAAGCCAGTAACAATTCGACACGTGGCAGAATAAGGGTATTATGGGAAGATGATTCATGTCTTCAATCCTGATCGTACACGTGGCGATGACAATTGGTTCTCACGTGATCCGAGTAGTACCAGATCAATAAAGAAACGAAAGATGACGTGGCCTCAACGGTTACTCATATTCAAATTCAAATATAAGAGGGAAGTTTAACTGCAAGTGATGGCGTAGTGGAACTACTTCTAAGGCAGCATGATCAACAATCATGGAGGAGCAGTTCGACGGTTTGAAGTGCAGTTCGAAGGTCATCCTTGGCAAGTATAAATAGCAAGGAAGTCCCAAGAAAAAACCCCCAGACTCAGATCATACAAACCAGTCATTTACTTTATATTTTCTTTCCCAGTTTTACATTTCCTGCACTTTAAATACCTGCACTTTAAATACCTGCACTTTAAATACTTGTCCTTTAAATACCTGCACTGCACTTCGATTCCTAGGAGTAGTTTCAAGTAGATTCAAGTAGACTGTTGCTGTAAACCTCTTCGAGGCTGAGTTTGGACTATTGTAAGTGTTCATTTTTAATGAAATACTGCGATTGTTCTTCATATTACTTGTTATTTTTCTTAATTTCTCCTAAGTCAAGCCACCAGTAAAAGTCCTCTTCATTGAGGCTGAAAGAACTAAAACACAATCGTCTGATAAATTGGTTGGCAATTATAATTTCTGTAAGGACTGATTGATCCTTGCTGGCACGCTCGCATTTACAAAACTATCCTTCGAAAAGCCAAAAAGCCAACATATATTTTTGGCACGCCCGGTGGGACTTAATTTAAAATGGCTAGAAGAAGACGACAAGGAGAAAATGAACGTCTGGAAGAAGGCGTAGAAGGAGAGGTAGAAATACCTAATCCAGAGGATAATGTGATAACACATCCTGTGGAGGCTCCTATGTTATCAGAACCTATGGTCGAACAGACCAGTACTTTTGGACAAGAACCATATGTTCATAATATTGGACGAAACCAAGGAATTGGAACATCCACCGTTCCATCTACTCAGCCAACAAATCCGTGGGATGGCTTAGTAGATGCTATGGGACAACAATTAATGAACACCATGGAAAGGTGGGCAACATCCTTTTTGGATCGAATGAATAACCACCAACCAACAAATACAAGACACACAGAGGAAGTTTCAAATGTCCCTCAGCAAAGATTGGCTAGAGAAAAACAGCCTATGCAAATTAATGGACAATCTAATGGTCAGACTAGTACTCAGAATTATGAAAGACCATCGCCTCAGTCTTGGTATGAACCCATTTCAAGGCCTGTAGTAGGCCAAAATGCCTCAGTACCCAACAATGAAGCCACACATGTTGGTGGATCTGGGCAAGTGCAAGAAATTGGCATGAGAATGGTTACAAATCCCATGTTCGAAGCCATACCTGGCACTAGGGGATATAATAATCCTTTGTTTGAATTTATACCCGGGGGGTTGGAGAGTTTTCCTGTAAATGGAAGGGACACAACACCTGTTCCAGCACCTTTCGCAGGTCCCTTCGCAGGACAGGCTCAAAGGGGTTACCCATATCCCCAACAGCAACCTGTACCACAGGGGCAACCAGTCCCAAATGTACCACCTTATGGACCAAGAGGGCCACAAGCACAAGTTTGTCCACCAAACCCTGTGTTTGTTCCTCCAGTACTGGTTCAGCAGGCACAGAATATGGTCCCTAGGGACCAAATTGTTGATATTGTTAGGGAGATGTGTGGACCGATGGCTCGGGGGGTCCAGACTCCTGTATACAGAAAACCATACCCAGAATGGGTAGATAGGGTACATGAATATCCAAGAGGATTCAGAATACCAGATTTTACCTTGTTCTATGGAACTGGAAATCAATCAACAGTAGAGCACATTGCCAGATTCGCTGCTCAATGTGGTGAATTCACTAATCATGATTACATGAAACTGAGATTATTTCCAAATTCCCTGACTGGGGGAGCCTTTGTATGGTATATCAACCTTACACCTGGCTCCATTCAAAATTGGCAACAAATGGAAGAGGCATTTCATGCCCAATTCTTCCAATCGGAGCCAGAGGTGTCCATGGCAGACTTGGCAAGATTGAGTCAAAGGCCTGAAGAAAAGGCTACTCAGTTTATTGCCAGATTTAAAAGGGCTCGAAATAAATGTAGGGTCATCCTTCCAGAGTCAGAATTTGTAAGATTGGCTCAAAACGGTTTAGAGTTCAGGCTTCGAAAGAAATTTGACTCAACTGAATTTAGGGATTTGGTCGAATTAACCTATAAGGTGTCTCGATATGAAGCATTACTAGAGGAGGAACAAGATCGAAATAATGCTTCGTATAAGACGTATTATAGAGATCCCAATTATGAGATTGATGCAGCAGAGATTGTGGGCAAAGAACCTGTAATCTGTGAAGCATTAATTCATAAGGATACAACCATCGACCAACAGTTTAAAAAGAAAGACTTTCACCGAAAGTATTCTTTTGACTTAACAAAAGCAGATGACATTTTTGATCATTTGCTTGCAGCCAATTTCCTTAAGTTACCAAAAGGAGTTAAACTGCCATCTCCAGAAGAACTTAAAGGAAAAGTGTACTGTAAATGGCATAATTCTTGGTCTCACTCAACTAAAACCTGTATTGTTTTTCGAGACAGGATCCAAGAGCAAATTCGAAAAGGAAGTTTGAAGTTCCCAGCCAAAACAGAAAAAGCCATGGGAATTGACAGCAACCCATTTCCAGAAGTTGGAGAAAGCGCGGCTAATGTGGTTGTATCAAACTTTCAGAATCTATCTCTGCAGGAATTGGAAGAGGTCAATGTGCAAATGCATATTGCCAACCAGACAACTGCCAAGAAGGAGATTGGAAACCCACCAACTATTGGACAAGGTTTCTCACGTCAGAGGGAACACTCTGATGAAGAAGCACTGGACGATGATTCTCTCGAAGCAGCTGTAGTGCAGAGGATGTGTCCCAGATGCAGATTAAGTTACAAATGGTTAAAGGGGCTTCCAATTGATGGGAAGCAATACTATAAGGATGTTCAGAGACGTCCTAAATCAACCAATGCTCACAACAAAAGGCCGTATCCGGCTGGTGACAGGCAACGCCCATTAGTGGTGGAACCTGTAGTGGACAGAATGCATGTTAAAGGCAAGAGGCCTGTGTATGAGTCTAGGCCACCTAACTACTACAGAGTAGAAAGCAGCCATTCTGAAAGAAGATTGGAGAGGGGTCCAGGTTATGGGAGTAAAGCCAGAGATTGGCCTTTTAGACCAACCCTGCGAAGGACAGAAAGTGGCTCTTTTCATCGAAGGACTGAATCAGGTTCGAAACATGAAGTCAGAGCCAAGCATTTACCTTCACAGCCAGCTTCGAAGATGGTTTCGAAGGTAGAAGGAAACAGTTCGACATCTGGATCAGTAAGCTCGTGGGTACCAGGGGTCCCAGATTGGTTTGTAATGCAGAACAAACCCAGGGAGGCACCTACTCAAAGGGATGTTGGAAACCAAGGCAGGATGGTCAAGCCTCCTTTGGTGGCCCCAAACAATTGGGTATTACTTAAACATCCAAAGACAAAGGAACCAGATATGGTCCCAGTTATTTCCAGATCACAAAGAAGGAAAATTCAACGCAGGTGTACCCAGTACCAGCAAGATCTGAAAGAAAGTGGAGAGAGTTCTTCACAGGTCAAGACAGAAAGAAAGAAAACTTCGAAGTCAGACCATACTCCAAAATCGACTCTACAAAGCAAAGTGGTTTGTAGCAGAGAACAATTGGCCCAAGTTCATTCTGAACTAAAGGCCAGGGAGAAGTCCAGTTTGGCAGGATTGGAGAAGGCTCTGATGGAAAGTGATAGCGAAGTGGGAGACGAGATTGACATGAGCCAAAAGAAGGAAATGGCAGAAGAAGAAATGTTCGAAGCCTTCATGGCTGAACACACATTTCTAACTGAAGAACCAGTTGAAAAGGATCCTTCGAAGGGATCAGTTATCAATGAAATACCAGAGTGCAGCATGGAGGATGCTGCTGACGACACTGAGCAAGGTAGCCAAGAAGGGAAGAAGGTACAGTCAGCCATCCAGTTTGGCTCATTTCCCCCTGTATCAGTCAATATGGTACACATACTACCTCATGAATTCCAGGCTGAAAATGAGGGTCATGGTGACCAAGACATGGATCCAATTCCTGTATCTAGTGAGGAGTCACAAGTGAGTATGGTACAGGATGCTCCTGAAATGGCTACTCCAATGGAAACTGAGTATGAGAGCGAGGAAGAAGTGAGCATCAACCTCTCATACCCTTTTGAATATCCCTCAAATTCCATGACCCAGCATGTCAAGCCTTTGTACATCAAGGCTTTCTTTGATGGGATACAGCTAAACCGAGTCCTGGTAGACAATGGGGCAGCAGTGAACTTATTACCGAAATCTTCTTTGAAGAAACTAGGGAAAAAGAATCCCAGGTTGATCCCAACCAGCACGACTATTGCTGGTTTTGCTGGAGATAAACAGATGGCTCAAGGGATTCTGCCTATTAATTTGAGTGTGGGAACCAGGGATTGTATGACGGCATTCTTCGTCATCGACAGCAATGCCAAATATAATGCCTTACTTGGGAGAGATTGGATCCACACCAACAAATGTGTGCCTTCCTCTTTGCATCAGAAGATCATGATGGCCTTGGGTAATGGAGAGACAGAGGAAATTGATGCAGATCCTCAACCCTTCATAGCCTGTGCAGACTTTGCAGAGGCCAAGTTGTATATTGAGGGAGTAACACCACTCAGTATACTGAGGAAAGCTGATGGCTCAGCCGAAGTGACGGCTGATGAGGAAGTGACACACCTAAAGCACTTAGTCCAAGAGAGTGCTGATGAAGAGGTTGTCGTGAAAGATGACAATGATGCCTGGTTATAGGCAAAGAGATGAAGAGCAAGAAGCCAAGTCTTTGGCTCTGGTTAAATTCTCACCATTGGACGTAGAAGCAATAGTCCAGAAAGTACAGGAGCAAGAAAGAGAAGCCATGATGATTGGCTGTAAACAGGAGCAGCTACAGGTCAGAATTCTGACCCTTGGGAAATATTGCGCATTGGACATTGAGACAAAGGTCCAGGAGATACAAGAGGAGGATGCCTTATGGACAGATTTTGTCTATGAGGAAGAAGGTAAGGATGTGGAACCAGAGAACTTGCGAGTGGAGCAAAGCAAGAAATATGCTTCGAAGGTAGAAGGAATCAAAGAGGAAGCTTTAGTAAGTTCTCAGACACAAGACCCCTTAGAAGAAGTGAATTTAGGGGAAGGTTCTGTACAACAGCCAACCTACATAAGTGCTTGTTTGAACGTTCTGGACAGAGACCAGTTATTGGTTGTTCTAAAGAAATACAAAGATTGCTTTGCATGGTCTTATAATGAACTACCAGGATTGGATAGGTCATTAGTGGAACATAGACTCCCTATGAAGCCAAATTTCAAGCCATACAAGCAGAAACCGAGAAGGATGAGTCCAGAAGTAATTCAGAAGGTCAAAGAAGAGATCCTTAGACTACTTAAGGCAGGCTTTATTAGGACAGCCAGGTATGTTGAATGGCTATCTAATATTGTACCTGTAGTTAAGAAGAATGGTAAAATGAGGGTATGCATCGATTTCAGAAACTTAAACCTAGCGACTCCCAAAGATGAGTACCCTATGCCTATAGTGGACCTACTGGTAGACAGTTCAGCAGGGCACCAAGTTTTGTCAATGATGGATGGGCATTCTGGTTATAACCAAATCTGCATTGCGGAGGAGGATATCCACAAGACAGCATTCAGATGTCCTGGAAATATTGGCACCTTCGAATGGATTAAAATGCCATTTGGCCTGAAGAATGCTGGGGCAACATATCAAAGGGCTATGAACACCATCTTTCATGATCTCATTGGAGGATATCTAGAGTGTTATATTGATGACATTATAGTGAAATCCCAGTCCATGAAAGAACATCTGTTTCAGTTAGAAACAGCTTTTGAAAGAATGAGGAAGTTCAAGCTAAAACTCAATCCTCTCAAATGTGCCTTTGGTGTATCATCTGGAAACTTCTTGGGTTATGTGGTGCACAAGAAAGGAATACAGATTGATCAGAACAAAGCCAAAGCCATCATCGAAGCTAAGCCTCCATCAAGTAAGAAAGAATTACAAAGGTTCCTTGGGCAGGTTAACTTTCTTAGAAGGTTTATTTCTAACACTGCTGGGAAAACTAAAGCATTTTCTTCCTTGTTAAGGCTGAAGGATGAAGAAGAATTTGTTTGGACAACAGAGCATCAAACTGCTTTCGAAGGTATTAAAGCCTACTTGGCCAATCCTCCAGTACTGATGCCACCAAAGGGAAGCAAGCCCTTGAAGTTGTATATAGCTGCAGCAGAAGATTCATTGGGAGCTTTCTTGGCCCAGGACAATGAAGAAGGCAGGGAACAAGCTGTTTATTACCTTAGTAGGTTTTTAAATTCTTGTGAATGTAAATACTCAGCTGTCGAAAAGCTGTGCCTTGCTTTGTATTTTGCTGCAATGAAATTAAGATATTATCTTTTACCTACAACTGTCTTGGTGATTGCAACCACAGATTTGGTTAAGTATATGTTGTCAAGACCTATGTTGAGGGGAAGAATTGGCAAGTGGATACTAGCCTTATCAGAATTTCATTTAGAATATGTCCCTCAAAAGGCAGTAAAATGGCAAGTCTTAGCCAATTTTCTAGCAGACCATCCATCTCAAACAGAGAACCAAGAAGTAATGGAACTTGGCATGACCAGTGTTGAGCCATGGCAGATGTGGTTCGATGGATCGAAAGCCAATGGTTTAGTTGGAATTGGTATTGTGATTAAATCTCCACAAGGGGTAGAAACCACACATGGTTTCAGAGTGGATGAAGTTACTTGTTCCAATAACCAGGCTGAGTACGAAGCTTTAATAGTGGGACTAGAGATCCTTATTGGATTACAAGTACATGCAGTTGATATATTTGGAGACTCTCAGTTGGTGGTTAACCAAGTAAATGAGATTTTCAAGTGTCAAAGCATAAGTATTTTACCATATTATGTTGTTGCATTACATCTGCTTTCTCAATTTCAAGTAGCAAATGTAACTCATGTTCCAAGATTCTTGAATAATAGAGCTAATGATGTGGCTCAGAAAGCTTCGAACTTCAAGAGAAGGGATAATACCCAAAGGAGCATAGGCCAAACAACATATCAAAAATTGATACCACCTTTGAATAAAAGGAATGTAGTCTTAGAAGTCAATCATAATGACTTGCAAGAACAAGATTGGAGGCATCCAATAATGCAGTATTTGGCTGGTCCATCTTCGAAGGCCAGCAGAAAAGTTAAATTGCAGTCTATGCAATACATCATGTATGGTAATGCTCTTTATAAAAGGGGGGGAGATGGCCTATTGCTGGAATGTTTAGGCCCAAGAGAAGCATTAACAGCTATGGCTGAGGTTCATGAAGGCATTTGTGGTGCTCATCAACCCGGCGTAAAGATGAGATGGTTGCTTCGAAGGCATTCTTACTACTGGCCAACTATCCTTAAAGACTGCATAGAATATGCAAAGGGCTGCCAGGCATGCCAAAAGCATGGCACAATAAGGCATGTACCCATAACTGACCTACATGCAGTAGTGAAGCCCTGGCCATTCAGAGGATGGGCCATGGATATGATGGGAAAAATACATCCACCTTCTTCGAAACATCATTGTTTCATTTTAGTGGCTACCGATTACTTCACTAAGTGGGTCGAAGCTAAGCCATACAAGGCTGTAGACCAAACAGAGGTTATTGGGTTCATTAAAGATCTGATCCATAGATTTGGCATTCCACAAACCATAACAGTTGATAATGGGACTGTGTTCGATGGGAAAATGGTGAAGTCTTTTGTGGCAGAGTTTGGAATTAGCCTTGTTAATTCCACACCCTATTATGCACAAGCTAATGGTCAGGCTGAATCATCCAATAAGTCCTTAAAAAAGGGAATACAAAAGGTTGTGGAGGATAATCCTAGGGATTGGCATAACCTGTTGTTGGATGTGTTATGGGCTTACAGAACCTCTCCTAGGTCAAGCACAGGGGTTACTCCTTATGCCTTGGTATATGGGCATGATGCAGTTTTACCTGTGGAAATCAATGTTAAATCTTTAAGGGTAAGATGCCAAGATCAGTTAAATCCTGAGCAATACCATCAAAGCATGTGCTTGGAATTAGAAGGCATAGATGAAGCCAGAATTTTGGCATTAAATAGCATTCTTTTCCAGAAGAAGAAAGCAGCCAAGAATTATAATAAAAAGGTCAAACACATTGGCTTTGATGAAGGTGATTTGGTATGGAAAACAATACTCCCAATAGGGATTAAAAGCCATAAGTTTGGCAAATGGTCACCTAATTGGGAAGGACCATACCAAATTCATAGAGTTCTGCCTTTTGGGGCATATCATTTAAGAAATTTGAATGGTTATGTACATCCCAAAAAGATTAATGGCAGATATTTAAAACCTTATTTTCCAACCATTTGGGAAACACAAGGAATAACATAAAGCATCAACTATGAAAACATAAGACTACTCAAATGATAGACAAAATTTGTTCTTTTATAAAGAATTAAATACATTGTGCCACAGATTGGCCCAAAAATCATTACAATGTCTTAATTGTTTTTGTACAGTGGACTTCCTACGGCTAAGTGCTGGAAACAGTTGAATAGCTGCAGCCATGTCTTCTTTTCGGTCAGCCAGCTCTTGGTTGGTAATTTGCAATTTGGTATCAGTTCGAACCAAGGCTTGGTTTACTGCAGCCAACTCCTCTTCAAGTTGAGCTTTTTTCTCCAGCAGTTGGATTCGAAGCTGGGAGACAGAAGAGTGTTGTTCCTTGAGATCTGCTACTTTAGTATGCACTTGAGAAACAAAACTCTGGTCTCTAACCAGCTTCTCATCCGCAGTCTTAGCAGCATGATAGATGTTGAGATAAAAATCAATAGTAGCTGTAGCCTGAGATAGATGATTTAAGACATTCATGCCGGACTGTTCAGCAATATTGCAACACTGAAGGAACCCATTTCTAATGATAGGCCTTTGTAGAGCCTCGAAGGGAATCCTCGAAAAAGAAGTTAGCAGTTCCAAACATGTGTCTAGATCTATTGAAGGTGTAGGAGGCTTGCTGCTGGGAGAAGGACTCTCGAAAATCTCCAGCAAGGAGTTAGCCAAGACTAATGGCTCAGCTTCAGCACTAAATGTTGGAGAGGTAGAAGGTACATTGAAAAGACTAGCGAGTCTTCCTTCGAAGATGTCTACCTCATCCCTAGACATGAAGGGCATAGAAAGTATTGTGGTGGAAGAGACAGAGGGCTGCATGGGGATGGGAGAAATGGATGGAGCATCTTTGGCAGCCTCTATGGTTTTAGCCACCAATGAATCTAGTGAAGAGGGGCTGGAAGTGGACATAGGTGATAAATTATGAACTGGAGAACTACCAGTACCCTCTGTGGGAGAATCAACTGGAATATCCTTGGAAGAAGGAAGAGCAAGGCTCGAAGAAGCATACTAAGGAGGGTTAAAAGCCAAAAAAGGAAGATATGGTTCTAGACCAAGGAAAAGAGATGCAGGAATGGTGGGACTCAAGGAAAGTACATGAGGCGTAGGCTTAGGAAGTGGAAGTTGTATTTGAACAGTCTTCACATTTTGCATCTGGTCAACTTCAACCGAAACTGGAAGAGGCCCCATGGGAAAGATAAGTGCAGTAGTTGTTACTGCAGAAGGGAGCAATGTAAAGCAATGTCAAATTTCAAATATTTAAAGCTGACGAAGGAAAAACAACAGAAGAATGAAAGAAATTACTTGTTTCAGAAATGTTGATATTGATGGGAGAACTTCGAAGAGAATAACGTTCGGCAATTTGTTGTCTTCGAACAATTTCTCTTTGTAACACATCAGCAGCAGCAGCTTCATCTCTCAGAAACTGTTGCTGCCGTTTCTTCTCAGCCCTCTCAAAAACGATTATTGCTTTGGAATGTTCTTGTTCCACTGCCTTGGCAGCGGCTTTATGAATCGGATCTTCCACCAAGTCAGCAGCAGAAACAGTCATCTTCTTTCTCTGCCTCCTTGGCAGTGATACTACTGGTTCTTTATCAATCTCCCTCTCTTCAATTTGAGTTTCAGATTTTTCAGAGGTAAGTGCTTTCTCCGTTACTATAGTGGGTGTTTCGAAAGAAGGATGCTTAGTTGTATCAGGAAGGGAGGCAACTATCTTTTGTCTCTTTGTTCTCTGCAAGGGCTCTTGCTCAACCTCTTCTTCTCCCGAGGATTCGGATTCCTCAGGAGGAAGGACTAGATTCCTTTTGTGTTTTTGTTCTTGTTGTCTCTTTTTGAGAACAGCTAAAGTTTCAGCTCTCTTGGGAGATTCTTCGTGTGGAGGCCCTGCACAAAAGAACAAAAGTGTAAAGGGAAAGAACAAAAGATTCAAAAGAAAGGAAAAGGAGAAGTCTGAAAATGTTTACCCTTCTTCGAAGTAGCTCTAGTAACTCTAGCTGGAGGGGATGAAGCTGTAGGTTTAGTTGTGGCAGTCTCATGAGATGTCGCTGACTTAGCCTTCGAAGGCACTCCCAATCCTACCAGCAAGTCATGGGGATGTTCAGATAAGCGCACTTCCATATTGACTGTCCACCAGTTCTGGAATCTTTTCAAGACTGAACCATACGGAAGAAAAGGGACAAATTGGAACTCATTCAACTCTTTCAGTAATTTGAGAATGGCCGTCTCTAGTCTCGATTTGGATATTTTCGAATCTCTGACAGTAAGATGGACATTCGAGAGACTGCAAAGAGGAACTGGTATCCCTTGAGTGAGTCCAAATTGTCTGGCAAATTGAGAAGGGCAGTACACCTCAGATATGCATTTGTAAGCTCGAGGGTTTAGACTACCAATGAACAATTCCCTTGGTAGTAGTATAGAGGCCCACATGTCTTTGTGAGGAGAAGTGGAGCATTCTTTATCAGCCAGGAAAGCTTGCAGCCAGGTTGGTCCTTTATTGGCTTCAAAAGGACAAAAGAAAGAGGCAGATGGAGAAATGGGGAGTTGATAAAAAAAGGTAAAGTAGTAAGCGAATGAAGCAGGGTAAAGGGCAATCCTAGCATACTTTTCCCCATAAGTACTAGGGTCCTGAACAAGGAATTTTAGACATTTGGGGTGTAGGTCAGTGAAATAGGCGAAGAGCCAAAGTTGAAGCACCCAGAAGGGACCTCCTTGGTTGGCATCAAGAGGTTTTTCACAAAATTGGGAACAGACTCTGTAGACATGACCTAAAAGATAAGGAGCAAGAGCTATATGTTTTTTCAAAACAAGTGCCTTCGCGAGAGGGACAAACTCAGGCATAATCCTCTGAGATGAGGTGCAAAAGAGGAATTTGCATAACCAATATAAAATGAAGGAAAATAGCTCTCTGTCCCTCACAGGACCTTCCCTTTTATTTTCAGACTTTACAAAATCACTATAAGAGGAGCTTAAGGACGGAAGGGAAAACTTAACAGGAAGGTCTGGATAGTTGGGAGTAAATGGAGAACCATGGGGAGAAAGCCCTAAGAGATGGCAAATATCAAGAACGGTGGGGGCCATCATGCCGCACCGAAATTGAAAGAAATTAAAAGCCATATTCCAGAAACATAAGGCAGCAGGTATCAAGAAAGGGTCCTCAGGAATGATGAACCTGGAAAGACGAAGGGCATCGAGGATACAGAGCTCTTGCAGGTCATCTTCTCTTGCAGGTACAACTCTGTCATACCATTCTTCCCATTCAGTCCTCATTGTCGGCCAGCAACGGTGAGGACGATTCACCCTCCAGTTTCCCCAATCAAGCCCTACTTCGTAAAGAAGGAAATGGTCCTCCAAGCGAGGATATAGGGCTGCGAGTTGAGCAGGAGCTTCCCAAAAAATAGGGCCAAGAACGTATTCCTGTTTGTCGCTATGACGAGGCACGAAAAGACGTCCATCTATGTGGCTTGACTCACCAGATGACAGTTTAGTGATTTCTTCATCGATACATCGCTTCAAAGCCAAGGTAGGACTGATACGATCGTCAGTAAACACTTTTAGTGAGGAAGGATCCATTGATAGCAAGTAATAAGGAAGAGGGGTTTAATGGGAGATTGGTAGGGTTTGTGTGTCAAAAGAGCAAGTGATTTCAGAGTACAAAGCAAAGGGGCTTTTAAAAGGTTCCGTGTCTGAAAGATATATTGCGTAAATCGTTATGTACTAAAAGTACGAATACGAGGAGTTCCTTCTAACATTGATAATTTCTGGAGGGAAGAGCACATTCCGGACGCTGATGCCAGCTTCGAAGCAAGACGTTTGGCTTCGAAGCCAAATTTTGGCGCCAAAATTCAAACAAATGGCTTCGAAGTACGGAAGCCAGCTTCGAAGCGTACTCATGTTCGAATACACTGGACTGTTCGAAGTATTGGTCTACTTCAAGGGGTTTTAGGGCCCGTTTATCAAAGTAATGACCTTCAAAGCAAGTCTTCGAATCCTTTGAGGGATGAGGAGCACTGTTCGACGCATTGAAACCAATACTTGGTTTTATTACATATAAAAAGAGGAATTGCTTTTGAACCAGAACAATGTGGATTACTCTTCGAGGCAAACTAGTTAATTTGAAATTGATTGGTTACATTAACCATGATCATATATTGGTTATAGTTAGTTCTGAAGGGTAATGTTAATAAGTTCAGAGCATTGATTCCAGGTAATAACAGCCAGAATTGTCAACAACACCCCATAAACTGACATGTTGGCTCTTTTAGCGTTTCATTAGACAATTAAATCCAGATTCGAAGGATGAGATTGTTTAATTCGAAGCTATGGGTTGGCTTTTAAAGACAAAAAGGAACAAAATCAAACAATGACAAATGTAAAAAGACTTTGTTTGTACTAAAGCCAAAACAGTTACATCAAGTGACCCTATCTGGGTACGAATTCTAGCTCATAAAAATAAGGAATAGAATAAATAACAAGGTCATGGAATTTCATCCAACAATGATCAATGAATTTTTGTTCTTTCTTTATTATTTCTTCTATCTCCTCCAATGTTGGCTGCATAAGCTGATGTGCTCTTACTTCATAATAGAGCTCTTCAGCCTTTATTTCGAAAGCTTCCTCCCTCAGTGTTTGTTCCAACTCATCTATAACCAAATCGTCCCAATACGCAGATTCTTTATTTCTGAAGTCATCGAACTCTTCGAGGAAGTTCTCTGCTTCGTATTGAGCATGAATTCGTAGGGATGAGAGTTGATCCAAAGATTGCGTAGCAGCCAGGGAATTTCGATGCCAGTGGAGAAGCACTGGAAGTTGGTCCAGAAAGAGGTGAAGTTCTGCTTGGGCGATGGGGTTAAGGATATGGCCCCTGGTCAAAATATCACAAGCCCATTGAAAGTTCTTGAGAGGGGTATCATCCTCAAGAACATTGAAAGGCAAGTGAGAGAAAGCCGCTAGCAGAAGTTGAGCTTGTTTCCGCTCAGTTGGAGAAGGGGATAATGGATGGTTGTAAGGTGAAAAGACTCTGCCCATTGGAAGAGCAAGCCTTAGTTTCTCTATCCAGGAAAGAGCGGGAGGAGAAGAAGGAGTAGAGGCTTCAAATTCAGAAGATGAAGAAGAAGGTGTGGATGCCTCTATTGTAAGAGATGGCGTGGGAGTGGAAGGAACAAAGGCATTAATGTAATCAAGCCAATCAGAAGAACAAATCTTCGCCTTCTTGGCTAAGAATGAAGGACTGTATCCTTGTGCTTCTTCTGGGCGCCGGGTGGGATGCATTATCTTTGTAGGCATGGATGAGGTATACCAGGCCACGAGCAGATTTTCTTCTAAACTACGTCGAAGATCAATGGGCACGTAAGGGTAGACTACTGAACTTCGAGCGAAGGAAGGAAACTCCAAGGGATCAGTAAACTCAACAAAATGATGGTTGATGCGCTCCCTTACATCATAAGTATCAGAGGTCGACCAGTTTGTCCAACTAGAAGTCCCAGACGATGAAGAAGTTATAGCTTCATCCCATGCAGAGGTGTGTGAAGAAGAACTTCCCAAATCCATATTTGTAACTTATGGAAGCAAAGATTTGAGGGTAGTTTGTTCAAAGTACAAAGGGATGCTAGAGAAAGAACTTCTTGTATTTACGGAGTTGTGAATCGAAGGGTTAATGGCAATGTGCGCATAGTCCAAAGCTTGATAATTCGCAAAAGCCTCCACGACCTGAATATGGAAGGGCGGATAAAGATGGCTAATGAATGCGTGAAGATTCTTTCGAGGGGAAACAGCATTACTCAATGGCTCTTCGTATGCTTGATCAGTAGAGTGAGAAGTTGATTGAGCCATAATCCGTTCGGATGCTAAAGATATTGAAATATTCAATAATTTGAGAGTTAATGCTAATGATCACCAAATGGGTGACGGTTATGTTTCCTGAAAGTGGATTCCGTGCACATTCCAAAAACGCGGGAAAAGTTTTTAATCCACTAATATCACCAAGTATTGGGTATATTAGTGCGGGGGGTAATGTTGGCTATATATTTTGTAAAAGCCAGTAACAATTCGACACGTGGCAGAATAAGGGTATTATGGGAAGATGATTCATGTCTTCAATCCTGATCGTACACGTGGCGATGACAATTGGTTCTCACGTGATCCGAGTAGCACCAGATCAATAAAGAAACGAAAGATGACGTGGCCTCAACGGTTACTCATATTCAAATTCAAATATAAGAGGGAAGTTTAACTGCAAGTGATGGCGTAGTGGAACTACTTCTAAGGCAGCATGATCAGCAATCATGGAGGAGCAGTTCGACGGTTTGAAGTGCAGTTCGAAGGTCATCCTTGGCAAGTATAAATAGCAAGGAAGTTCCCAGAAAAAACCCCCAGACTCAGATCATACAAACCAGTCATTTACTTTATATTTTCTTTCCCAGTTTTACATTTCCTGCACTTTAAATACCTGCACTTTAAATACCTGCACTTTAAATACATGTCCTTTAAATATCTGCACTGCACTTCGATTCCTAGGAGTAGTTTCAAGTAGATTCAAGTAGACTGTTGCTGTAAACCTCTTCGAGGCTGAGTTTGGTCTATTGTAAGTGTTCATTTTTAATGAAATACTGCGATTGTTCTTCATATTGCTTGTTATCTTTCTTAATTTCTCCTAAGTCAAGCCACCAGTAAAAGTCCTCTTCATTGAGGCTGAAAGAACTAAAAAACACAATCGTCTGATAAATTGGTTGGCAATTATAATTTCTGTAAGGACTGATTGATCCTTGCTGGCACGCTCGCATTTACAAAACTATCCTTCGAAAAGCCAAAAAGCCAACAAAATCACTATAGTAATTAGAAAAAAATTACTTATCCCAAAAATAAAGAAGAAAAAGAAACAATAAGCATTGAGAATGAGATGTCTAGTCTGATCACGATGAAAGTAAAATAGGGTCCTAAATTATTTAAGCCCTTATAGTATTAGTAAGTTGAAAATGGGGCCCAATCTAACTTCACATAAATTAAAGGGCCCAAAAAATTTAAGAGTCAAATTAAAGTTATATAAAAATTTGAGCCTAAATTGCAATTTTTTTTCTTATCTGAATCTATCAACAAAAGTAAATAAAGCCTTGGCTATTTTTCTTCTTCCTCAATCCTAATTTGACTCATTTCAATGGAAGAGCATTTGCCCTAATTTCTGTAATTTTTGTACACCCTAATCGGTTTTTGGTTTCATTACAATTAAATCCATTAAATCCTAATTTGTTTTTGCTACTAGTTTCAATCATTTTAGCCAGTGATGTTAATTATGTCTTGTTGTCTTTGTTGTGCATTTTCAACCCTTGCCCTAAAGTTGTGGACCTTTGGTTTTAATTTATGTTGTTCTGCTTGTTTTTCTAAATCCATTAAATCCTTATTTGTTTTTGCCATTAGTTTCAATCGTTTTAGTTAGTGGTGTTAATTATATCTTATTTTTGTGTGTTTTCAACCTTTGCCCTAAAGTTTTGGACCATTGGTTCTAATTTATGTTATTCTGCTTTGTTTTTCTAAATGTAGCAATCCCCGTTTCAATATTTTTTTTTATGTTTTGCCACTTCGACTGGGCCGATCGGGGGTCGAGGGGGCAGCGCCCCTTCGCGGGGGTCCAGGGGGCAGCGCCCCTTAGCGAGTCCAAGGGCAGCGCCCTGGCAGGGGTCGAGCTGCCCGGTCAGCTCGCGGGTTCCAAGGGCAGCGCCCTAGCGGGGTTGAGGGGCAGCGCCCCTCAAAACAAAAATTCTTAATGCATTCGAAGTTACTTGACCTATGTTCACAAAAATACTGGGAGAACGTATTTCACGCTTGAGCATAGGGTTTCGCATTTTGTGTTCAAAGGTTTCCACTTTATAAGCATTTGGACACAAAATGTTTCCTCTCTCAGCGATGTGGGACTCAAAGAGTGAACGAAAGTGTTGTGCCAAACGACGTCGTTTGGTGCTTGTTGGAAGTCCCACATCGATTACAAGATACAATTTAAGGTGGACAAACTTCTATATAAGTGCAAGTGCAGAGGGTTAGCTTATCAGGTTCTATGGTTCTTTCTTGGTTTAATGAGCCATTACGAGCCGAGCTCAAGTTATAAAATTTAGTTGTGCCGAGCTGGATTTTGGCCATAGTTCCATTGGGATTTTGGCCATAGTTCCTTCGCCAAAGTTGTGTAATTTCTCGAGGGCTTTGTGGCGTGTGGGAGGAGATAGGGGATGTACTCCACGGTTTAGGGGAAGATAGGGGATGAACCTCTAAACCGGATTTTGTGTGACATTGATACAGCACTACAATGTGTATCAAGTGTTGATTATGGAAGTGTTTAAATTGATTTGATATAGCACTAAAATGTATATCGTTATCAATTATGAAATATATAAGTGATTCCATGTTATGTTGATACAGCACCGAAATGTGTATCTTTCGTAAAGGGTGGAAATAGTTTATGTGTTATCGATACAACATTAAAATGTGTATCCATCATGAATTTCAAAAGTGTTTTAAAGATGAGTCTTAATCTCATTAAGTTATTGGGCTAAGTGTTGAGCCTTGTTTTCAAACTCGAAGTTGAAAAAGAAATGGGAAATAAAATGTAACATGGACTTAATGTCATGAAACCGGAAATGTTAATTTGAGTCTTTATCTCAATTGAAATGGAAGTACTGTTGATATGAGAGATAATCTCACTTAAAGGGTATGGCCAGGTTCTGAGCTAGGATTATGAATTAAGAAATGGTAATTATTATGAAACATGGATACATTTATCATGTAATTGAAATGGATTATGAATGGATATATGTGAGTCAAACATTTATCGAATGCTTACATTTTAGTTATTGCCCATATTATGTTTAGCATATCTCTACTTGGCTGTTAGCTCACCCTATATGGGAATATCATTTTCAGGTGCAGGTGAGATGTTACCTCCAAGGCAATAGCATGGATGGACTCTCGGGAAGCAAGAGTTTTCTAGTTATGTTTTATGTGTGCATGAGTGTTATTTGTAAAGCCAAGGGCTTAATGTGTAATGAGCGAGACTCTATTTGTGTAACCAAGCAATGTCTTGGATAGATGAAAGCCTATATGGCATTTAATTGCTTGCTAAACAGTGAACTCTGATATATGAATTTATGATATTTCTTATATTTATTTCGCATATGAGTTATCTTTATTGCAATATTTGGGGGCGTGACACTAAATCCATTAAATCCTTATTGTTGTTGTGCTTTGCCCCAATTTTCTATGTTTCTATGTTTTGATTCCATATTTTCTATTGTGTGTCTGTGTGGAAACATTTTCTTTGAAGGATCTGAGACTAACATATTCTCTCTTTGTTTTGATGTGCATGGAAACATATTCTTCAGTTAACATAATCACCATGGGAAATGAAATCCATGGTTCAAATGAATAAACCAACTTCAGGGTAAAACAAACTTTAAATTATGGAATGTAGTAACCTCACAACATAAAGATCCTGCATCTAAAATATTACATCTCATATCAAGAAAAATTCGCTTTACCTTTGTAGAGGCTGAGATGTGAATCCATTGTTCCCCAAGTATGGATGAATGGGTTGTGCAATCTGGTTTTGAGCTGCTGTTGGAGATGAATCCGAAGCACCTGATGTATATACAATGCAGGATTAGTAGTGGAAACCAAACCCTAAATGAAAAACAAAATTATACAGAATGACTTGGTTTATTGTGGTTCAAGAACTTAAAAAAACATAAATTCATGATTATGAGCAGTGAATAATAGCAAATATATCGCAGTCTCATCATTGTAGAAGAAAATTAGTTTCTACTTACAAATTCGTAGGATTTTGTTTAACATGTATAACTTAATTTGTATTATACAAAATGTTGTTTAGCATTTTCCTAGATATGAAGGCTAAACAATTACTATAAAAGTTCGGTTTTGTTGGAACAGGGTAGGTTAAATGCAAAAGCATATTACTAATAAAAATTATGCAGTATGAAGTCAGGAATTTGTGGAAAATTTATGAAGCATCATTGTGATATATACATGTGGTATCCTTCATCAATGAGGTAACATAAAAAAGATAGATGGATCGTTTTTGTCTCCTAGTCAGCCGACTAAGATGGGTCAAATGGGAGTTACTCACCCTAGCCTAAGCTAGTATTTTAAAAGTATTGAACAATTATTTGACAATTTAAATTGAAATTTGTGAAGAAAATTTATTTTTGAAAAATGAATGATAAGTATGATTTTTGTGTTAACTATCTATTTTTTTCTTTTTAAAATATTTAGGATCTAATCATCACTACTAATGTCAGATTAACTTTATTTTTTGCATAGTTGATTTGTTGAATGGTTTTTCAAGATAAACAGTTTACATCATTAAAGTAAGCTTGGGATGGGCCATTGCTGGTTGGATTTCCTTCACAATTATGACAATTTAATTGGCGATGTTAACCCACCCGTCATTTGTGGGTTTGAACTTGTCTTATTTATCAAGCAATATTTTTTGGACGGACTTAATTATTGGCGGGTCCTAATGAAAGCTTATATAAACTTTAAAAGCCAACTTTGCAAAAATATATACCGCCTGACAAAAAATATATATATATATATAATATTTACAAGGCGAATGATTTATAAATAGATTTTTTTTTTTTTAATACATAAAACTTATGTAGAATAATGTGTTAGTGGTATTTATGCAATTTTAAATCATCATGATGAGTGTTATAGACGGAAACAAGTTCAAATGAAATGTGTTAGTTTGGGGGTAAAATAAAATTTCAAATGAAATTTGATATCACGCCAACAAGTTCCTTATAATTATAGACGGAAACAAATGGTAAAGGGTAAATTGATCAATTTAAAAAAAGTTTAGAAGTCAAACTAAAATAATACGAAATATGAATGTTAAATTAATTTTTTCGTAATAATTTGAGGGATAAAATGATATTTTCTCAAATATGTATTGTAATTTTTTATTTATCAAATATGTTACATCATACTTTACAAATCATCGTTATATTCGGTTAGTACACCAATTCCTTCAGAAACCACACTCATTCTAGCCTTATCAAAATAATAATAAAATTGAAAAAAAATAAAAATTAAAGCGTGGCAGTCATGTTCTTAAAATTATAAGACAAAATGAATATTTTAATTTGTGATATAATATAATAATCACAAATAATTAAATTATTTTATATCAAAATTCTATTTATACAACATTACTCTTACGGTGTGTTTGTTTACACGGACTGGATAAAGGGAGATTGTAATCTATCGGACTGTTAGTCCTGAGATACATTGTCCTAGACTATTTGGTTGGACTGGATTTGTATCCTGGTTGGACTGGATTTGTATCCTATATTCGTTTAGTCATGGAATTAGATGTTTGGATTGAACTATTTTTAGTGAATCAAATGTTTAGTTGGACGGACTGGATAATAATAAATGTTTAAAAGACTATTTTACGCTTGTATTTTATAATTTTTATTAAATATATAATTTTAAATTTGTAATCTATAATTTATAATTTATAATTTAACAACACTAAATTTTTTTAATTTATAAGGCGTTAATTTTTAATTTATTATTTTCAATTAAATTAAATTTATAATTTATATTTTTAATTTAATATATAATTTTAAATTAACAACACTAAAAAAATAATTTTATTAATATATGAATTTAATTTTTTAACAACACTAAAAAAAATTAATTTCTAAGGCCATAATTTTTAATTAAATTTAATTTATAATTTATAATTTATATTTTTTATTTGGTATATAATTTTAAATTAACAACACTAAAAAAATAATTTTATTTAATATATAAATTTAATTTTTTAACAACACTAAAAAAATTTAATTTCTAAGGCCATAATTTTTAATTTATTATTTTTAATTAAATTAAATTTATAATTTATATTTTTTATTTAATATATAATTTTAAATTAACAACACTAAAAAAATTATAAGGCCATAATTTTTAATTTATTATTTTTAATTAAATATAATTTATAATTTATACTTTATAATTTATATTTATATAATTTTAAATTAACAACACTGAAAAAATAATTTATAAATGTTCAAAAGATTATTTTACCATTTTCCAATTGTTTATCAAGTAATAGCATGAGGGTAAAATGGACATTTCACACAGTAATCCCATGGTATACCAATCTCATGAAAATAATTTCACCCCTCCCCTTAGGATACAATAATCTCTCATATGAGGGATTAATAATCCGGAGGGACTATTAATCCGGTTCAACAAAATTGAACCAAACAATAAATTATTAATCTGAATAGACTAATAATCCAATCCCATAAAATAATATCTCAAAACAAACACACTCTTATTGGCTTATATTCTGCGATTCAAACTTCAAAACAATCACTACTTTTTTTTAACAGAAGAAAGGATAATTCTAATAACACAAACGTGACAAAATAAAAAAGCGTCTCACGTATAATTCCCACGTGGAACTCATACTTTTATCTTTCTTTTATGCATTCTTTTATTTATTTATTTATTTTGGTACATGTACTTTATGTCGTGGGAATTGAAAAATATTTATCTTAAATCAATTTTATAGAATAATATTGAAAGCAAAACAGATTCTTTTTAAATAGGTTTTCACAAATCAATATAAACTATACATACAAATATATAACAATATAAGTAAAAGATGAAAGAATTCAGAAAGTAGCCTGTGTGATTGTGAGAGACACGTCAAAGACGCTGTCCTAAAGTCATTATACGCTCCCTCCGTGCAGGTTCTAACAATCACAAACGACTCCAAGATACAACTCAAGAATCCACAGGAATCTGATACAATGCACAGTTGTACCAGAAGAATTTGCCAAGAATGTATCAATTGCCCAGAAAATATGAAATATAAAATTATAAAGAGAAGGAGAGAGAGAGAGAGATCAGAGTACGTTGTATATCTTTTCTCAATTAGAGTCCTATTTAAATAGACTCTTTGGTATCTGTTTGGAACAGACACACCTTTTGATTTAAAACCAAAACCAAATTTAAAATTCAAATAAACAAGACTATAAAAGGAAATAAATAAATAATAATAAATAAAAATAATTAAAGTTTTGAAACTTTTAGGAAATCTCCAACAATCCCCCACAAGATTCAAAACTTTATAAAACAGTCAAATAATAAATAAATAAATAAATAATAATATGAACAACTTTAAAACCATACAATGGGTGTAGGTGTTTTTCAAACTTGAACCTCATTTAGTGTTAACAGTTTCATTCTGAAAGAATCTTAGTGAACTAGGTCTTGAACTAAATTCTTTTACCAGAATTCAACATGTCACACATATGGTATGATACATAACTGTGGCGCGGGTTAGCACTATTAGCAGCCATGTGCTCAATCTTGATTCTCATGAGAGTTTTAGGAAATAGCCCTATTTCCATGGTCGCGGCTTCACGACGCTCTCACTTAGGTGAATCCTCCAAAGATAGAAGTGACGGATGTCTATCTTGCGAGAGTTTGCCCGCCTCGGATTCATTTAGAGTAAAAACTCTTCCTTAACCATCACATTTACATCAGCACTAATATCTTAGGGATGAGCAGGAGAATATAATTTAATAAAGTCTCATTCTTTAAAGTGCTGGAATACGAGTCACACTATAAGGATTGTTCCTACCCATTGAACTTCCTTCATGGGATCTCCAATCACAGAAGTCGGGTTACTTCCTTAGTTGACTTCTTATGGGCTTAGACCCATCCCCCTCGATAAATCTAAGACTATACTCTTAGATAAACCTTTTGTTAACTGATCAGCAATATTCTTTTTAGATTTCACAAAATTTAAGATACAACATTTTTATTCACCAAACTTTTAATAGATTTATACCTCACTTGCATATGCCTGTTCATTTTTTTATTAGTATATGCTTGTCTCACAAGTTCTATTACAGCTCTATTATCACAATGTATAGAAATAGCAGGTATAGGATTTTTCACAAGTGAAATATCAAGGAGTAGATTTTTAATCCACTCAGCTTCAATACACGTAGTGTCTAAGGCTATAAGTTCTGATTCTGTTGTACTTCTAGAGATAACGGTCTGTTTTTTAGAACCCCATGATATTGCTGCTCCACCTAACATAAATATATACCCAGTAGTAGACTTAACATCTAAGTTATCTATTATCCAATTAGCATCGCTATAACCTTCTACCACATTAGGAAAACCACTAAAGCAAAGTGAATAATCTACAGTTCCTCTTAGATATTTAAAAACTCTTTCCACAGCAATCCAATGATCTTTACTAGGATTATGAGTATGTCTACTTAATCTCCCAACAGCATAGGCAATATCAGGTCTAGTCTTATTAGCAATATAGAGGAGTGATCCAATAATTTGAGAATATCTAAGTTGAGATACAGGTACACCATTATTTTTCTTCAAATTCATACTAGGATCAAAAGGAGTTGAAACAGGTTTGAGATTATAATAATCAAACTGTTTTTAACATTTCCTCTAGGATTCTAGATTGATTCAATGTAATACCTTTGGTTGTTTTCTCTAATTTCATACCCAAAATTATATAAGCTTCTCCTATATCTTTCATATCAAATTTTGAAGATAAATAAGATTTCACATTTTTAATTATCTTTAAATTAGTTCCAAATAATAAGATATCATCAACATATAAACACAAAATAATACATTCTCCATTATCTTCTTTATAGTATACACATTTATCATGTTCATTGATTTTAAAACCAAATTCTAGAATTATCTTATCAAACTTTTCATGCCACTATTTAGGAGCTTGCTTAAGTCCATACAAAGATTTAACCAACTTGCAAACTTTATGTTCTTGTCCTTTAACCACAAAACCTTCAGGTTGCTCCATATAAATTTCTTCATCTAAATCTCCATTCAAAAAAGCAGTTTTAACGTCCATTTGATGAATTTCTAAATTATAAATGGATGCTAGAGCAATTAAGATTCTAATGGTTGTAATCCTAGAAACAGGTGAATAGGTATCGAAATAATCTATTCTTTTCTTTTGTGTAAATCCTTTGGCTACTAACCTTGCCTTATATTTTTCTATACTTCCATCAGGTTTTAATTTCTTCCTAAATACCCATTTGCAACCGATAGCTTTACTCCCAAGAGGTAGGTTAGTCAACTCCCAAGTATTATTTTGAAGAATAGATTCAAACTCACTATTAATAGCTTCCTTCCAAAAAGGTGCATCTAAAGATGATATAGCTTCTATAAAAATATTTGGTTCTCCTTCAGTTAAAAAGTATAAAAATCATCTCCAAAGGTTTTCTCTATTCTAGTTCTCTTACTTCTTCTAGGTTCTATGTTTAGATGTTCAGAATCATCTCTTAAAGGAATAACACTAGTACTAGTAGTAGAAGTTCTATTTACATCCTGATTTGATATCCTAGTTTTATATGGAAAAATATCTTCAAAAAATGTAGCTTCACGAGATTCAATTATTGTATTATTAGTAATTTCACTAATTTCAGAATTTATTACTAAAAATCTATTAGCACTACTATTTTGAGCATATCCTAAGAAAACAGTATCCACAGTTTTAGGTCCTATTTTCTTACGTTTAGGTTCTGGAATTGCTACTTTTGCTAAACACCCCCATACTCTTAACATTTTAAGATTAGGTACTCGTTTTCTCCAAATTTCATAAGGTGTTTTATCAGTATCATTCACAATTACTCTATTTAATATAACACAAGCAGTAAGTATCGCTTCCCCCCACAAGCTCTTCGGTAAACCAGAACTAATAAGCATTGCATTTATCATATCCATAAGAGTTCTATTTTTCCTTTCAGCTATCCCATTAGATTGTGGAGAATAAGGTGGGGTTACTTCATGAATAATTCCATGTTCTTTACAAAAAGTACTAAGGGTTCCTACATTATATTCACCTCCTCTATCAGATCTAAGTTTCTTAATCTTTCTTTCTAATTGATTTTCTACTTCAGCTTTATAAATTTTAAATTTACTAAACACTTCATCTTTGGTTTTAATTAAATATAAAAAACAAAACTTAGAACAATCATCTATAAAGGTTACAAAATACTTATTTTCTGCTCTAGTTAGTGATCTATTAGAATCACAAACGTCACTATGTATAAGGTCTAAGAGTTGTGAATTTCTTTGTACAGATTTATAAGGTTTCTTAGGTTGTTTTGCTTGCACACATATTTCACATTTGCGTTTAACATCAATAGATGATTTAGGTACTAATTCTAAATCCATCATTTTCCTAATTTTCCTTAAATTCACATGTCCAAGTCTTTTATGCCATAAATCACAAACTTCAATATTGCAAATATTATGAGAGATATAATTAACTTCAAAAGATACATTCAATTTAAATAAACCATCACATACAAAACCTTTACCAATAAAAATATCATTTTTACTTATTACAATTTTATTCGATTCCATTACAATTTTGTAACCTAACTGTACTAAACACGATCCACTAATAAGATTTTTTCTAATTTCAGGAACATAACGCACATCTCTCAAAGTTAAGATTTTTCCAGAAGTCATCTTCAAATCTATATCTCCAACGCCAAATATTGGAGCAATTGATCCATTTCCCAAAGTTACACTTCCTCCACTTGATTTCTGGAAAGTTTTAAAATAACCACAATCAAAACATACATGTATATTAGCCCCAGAATCTAACCACCAATCTTGATATTCAAAAGTAAAATTAATTTCAGGATTATACCTAAAAGATGGTCCGGCAATTTCTTCTTTCTCCAAAATCATATTCACTTGAGCACTATGACCTTGATTTCTTTGCTTATTGTTGAACCTTGGTTTATACTCATCAGTCTTCTTAAAAAAACAATCTTTAGCATAATGATTGGCTCTTCCACATACATAGCACAACCTCTTGCCACTCCCTTGTCCCTTAAAATTATTAGCATTGGCTTAGTAGTTGTTATTATGATGTTTGCCATTTTGACCTCTAGATTTAAACTTAAGGTTGTTCTTGAAAATTTTACCTTTAGGTCGAATGTTATTTCTATTGTTGGAACTATTTTTATTCCCATTCTCCACCACATTTACTTTAGGCATTTTCTCTTTTCCAGTTTCTAGATTTGATCTATGTTTCTCTTCCACCCTAAGTGTATTGATTAATTGAGTTAATGACAGATCTCCTTGTTTGTGCCTAAGATGCTTAGCAAAGTCATTCCAAGATTGAGGTAATTTATCGATAAGGCAAGACACTTTAAACTCCTTACTAATAGTTGTCCCTTTCTTTTTTACTTTTCTAAGTAGTTCTTGAAACTCATGAATTTGGTCTCCTACAAGTATGTCATCTTTCATTTTATAACCATTAGAATTAGAGACAATAAACCTATCAATACCAGCATCTACAGTTCCATATTCGGCCTCTAAGGTTTTCCATAGTTCTTTTGCAGTCGAGGTGGTCGACTGATATACATCATATAAATGGTCAGATAACACACTAAGGATCCTATTATAACAATGAAATTCGATTTGTTCGGGTGACAACCAAGATCCAACAAAATCCTGATCTTCTATGGCAGACATAAGACCCAACACGATCAACCAATATTTTGTTTGTTTTTGCCATCTTTCAAAATTGTTACCATTAAATTTTTCAGGTTTCACACTAACAGTTTCTTCTAGATTAGCCATAAAAATAAATTAGTTAAGGTACAAGAGAGTAGACAATTATAAAATCTGTAAGAGACAACAATGAAACAATCACAAAAGTTATTTAAATTTGAAATTGAAAATTAATTGCCAACAATTTAGGAATAGATAAAATGTGACAAATTTTTTATACAGATCAAATTTATACACAATAATTTATAACATGAACAATGCTAATTAAATATCATGAATCTAAACAACATAATTTATCATGTGAAAATTTTTTATTTTACTCAACAACTTTTCTAAAAAAATAAAATAAAAATAAAACTACACATTAACAACAAGTTTTACAACTACCCTGATTAATATATATATATATATATGTAAGTCAAGATTTGAAAACACAATTACACTGTTTCCGGGAAAGAAAAAACGCACACTACACAATGTAAGTCAATGTTTGAATTTGAAAACAGTAACTTTGAAAATAAAAACTTCCGTTGATGAGTAAAAACTTCCAGAAACAAAAACTTACGTTGTTTTCTTTTTAAAAATATTATTTATTTTTATTAACAGATTTGTTCAAGACCAACAAGTGCAATTATGAGACACAAACAATCAAAAGATTAAATATGTTACAGATATAACGACTTTAGATTGTTGTGGGAATTGAAAAATATTTATCTTAAATAAATTTTATAGAATAATATTGAAAGCAAAACAGATTCTTTTTAAATAGGTTTTCACAAATCAATATAAACTATACATACAAATATATAACAGTATAAGTAAAAGATGAAAGAATTCAGAAAGTAGCCTGTGTGATTGTGAGAGGCACGTCAAAGACGCTGTCCTAAAGTCGTTATGTGCTCCCTCCATGCAGGTTCTAACGATCACAAATGACTCCAAGATACAACCCAAGAATCCACAGGAATCTGATACAATGCACAGTTGTACCAGAAGAATTTGCCAAGAATGTATCAATTGCCCAGAAAATATGAAATATAAAATTGTAAAGAGAAGAAGGAGAGAGAGAGAGAGAGAGAGAGAGAGAGAGAGAGAGAGATCAGAGTACATTGTATATCTTTTCTCAATTAGAGTCCTATTTAAATAGACTCTTTGGTATCTGTTTGGAACAGACACACCTTTTGATTTAAAACCAAAACCAAATTTAAAATTCAAATAAATAAGACTATAAAAGGAAATAAATAAATAATAATAAATAAAAATAATTAAAGTTTTGAAGCTTTTAGGAAATCTCCAACACTTTATAGTGTGATAACTCTGTTGTTTGGTGTGATTCGAATTTGGCAAGTTGGTTTGGAACTATTTTAGTTAGAAAAAGATAAAATAAATTAAAATTTAATAAGACAAAATATCACATCTAAATCATAATTATTTTATTTTTTCTCTTACAAAAATTAAAAAACCAAAAAGCTTATATCAAACAAGACCTTTTAACTCTATACTAAAATAGTCAAAAAAGTCAATTTACATCCCAAACGAATGCAAAATATGTGATGTGTGAAACTGTGATTGATTTTTGTTTTGTGTGATCTAAATGTGTGATAACACAATTTAAATGTGTGATAACTTTAACACAATTTTCCTTTCCATCATTATAGAAGAGAAATAGGGAAACAGATCGGGCCTACATTTCGGACTGAGGAATTCAAGTGGGCTCATGGCGTCATGAGTGATTCTATTTGCACCTAAAAAATTATGTAGTGCGTTTAATTTTTTTGTATTTTTTATTAAATTATTTAGGATTATAATTTACTCTTAATATATCCTATATTTTTTCTCAAATTGCCCTTAAAGATAAAATCACAATTTATGATACATTCAAATAATAAACAAATTATGAAGAAAAAAAAAACTTGGTTCCCTAGATCGTCATCAATAGTCTCGTCATCAGCAGCCTCGTCAGTCTCGTCATCAGCAGTAGGAAAAGGTACAATGTAGTATGGAAAGATTGCAAGTGAAACTCTTTACCTTCAATTGGTCTTTTGATCGATCTGAATCCTCGAAATATAATTTCTTAATAGTCTTCCAATTGCAGTATCTACGATACAAAATGACAAAAATCAAAATTGTATCCTAATTAGTTTTTAAAAAAAACATGGTATCCTAATTGTGTTTCATTTCTCAGTTGTGTTTCATGTCACAATAAAACTTATTTCCCTCCATATTTCTCAACTCCTTCAATCAGTTTTTTCATTTCTTCAAAACTGAACTTCTTATAGGTTCGACCTTTCCCTTCCAAGGAGGACAACTCGGCTCTTTTGCATGGTGGAGATGGTAGTACCTCATGGTTGTAAGTTTCCTCATGATCTGGAAGCCTGCAACAAGTAATGGACCAGTTTAATTGATCATTGAGGCTAAAAAATAGAGAATTGCTATGAACCCCAAATGAATTATCAAATATTCAACCCAATACACAAAATAAAAAAGTAATGTTTCTAAAACAACATAAAGATTTGATACATACAACTGAAAATTGGCTTTTATCTTGGCAGAGGTTGGGATGCATTCCCAACAAAATTCCCCAAGCTAAGTTGTGTGAGCTTATCCTGTCCATCAATGGTGGGCTTTTGACCTTGAAGAACACCAAGACGCACACTCAACTAAAACTTTGAAACTATTGCTTCCATACTCTTCCTTTTTTTTGTTTTATTTTTAATTGAATCAAAATTCCGATATGAACTTAAAAGGCATTTTGTTTCCAATGGCCTTGTTTGTGGTCTAGTTGCATGGGAGAGGTTGGAGATTCAACTTCTCTCTCAAGCGCAAATTTAACAATTAACAACTTTTTTTTTTTTTTTGCAAAAAAATAAAAAATGTGTTCATTGATTTTTACTATTTTATCATAATAATTTCTACTCACATTAATTTCCTGGGAATCTCCATTTAAATTCAGTGGATTTCTTTCCATCTGCCAACACAAAATTTGCCTTATCATGGGCATGGTTTAGAGTTTGGACCTACTGTAATCTAAGAGTGCCTAGTGGCCCAAAAAATGTAAAAGAATTACCACACATGGCTTTGTAATATTTTGGTACTGGGTTTTGTAGGGCTAAAAGTTGTACATGTAAGCCTTTCGGTACTGACTATTGAAAAAACAAATGAACAAAAAATTATACTACTATCAAACATTGACTGACTTTGACGCAAGAAGGCACTGAAGATTTGGTGCAGGGTGGTGGCCCATGGTAGCTTTTTTAAAATTTTAATTAGGTAAATTACATTGATATCCTTAAAGTTTAAAGAAAATACAATAAATTTTACATTTGTACCATAATTACACTGATATCAATTAAAAAGGCCAAAACTAATGGACCAAAGGGATGTTGCTGTGACTGCTGTTATGACTGTGGTGTCCCGGTGGAGATTTTTTCTAAATATTTTTTGATAATTCATACCATTCATATTATAGAGTTCGTTGAATAAATCATCCATGTAAAAAATCAAATTGATTGGAAATCTATAGTTCTATAACAAGAGTGTAGACACCCCATTTTGACCGGCCCTAAGACTTGGGCGCTTTCTTTTGATTACCCGATGATGACAATTAGAATGTGTTTCTCACAAAATTCTCAGTAAGAAAGATGGAATTTAAGTTTTAATCCCAACCTTCATCCATTTTTTGGCCAAACTATTTTAGACCTTAAAACCCTCTTTTCAAAATATGTTTTTTTAAAATGTTTCTACAATGTCCCGAGGCACCCATTTCGATTAAAATGTTGCACTTTTCAGTAAACCAAGTAAGGACAAAGTGGAAATAAATGGACGGGAGGTGAACTTTTTTGAAAAAAATTTAAAAATATCTTTTTAATAGGTTTGGAGTTGAAGGAAATAGGAGGAGATGAAAGAAAACTGGTTTAGGAAAAGAATTAGTATCAAGTCATTAAGAAGGAAATGAGCAGCCTTCACTAAATTAGGCATTTCTCTTTGTACACTTGGAATTTAAATGTGAGGCCACCACCATTGGAAAGTGGACTTCTGGGACTTCAATTTAGACCCAAGAACCACCTTAGACCAAGTCCAAATAAGGGAGATATGCCTATTTGAAGTTGGGCTTCAAAGCAGATTTTGTTGACCTAGCCTGAGACAGCCTTTACTAAATTAGGCATATCTCTTTGTACACTTGGAATTTAAATTTGAGGCCACCACTATTGGAAAGTAGACTTCTGGGGCTTCAATTTGGACCCAATAACTGCCTAAAACCAAGTCCATATGGAGGAGATATGCCCATTTGAAGTTGGGTTTAAAAGCAGATTTTGTTGACTCGGCCTAAAACTACAATAGCCCATTTTTTCTTGGTTTTGGTTCGGTTGGGACAACCTATTTACCTATTTTCTGAGCCATTCAAGTGCATCCACTCATCCTCCATTATACCTAATCATCCCTCATTGTCAAAAAGAGGTTTTGTTTGCATTCATAAAGGAGTATCCCATGCAACCACCTTGAAAATTTGCCCTTTTATCACATTCTTGTCTCCCACCTTCTTTTTGACCTTTACTCTCCCTCATTGCCTATATAGAATGATCATATTGTAAGAGAGAAGAAGCACCACGAAATTGAAGAGAAAGGAGTGAGAAAAGAGTGAAAAAAAAAGAGAAAAATTGAGTTTTTGAGCCAAAAATATTTCTATCTTCCATATACACCCCATACCTTCCATAGCTACTGAAATTCCTCATTTCCATACACCAAAACCACTCCAAAAATTCTGATATAGTCAAAGATCAATTGCCTTGATCATAAGGAAGAGTGTTTAGTGATTGAAAGTGAGAAAAATTAGAGAGTTAGCCACTTTCTATACCACAAACTCCATAAACTCCATAATTTCGAATTAAGGATTTGAGAACAAACTTCCTACACTTGAGGGTGATCAAGAGGAAGTTTGGAAATTAAGAAGTTCAATCTTTCTTTGGAAGGCGAATTGTTAGTCTTTCATTTTCTTATATTTTATATCTTATATTTATTTTCATGCTTCTTATTTCATTGTATTTTGTTATAATCTAAGTGATTTGTTTATCTCATATTTATTTTCTTACTTTATATTTCATAGTGCGTTGTTATAATTCTAGTGGTTTGTTTAGCTCATAATTATTTATTTATTTATTTATTTATTTATTTTTATTCGCATGCTTTAATTTCATATTAGTTCTATTGTAATCTTGCATGTTCTATCTTATATTTGTTTTATTGCTTTAGGTTTATGTTGTGAGTTTGCACTTTTTATTTTATTTTATATTTGTTTTATTGTTTTTTCTTTAATCTAACCGGTAGTGGTTAGTTGAGCCACCTACATATTTTTTGTTTGTTCATTTTCTTGGTTTCGCAACAAGACAGGTTTTGCTTGGCCTAGTTGGCTGGCCGGTTAGCTTCTTCCGAACAAGATGGCGTAATCTCCCAATATTGACCAATTTCCGCCAGCGGTTCTAAAGAACATGAAGCTTTTATTTTATTTATTTTTTATTTTGAGTGTATTGTGAGGTTTTTATTTTGTTGTAATATTCTCCTCATCTCTCTCTAATTTGATTTGTAATTATTCTTTAAAATGTTGTAATAATTCCCCGCCTCGCTTCTTTCTATCCCGTTCTTTTACTTGCTTTCTTTATTTGTACATAAACATCATATTTATTTTTCATCATAGTTATGCTTTGCATCCATGTTTCATGCATCTTGATTCGGCTAAGTTTGCATTTGTGGATTTAATCAATTCCTATGTGATTATGTGTGCTACCTCATGTTCTTAAGATGATTCACATATCATATTTTAGAAGCCGAATCTTTAGTTGCATCTCATGAGTGAATTGCATTAGGATTTTGTATATAAGATCATGCATATTTTACTAACTTTGTTTTGTAGCTTGTTCGTGGGACGTCAAACATGTAAGTTTTTATGCTTTAGCATCCCGTTTGTGTGTGTTTTTCTTACTATGTCTAGCATTCTATCATGAGGCTATTTGCTTATGTGATATAACTCTATGAATGTCAATGGATGGAGGTTGTGTCGCTTAATTTGGAATGATGTTGATTTTTCGTGCTTGTAAACTCAATTTATTTGGGTTGTACATCGTCAAAACTCTTTCAAAATGTATGATATCAAGTTGTTCCAAAATGAATGGCATAGTCTATACTTGTATGCTTCACATAATAAATTTTAGGATTTATTTAATAATTAAAACATGAACATATAAAGAAAATAAAAAGTCATATCATGGTTTAGTAGAGGCCGATCTTTGATCGGGTGAGCGGGGTGCTCATTATTGACCTTCCCTTCTCATACCTAAGGTTCCGAGCCAAGCATCCTTGGTTACGACGAACAGTGGCCTTGGCACGAGTCATGGGTTTCCTAATTTTCCAAAAATAAATATTAGGTGGCGACTCTGAGATCTGATGACGCAGTCCATTTTTACCAAAATTGCAATAAAATGGATTTTCACTAAAAGTTGCCAAATCTGGACTCTCATCTACGTTTCACATTGCACTCGTGAAACTAGATCAAAGAGATCTCGGGGGTCCGAACTGTTTAACGCGCGTGGGTACCCTCGGGCATGTTACAAAGAGCATATTTGTTTTTTCAAAAAATAAACGGTTAACATGATATTGATAATTTTTTTAAAACAATTTGAATATGATCATGGAGGTTGTTGATTCTGATCAACTTGATTTCTTTGCATAAATGATATACTTGACGAACCTTACAATATACGGTTTGGATTATCGAAAAAATTTGAGAAACCTCTCCCCCTTCCCCCCCACCGGGGCACCACAGATCATTGCTGTAACTTTAGGCATAGTAGGATCCCCAAATCCAAAACTAATATAGATGGTATGAATACACAACGATACACAATGTAAAATGTACTTTTAAATGTGAAAGAGATTGCAACATCATTTTTTTATTCATATGACTAACAAATTTCTGATAAAAAATGGGCCAAGTATTATATAAATTAAAACCTTAAAGGAGCCTAGTATTATTATGTTAAACTTGTGAGACTTCTTGTATTTTTTTCAAACTTTGTGAGCTGTCAGTGTAATTTACCTTTTCAATTATTTTATTCTCCTCACATAAATATTTGTATTCAAGTGGATTTTACCAAACACATATTTTAACATACATTTTAATATTTCGATTAGAACATTCATATACATTAAATTGACAAACCTTTAACACATAAAATTGAGTCTCACTTTTATCACTTTTTATCACATAAAATACTTCAATAAATATTTTTAACATCTCTAATGCAGATACTCTTATTTTTATTTTTGTTGAGAAATTTTGTTCATGACTCAAACCCTTGTGACCAGAACAAAAAAAAACCTTACTGTTGGTTTATAGATCAATCTGTTAGTAATAATAATAATAATAATAATAATAATAATAATAATAATAATAATAATAATAATAATAATAATAATAATAGGAACAAAAAGCATAAATAAATAAATAATTTAGTCATATTCAAATAAATAAATTAATTAATTAATCAAAGAGGATTTTTTTTAAGGTCCCTGATATTAAGATTTTATAGCATAAAGGACACCAAATATTTTCATAATGTCTAAGGTCCCTCAATTTGATCCAGAGAAATTTCATCTAGAGAATTTCTCTGGACTTCCTAGAGAAATTTCTCCCCAAAATTTCTCTGGACCTCTGAAAGAATTTCTCTCCAGAAAACTAGAATTTCTCTGGGAGGTTTCTCTATTTCTCTGGACCTCCCAGAGAATTTCTCAGAGAAAATTCACAGAGAAAATGCCGAATTTCTCTGGATAACAATAAGGACTAGTGCTTTGCTTCAGAGAAAATTGTGTAAAAAAAACTGCACCTCGATATGCACATGTGAACACTTATAAACCTTTAAATTTAAATTTAAGTATAAAAATGCATTGTGCTTCACATAGTATGCATGATTTCTTCATTTCAATATAGTTGATCCATAGCAAATGAACATAGTAATGATCAATTAGAGATACTTACTAGACAATAGCTCTTTCTGCTTTCCAGAATTGTTTCTGACCTATGACTCCTACAACATCATCTGGGGATATATCCACACCTGATATAGATTCCACAATGGAGTTGTCTGATATATTGCCATTTATGTCTCCCTTTTCCACTTGTAAAGCCCCACACTAATCTTCATGGCAATTGCTGACATTTTCAAGTCTACCGGGACTTCCATGATTGACATTTTCAATTCTCTAGTTTGGACTGAATTTTCTCTAGGTTGGTCTAGAGAAAATCTCTGGTTAATTTCTCTGACCTTCCCTAAACCTCCCACTGTAAATTTCTCTAGCCTTCCCTTCTCTCCAGAGAATTTTTTTTCTCTTGCCTTCTCTTCAGAGAAAATTTGGAAATTAATTTCTCTGGCGGCATGGTTAGAAAAGAAAGTAAACTTAATCAATATTCAAGTTACATCACAAGTTAGAAAAGAAGGTAAACTCCTTAGGTTCTAATGAAAACCCTGGATGAACAATCAGGGACCTCATTGAGAATTATGTTCCATCACAAGTTGCAGATTTGCCTCTTGCAACAACGACTTTAGGGGTTGAAAATGTTGTGGAAGAGATTAATGACAATTCTGGGAAGGAAATGATCATGAAGCTCTTATCCACCGGAAACACCTCCGAAATCGCCTCCAAAACGAACCTCACTAGATCGACACAGTCAGCTAGGGCAATCAACATTTGAGCCCTCATTGAGTCCAATTCCTTCTTAATAAGCATCCATTTTCGTACACAAATTCCTCAGTGTCAGGAGCAAACCCTCGTCGTCATCAACTTCGCCTTCTCCACCACCGTCGCTGCTGCGACGTCGTCAAGAGCGGCCGCCTTGCACTGCTGGACCTTAATCAATATTCAAGTTGCATCACAAGTTCTGATTTTGTTCATCAAAGAGGTTTTGCTCGAGAGACGAGAGAGATAGAGCAAGATTTGGTAATGGAGAAGTTGGTAGAGAGAAAAGTCAAATTTCTCTGTGTGTAGTTGAAGGACCTTAGACATTATAAAATAATATTGTGGATCTCTTCCATTACTAAAAATGGGAGAGGGACCTTAGACTAATTTTTCCTAAATTAAAATGAAAGCACTTTATACATCTCTTATTTTAGTAAACTATAGTCTCCCTCAGTGGTGGCCGAGGAAATTGAATAAAGGGGGCTAAAGCAAAGTTATTTAAATTTTAGAGGAATTGAAATAAGATTATATAGATTTTGAAAGCTAAGATATTAATTTATCTTATAAAAAATCAAAATGACATGAAAGTTATGAGATTTTTCAAAGGTTTGGGGTGACTAAAATACTAATTTATTTTATAATTACTAAAAAAATGCATGAAAATGACAAATATTTTCAAAATGTATGATAAAATAAAACTATTTAAATTTTGAAAGGACTAGAGTAAAATTATATATTTTGAAGGGACCAAAATGTAAAACTTTTATAAATATTTAAAATTACGTGATAAAAGTATAATTTTTCAAAAGTTGGGGGTGGGTTGGCCCCTACCCGCCAACCAACCCTATGTCCACCACTGCCTCACTCGTATTTCAAGAAGCTTAAGAAGTAATTACATGTCACCCGACATGACTATACCAATATATGCAAATTTTTAAAAAATACATAACATAATATGTGAGAATACTAATTATCTTTTTTTTTTTTTGTTTAAATTGATTTTTAAGAAATTGATTTTTTTTTTTCATATATATATATATTTGCTTTTAATGAATTTAAAAAAAATTAAGTAATTTTTTTTTTTTAAGATTGACATTATCTAAATACATTTAAGAAATATAATATTTATGATTTTTTTTAAAAAAAAATTCACTAAATATGAAAAATAGAAAAAGTACAAAAATTTGGTATATTTTTATGTTTTGGTGTATTTATTGATTTTTAAATATATTTTTCATAAATATTTACTTTTTAAGTACATCTAAATTAGGTGGATCTAAAACTTTTTTTTAAAAAAAAAATCTTAAAATATTAAAAAAAATCACTAAAAACAAAAAAAAAAAAAATCAAAACCAAACAAGGTAAATAAAATTATGAGTATATACTTATTGGAGACGGGGTGGTTGTAGTGTCCTAGCACGACAGTTGCTGTTGTGAGTCCATATGGACCCATTTCAAGACCTGTTTGATAATCCAAACAATTTACTTTTTAGAGTACATCGAATAATAATATACTTATAAAAAATAAAATTGACTGGACATCGTTAAACTTTTCATCGACTCACATTTGTATTTACAGAAATAAATAACAAATGTGATTTGTAGTATGAAACTGAATACAAATATGAGTAGATGACAAGGTTAACGATATCCAATCAATTTAATTTTTTATAAGTATATTCTACTCGATGTATTCTAAAAAATAAACAGTTTAGATAATCAAAACGGACTCCAAAATGGCCCATATGAGCACACAAAGATAAGGCATAACCAAAGGTGTCATGAATCCTACCTCAAATAATGTTATAACTAAAAAAAAAAATTCGATTATAACCAAAAAAAAAAAGACACAACTAATGTTACATAGACACCCCTTTCAAAAGTTGTGTAGGGTAGAATTCTTCTTCTTTTTTTTCACCTTATATTTTAGTCAAAAAATTATTAAAAAAACATATTTCTAAACCAGCTTAAATATAACATAACACTAATTCTTAAAATTATAAGAGATTAATATGTATAAATCTATATTATTTTTATTTTTAAATATATTCTATTCAAATTTATAATATGTTTTATGTGTGTCTAAATATTGTCACTAAAATATAGCAAAATGCTTGGGAGCTCTAATACTGTGGCAATGGGTCCCACCCACTGCCACAGTATGTGTTGTGTCTTTTTTTTTTTTCTTTTTTTTCCACCTCATTAGTCGTGGGGTTAGTGATAACAAATTAGTGGTTTATAGCATTGTTGTAAAATATATTAGGTGTTAAAAAACTAAAACAATAATGATTCAGACCCCATAAAACATCACCTCCACAATCCCCACTCACTTATGATTGGTCCAAGTAAGAAAGAGAAAAAAAAAATAATACAAGCAAATCATTAATCTACATCACTGTAAGGATGATAAGAGTTCCCAAAAAAGGGTCCAAACATTTTCCAAACTAAAAATACGGAGAAGGAATGTACCCGTAGATCCCTCTCAACAATTCCACTTTCGCAGAGCACTAAGCGAAATGAATTAAAGAGATACATATTAAATAAATAAATGAAAATCAACAAAGTCATGGGTATTTTTAGAGAAATGCTAGACTCACATTTTTTAATTTATAAATTCACTTATAATGATATGATAAGGGATAGATAAAATAAAAATAAAAAAATAAAAAAAAATTATTATATCATATCATTATGAATCAAATTGTGAGAATTTTTTTTGATAATCTCAAATATTTTCTAAATTTTTATTTACAAAAATTATGAAAAATAATTTTTAAAGGGCGAAATAGTTATATCATTACCTATCAAACTGACATCAGTGTCAAACTGTTGCGGGTGGAATTATTACCCAATTATGAAATTTATGGAAATAATGTATTATTATATCAAAATTATAAAATTAATTATGTTTTTCTCATTAGTCAAGAAAGTCAATCTTTTGACCTTATATACATTGATCATTTCCATCAAATAAGCAAAAAATAATATAATATGGGTTGAGTTTAATTTAAATTTGATCATCAGTCCACGATCTCGTTTTAATAATTTAAACAATTAATTTTGTAAGACTCCCTCTGCATATTATTTATTAAAAAATTAGATAACAGTAGTCATTTCATTTTATCATGTTCGCCTGTTTTTAAAAATATATATAAAAATAGATGAACTATTTTTTAAAAACATATTTGTCGTTATTTTTTAGAGATAAAATTAAAAAATTGTGATTATTAGATTGGTGTAATTTTTTTCACAAATGATATATATAGAGAACCTTACAAAATGAACAATTGAAATTATTAAAACGAAATCTATATAAGACCTCATGAGTTCGAACATGACCTCATCTGGATGCAATGTTTAGAAGTCTTGGATTCAATAAAAAAATCCTCCCCAGAAGAAGTCAACCACTAAGCGGGGATGCCATCATCTTCTTCTATCATATGATAAAGTATAGCAATTGATCTATCAGTCAATAGTGAAGAGCCTGGGAGATCCTCGGCAGGTCCTCTGTTTGGTAATAGGTTTAGATCCATATCTGTCTGTACTTTGAAAACCTGATCAGAATATAAATGATTTGTTCTCAGAATAAACTTAATCCATTAATCGATTGCATAGTTGCAATTCCTAATGCACCTTTTTTTATTACCTTTTAACTTAATTAGGAATAGTCATTTTTTATCCTTCTTGGAATGATCATTTTGTTATGATGATCAATGATAATTTTATTCATGACATAATTTTTTAAATTTATTTTTATGGACTTTTCTTAAGTGTGCAAGGCACACGGTATGCAACCCATTTACACATTTCTGTTTGCCTTCTGTTTTATGTTTACGCCTTACACTTACACTCTTTGTGTTGGTTGCATATGGTGTGCAACCTTAAGGGTTGCACACCATAACAGGACCCTATTTTTATAAGCCAGATGTGAGAATAAACATTATGATATAATAATCATTTTATATTCTATAAACCAATTAAATAAAAAAAAAGCAGCCAATTAAATTGAAAAAATAGATATTCCTATAGATCATGTGTTGACTAGGCAGCCTAGTTTGGTATCTAATGATCAAATTCGTTTATTTTGCAAGTCCCTATATGTAGATTATACATGGAGGGAAAAAATTATATTGATTCAATAATGAAGTAATATTTTTCTTTAAAAAAAAATATAAAAAAATAAAAAACATAACTGTAAGGATGATTTTTAAAAGAGATCATCTATTTTTCAAAATGCAACAAAATAATATAATTACAATTATTGGATCAATATGATTTTTTTTTCATAAATAATTTACACATAGAAAATTATGAAATGAACCGACTAGATCATCAAAGTAAGGTTGTGCTGAGCCCGACTAAATTGTCTAGTCTACAAGCCCTATTCGATTAAAAATAGTGGTGTTCAATTAACTTAATTACTAATTAAAAATAACGGTGTTAAATTAATTTAGTTAATTGAACTCAACTTATATTCAATTTATATTTAATTTGTTAAAAACTAATTCAAGATCGACAAGTCAAGCTTGGATATATTTTGTATCTGGTAAAGTTTTAACTAAACTTAAACAATTCAATACTCAACTCAATATTACTCATCAGCTGGTTTACAGCACAATTTGAAAGACATAAGCTAAAAAGAGTCATCCAAATGAGTGCAAGATATATATATATATATTTTAGATGGGTTAAAAACTCAAAGTTGATTAAAAAATTTCATCCAAACCGAAACTAGAAAATGACCCAAAAGGGATTTGCTTGATAGAGAGACTTACAGATGAAACTCAAAATGCTTAATAAGGCCGGTGTGATAGCTGGGAAGGGAGCTCCCAAGTAATTTATATAAATTTTCAATTGTGTGATTTTCATTGTGAAGTTACTCATAATCTTTCTTCCAGAGTAGTGGGATTGATCCACAATTGTGTGTGTTTTGTTATTCTTGTTCTCTAATCAAAATAAAAGCACAATCACATAGATTTTTGAAGAAAACGTGTAAGGTTGATTTTGTGTGATCACATTCTGTAGTCTAAACCTTTTCTTCGAATGTTACAATATTGATCAATATTGTGTGTTCTGTTACTTCCTTGTAAGCCACCAAAATAGTTTAAATTTTCAAAGTAAAATTGTAGCTTTTCAGCCAAGCTTGTTACGCAAGTTCTGCAATCTTGAGTCCGGATCCTCGGCAGTGGTTTCCTGCCGCGCTTCCTGCGGCGTTCAAAAACGACGTCGTTTTGGTGTTAAATTCAAATTTTTTTTTTCGCCCTTTTCCCGTTGCTCTCTTGTCGATGTGAACCCTAACCATCAAAGAAGAACATGAACAGAGGAGAGGAGAGAGCCGAAACGGAAGGAGTAGAGTCAGAGGACGACGACAACGGGCGAGATGGCGTCGAGGTAAGATGTGGTCCCTTCAATCTTCATTCTCACCTAATCTTCATTACATAATATATATATATGATTTCTTGAGTTCGATTTCGTGTTGCTGCCATAAATGGGTTTGATTTTATAGGGTTTAATTTCTTGGGTTTTATGGGCTTGATTTCTTGAACATTTTCTTTCATTAATCTCAAAGAAAATATATGCTGCATATATATATATATGGAGAGAGATTTTGTTCTTGTGATTATAAGGAAGTTGGGAGAGAGAGAGAATGCTCGCAGTGTTTGATCAATCTGTGCCAAAGAGCCCAGAAAGGCCTGAGGAGTCAAAGCTCTGTTTCTGAATCATCAGCTCTGAAAGATGGGTCGTTGATTCAAGACTGGTATTCTTCGTTCCATCCGAACTCTGTCACCACCAATCTTGGACTCCCGGTTTCATAGCCTACTCTTCTCACAAGCAAAGCCCACTTCTTCCTCTGTACAAATTACTCACTCATCTTCAATCTCTTCTCCTTATCTTTTACTGTGTTTTTATATATGCATATATACACTTCTTCTTTATGTTTCATTTATACCTATACACTTGCAAGTAAAACATACATACATGAGTATAGTTCATTGTTTTTTTAATAATTTGTGGGTTGTTTTTTGAAATTTTCTTGGCATTTCAAATTTTGTTGTCTGTTCTGTTCCATATGGCACAAATTTTCTTTTATTTTCTTTTCTTGTTAATGTTTCCTGAGAATTGTAGGCTATGAAACCATTAACAAGAAAAGAAAATAGACAAGAAAATGGACCATCAGTAGGCTATGAAACCATTAACAAGAAAAGAAAATAGACAAGAAAATGGACCCGCATATGGTTTTCTTACTCAATTCTCAGGAAACATTAACAAGAAAAGAAAATTTGTGCCATGTGGAACAGAACAGATGACAAAATTTGAAATGCCAAGAAAATTTCAAAAAACAACCACAAATTATAAAAAAAAACAATGAACTATACTCATGTATGTATGTTGTACTTGCAAGTGTGTATAAATGAAACAGAAAGAAGAAGTGTATATATGCATATATAAAAACACAGTAAAAGATAAGAAGAAGAGATTGAAGATGAGTGAGTAATTGGAGAAGAGATTGAAGATGAGTGAGTAATTTGTACCGAGGAAGAAGTGGGCTTTGCTTGTGAGAAGAGTAGGCTATGAAACCAGGGAGTCCAAGATTGATGGTGACATAGTTTGGATGGAACGAAGAATACAAGTCTTGAATCAACGACCCATCTTTCAGAGCTGATGATTCTGAAACAGAGCTTTGACTCCCCAGGCCTTCTGGGCTCTTTGGCACAGATTGATCAAACACTGCCAGCATTCTCTCTATATAAACTTCCTTATAATCACAAGAACAAAATCTCTCTTTCCATATATATATATATGCAGCATATATTTTCTTTGGGATTAATGAAAAGAAAATGTTCTTTCTGTGTACAAGAAATCAAGCCCATAAAACCCAAGAAATTAAACCCTATAAAATCAAACCCATTTATGGCAGCAACACGAAATCGGACTCAAGAAATCATATATATATATTATGTAATGAAGATTGAAGATTAGGTGAGAATGAAGATTGAAGGGACAACATCTTACCTCCCCTCGCCGCCGAATCGACGCCATCTCGCCCGTCGTCGTCGTCCTCTGACTCTACTCCTTCCGTTTCGGCTCTCTCCTCTCCTCTGTTCATGTTCTTCTTTGATGGTTAGGGTTCACATCGACGAGAGAGCAAGGGAAAAAGAGGGGAAAAGGGCCAAAAAAAAATAAATAAATAAATAAATTGAATTTAACGCCAAAACGACGTCGTTTTGAACGCCGCAGGAAGTGCGGCAGGAATCCGGACTCGAGGTATGACAATTCTTCAATTTCTGTTTTCCAGTGTTTGCTTCATTGAACATTTTTTTTTTTTTTTAGATATCTGTTTATGAGGTTGGTTAGTGCCTATATTGACTTTAATTTCTTCTTGTTGAATTTAACTGTTCATGAGTTTGTGTGTGGGGATGAACTTCTTCTTTTTTGACATTAGTTATAATCCCTGCCCACCAAATGTTTGATTCTATGTTCCAGTGAGAAATTTATCACTGTTCATGGGTTTGTGTTTTGGGATGAAGTTCTTTTTTGACATTTTTTATAATTCCTGCTCACCAAGTGTTTGATTCTATGTTCAAGTAAGAAATTTATTGGAAACAACCAATCATTGGATGATGAGGCTAAGTATTTCCTGTTGTGTGAAAATCGCAAGAACCAGACTTCATCATAGTGTTCTTGTAATAGCTGTCATAAGAAGTAACAGAAAATAAACAATGAACTCCAAGGGATAGATGAAGCCATATTTCAAATCAATAACTATGTAATCAGGACAAAACAAAATAATTTGTCCAAGACCTCTGTGCGGTGCTTCTCCAGCGAGCCTGAAGAGGTGCTATTTGTTTACTGGCTTATTTGCCTCTGAAAGAGTTCCCCATGTGCTGCAAGACAAAAACATTGAATCAGTGTAGAAAATGATCTATATATATACTCTCTGCTGTTTGGATTTCACCATGTCTAGGAAACCAGACAATCTGGTATGTGAGTTTGCCCTTGGATTTGTTCAATTTCTTACTGTTCGTTTGAGTGTTGTATCTTCCTTTATTCTGCAGTTTGCATTTGGGTTGAACTCTGTATGCTTTTTTTCTTTCACAGATCAGCTGCGAATCCAAACAATCTGGTATGTAATTTTTTTGTTTGCAGTTTCTATGTCTTCTATGGAGATGTCAATACTTGATTTCTATGCTTATGTATTACATTGACTTTTGTTAGTGCGTAGACAAATTATGCATACCACCTGCTTGACAATATAGCTGACTAAGCCCAACCAAGTTTGGCAAAGCAAAAAATTAATGGGTTTCCATAATCCAATATTTGATTATTTTGATGGAGAAAGTACCAAAATTTGTGATTCCTTATTAAATTTCAATGTATTCAGAAATTATAGACAAAATCGTCTGCTTTATTCGTGTAGGAAAACACCAAACTGGTTTTTACATTACCACGTGACAAAAGTGATACCTGCCAAAGGCTTAAAATGTAAGAACCTTCCGTACTAAAGTCCGGAATTTTGTTGCTCTCTCATGTTCCAAAGTAAGCTACAATATCATAAGTTCAGTTGGGTTCTAACAACTTTTGTGAATCTTTCCAGTTCTCCTATTCCCTCTTTAGATGAGATGAGTCCATTGTGTCTTTTGAAAGCATTTGAATATTTGTAAAATTGTTCTTAACTTTGTTTAAGATTATGACATATCAGAAATTTCAAAAACTTGATGTCATTCTAAATATTACACCTTTGAGTCTCTATGTCTCTCTTAAAGTAATTCTATTTGTGTCTGACTTTTAAATATTACGTTAAACATGAGAAAACTTATGTTTGGTTTTAGCTTTTTAACTAAAAAAAGCACAAAGATAAAATTAGTTACATAAATCAATAAGACAAAATGTCACATCCAAATTATAATTATTAAACATTTTCTCTCACAAAAGTCAAAAAATCCAAAAACAAAAACCAAATGAGGTTAAAAAAGTCAGGTTAAAATAGTTAAAAAGGTAGACTATTTTAGCTCTTTCCAAACGAAGGCTTAGGCCTCGTTTGGGAACAGGCTAATTTTGTAACTTTTTGGCTATTTGGCTAAAATATGAGCTAAAAAAACTAGTATGTTTGGGATGACTTTTTAGAGAAAAGAGAATCTTTGACTTTTTTGTATGGGTTGTTAGCTTTTTGGCTAATTTAGTAACTTTTTGACTAAAATGGAGGGTTCCCAAACGAGGCCTTAGTCTACCACTAACAAACAAATAATTAAACACAAAAAATGAAAATGCATAGAGGAATTTGAATCTCATATGGACATTTATTTATTTTCCCAAAGAGAAGAAGAAAAAAACTAAACCCCCATCCAACCTGTCGATGTCATACTTGATAGGAAAATGATTTTGAGATTTAGCTCTATCAAGTATAATGAGTAGAATGCTCACAAAATTAAGATCCTATCAATTAGTTATTCGACTTGATGGTGTATGCTCACAAAATTAAGATAAACTCATAAATGTAATGAAGAAATAATATTTTTAATTTCTAATGCATTCTTGAGTTAGTCCTAAAAATTCTTGCTACTACTATTTTCATATTCTTCAAAATACAATTTCTAATAATATTTCAATCTCAATTAATTTTTGGGTCACAAAAGAATAAAGAACGACATAAAGATGAAGGTGAATATGGTCTCACTGATGCAAGCTTTGTCTTGCTTGACTCACACTAGTCCGGATATAAGAAAGGTGACCTATTATAGACACTTCAGTTTATAGGTAAAGAAAGAAAAATAACAACAAACCAAAATATACAAACCGGAAGAAGAAATAACCCAACATCCTGAAGAACAGGTCTGAGCCGATGAAAATAATGAACTTCTCAAGCACCAAGCCCATGCATGTACTGAAGAAAACAAGAGAAATTTATTTCACATCTTAACCATCTCAAACAATATACGACAAGAAAACCAAGAACAAAACACAAAAGAGAGAAAATAACAACAATTTAAAAAATAACAATATTCTTTTAGGAAAAAATATTACTAATTGTTAAGTTTTAACGGTAGTTTAAAAAAATTATTACAAAAAATGTCACTAATCTTCAACTTTCAATGACAATTTAAAATTTTCATTACAGAAAAATGTCACTAATTATAAATTTTAACAACAATTTATAAAAGTCATGACAAAAAAAGTCACTAATTATCAATTTTTAACGACATCTGTAAAAAATCATCATAAAAATTATTTTTAATGACGATTTTACCAGGATTTATTTCCAATAAGATTTGATATGAATTAAGTTCAACTATTAAGATGTATTGATAATTTATCATAAAAATTAAAAAAAAAATGAATGAAATTCTAGCTAATTGATTAATATATCTATAACAATTTTCACTTGATTTAAAAATGCAGTGCATTGTTTTTCACGTGTTATAAAAATGCAGTGGATTGTCATTCTATGCTGTGGCCAATAAATAAATTGCTGAAAGTTGTAATTGTGAGTAAGAAGTTCACTGGCAACGGTTTTTTTTTTTTTTTTCAAATAGAATTTAGAGAAAATTGGTGATAAATCTAATTTAGAGGGAGTTTAAGATATTAAGTCCAGTATATTTTGTTATTGGTAAAAGGTCCACCATTTGTAAAATAGTTTGGTGAGAGGTCATTTTTAGGGGTGAAATCGGTTCAGTTCGGTCGATTTTTTCACTAGTTTTGCACCGAACCGGTAATTTCGGTTTTGCATATTTGTGAAACGAACCGCCCAGAAAAATGATATAAACCGGCGTGGTTCGGTTTATTACGGTGCGGTACGGTTTTTTCGGTTTTTTAGTTTTTTGGCTTTTTTTTTTAATCAATTCAAATTAATATTTTAATTTTTTAAATATTTTAAAAATATTTTAATTTTGTTAAGATTTTAAATATTTTAATATTTTAATATATTACGATTTTTTTAATTTTTTGAATATTTTTAAATATTTTAATTTCAAAATATTACGATTTTAATTTTTTAAATTTTAAAATATTTTATAAAAATAAATTCAAACTCTATTTTATAAAAATATTTTTAAATATTTTAATTTAACTCACAAACTTAAAATACAACTCATACTCTCAAATTATATTTTTATCAATTCAAATCAATATTTTAATTCAAATCAATTTAAATATGTTAAAAATAAACCGAACCGAATGTACAGAAAAAAAATAAATCGAACCGAACCGACCTATTGAAAACTTAAAACACCGACCGAAAATCGTTCGGTTCGGTCGGTTTGATCGGTCCTTCCAGTTATTCTTTCACCCCTAGTCATTTTATTTGTTTTGAAGGATATTTTGTTTCTAGTTTTTCCCCATATCTATGTATTGACTTTGGTTGACTATCTGTTCAAATTTTTTTCTTATTTGTTCAAACTTTTTTTCCTATTTGTTCAAAATTTTCTTTTATTTGTAAAATCTGTCCAAATTTTATTATGTGTTCAATTTTAACAAATTTTACCTGTTATAATTCAAATTTATTTATATGTTTAAACTCCATCTGTTTATATGCTTTTTTTCAATATGATACTATCTATCATTATATCATCATCAACAAACAATAATAACAATAACAATAATATCACAGATCTGAAATGTATCCAACAATCAACAACCATTAAACCAAAAAAAAAAAAAGAAAAAAAAAAGATACATACATTCATACATAGAGAAATGAGAAATTGAATAGAACTGAGGCTTCCTCATCTGTGCAAACCCTATTATCTGTTCAAAATTTGAACAGATCTGCTCAAAATAAATCTATTTTATCTGTCAAATTGTTTTTAATTTGTTACAATTTGTGTCTTCATCATTATCAACAACAACAAAAACAACAACATATAGGGGGGGAAGATCTATAAAAAATCTGTAGAATCAACTAAAAAAAAAACAAACAAACAAACAAATAAACAAACAAAAATCTTAACCCTATCCCTCCAACAGATCTGAGCTCAAATCTTAAATAAATAAATAATAGATCTGAGGCGGAGGAGGGAGATCGGCGGAGGAGAGAAATCACGACTACCGCACCAGTTACGAGGTTTGAGCTCAAATCGGAGGATTGGTTTTGATCTTTCGATCTTGATTTAGGTTTTGGATCTTTGTGAAGCTTAAACATATCTATACATGTGACTTTGGCTTCAGGGTCTATCGTCAAAGTCTAGCGCTGTTCAATCATCGATGAGAAGAGAGATAGCGGAGAAAGAGGAAGATGGAGGACGACGCAAGAGAAAGAGAGAGAGAGAGAGAGAGAGAAAAGAAATCTAAGAGAGAAAAAGAACGACGACGACGGTGATGGTCGTGGCAGTTCACGGTGGTGGAAGAAAAGGAGACGGCGACGACGTTGCAGACGGAAGAGAGAGAGAGTGAGAGACGGTTTGCAGTAAAGGAAAGAGAGACAGCAATCTGTAGCGAAGGAAGGCAAAGAAGAAAGAGTGAGAGAGTGTGTATGATTGTTAGGGTTTTGGGACATATAATATGATATATATATATATGAAGGGTATTTTAGTTATTTTAGTTGAACTTGTCCTTTTGGACAAAGTGTTTGAGCACTTGGACCTCTCGCCTTACAAAATTACAATTTGGATTTATGAACCGAGTGTCTTAGAATCTATCTCAAGAAGTACATAACTATTATGGAGATACAAAATATACTAAAAGTATAAAAAAGAGTGAAGCACCAATAAATCTCAAAATATGATATTGTAAATTGTTTAGTCTTTCATTTTTTCTCATAAACCCAAAAGTCCCATTAAAGTGAAAATTATACAAAATGGTAGTCACTTACACACTTGGATTTAATTTTTGAAGAAAAGTGAATTTCTTCAAATGTGAAATTACACATTTGGACAATCTGCATTATAGAGGTTTTGGATTTTTTCTCATTCTGAAACAAATCCCACATTACGAATAAGAATGTAATACTCCAATAACGTAACATTTCAATATAATACACTAAAAAAAATTTATTAGTGTACTTTTTTCAAATGTAACAACATAACACAAAAAATTCTTTAATGTACTTTTTTCAAACATAACACTCTAATGTAATACACAAAAAAACTCATTAATGTATTTTTTCCAAACGTAACACTCCAATCAATGTAATCCTAAACATAATACTCTAATATAATACACTCCAATGTAACATACACAAAAATACTGAAAAAATCATTAATATATTTTTTTCAAACATAACACTCACAGTTTAAAAAAACTCATTAATATACTTTTTTTTTTTTTTTTGTTAGTGTGCGCGAGTATGAAGTCAACTACAGCAACAAGCATTTATATAGACATGAGAGCAGTGACTGAAACCAAAATATAACAATCCATTTTTGACCAAAAAAAAAATGTACTTGTTACAGGTTTTTCATTATGGTCCACAAAATTAAAATGAACACCAATGAGTGCTTTCCTCACAAAGGATCGTTGTTTTACTATATTTGAAACACTACTTATTTCTACAGCAGTAAAATTTCAATGAGTACATGTTATATTAATGAATATACAGCTACAAATTTTTTTTAAAAATAAGTAAATCAGACATTATAAAGTCTAAGACCTAAAGGTACCATATAAAGAATACATAATTTATCACAACAATGGTCTAATAATATAAGCGCAAGCAATCTATTTTTCTATTCTTTTTTTTTTTCTTTTCTTTTAATACCTTTCTGTGATCTAAAAGCTTTTGAAAACAAAACAAAAACAATGAAAAAGAACATAACCTGAAAATGTCCTTCGGACTTATACCTTTTTAAGTCTTGGCATGGCTACAACAAAAGGAGATTAGTTCATACAAATTTAGCGCTAGGCTATACAAAAACAAAACAAAACAAGAAGGTCTTGCTTCTCAAAGATTTCTCCAATGCTATTGCCTTGGTGGAGGCATACCATCATTACCTGAAAGTGTTTTTCCCAAATAGGATGAGCCACAGCCCAGTAGGAATAATCTAACACAATATATGAGATTTAACAAAAATATAATAAGTGCAATGTGCATATACAATGCCAGGGATAAAACATTTACATTCTTATATATATTCATAAAAACATCAAATCCATATTCCATTTCATTCTCCTTCAATTCATTTCAATACATGAGCTAATTTCATTATTTCTCAATAACCCAAATAAGACTACAACTTAAAGGTTCATCAATTTCACAATTAACACACAAACACTTCCAACTGCTATTTTATGAATATTTCGTCTGCTGAATTTTCACCCATGTATAAATTTTGAGACTTTCATTCAGGACACTCCCGGCCAACTTAATTATAATGGAGTTCATCCCCCTTTTTTCTCCCAAGTAATGGAGTCCATCCCCTTTTTCCTCCTAAACAATCATATATATGCAATGTATTTAGACACAATCACACATATGAAGTACATTCCCTTTCTCCTCCCAAATAATCATACATATACAATGTATTCACAACAAGATCATATTCAATGATAATCAACCATGGACTAGTTTCAATTTACCTAATCTACATATAATTTCTACAACAATCAAAGCTATCCTCCATTGATAGCCCAACATAGATATTTCTAAACATATATGCAATCTCAAAACAGATAATTTAATCAAAATTTCCAAGAATGTGAAGCATTTCATATTCAATTCCACCATCAATTCCAATACTCACTCAATTCCATGTTTACAACACCAATTTCAACTATTTATACAAAATAGGTATGATAGTCCTTTTAGGGCAAAATCCTCATTTTCAAAATATCAACCCAACTACCAAAATTACCCATTTTGACACAACAAAACTTCATTTTCGAACCCCATTGTAACAGGTCCGCGAGGGAACTCACGGGTTACGGTTCGGACTCAATTATGTCACGGTTCTTAATCTTGAACCAAAGAGTCCAAATCCGGCAAATCGTTTTGAGAAAACAGATTTTTAGAAAAGAAGTGCCAAACATGGACTGCTTTGCCAGATACAGAGCCGCCACCTAAATATTTTTTTTTATGGGAGAATTTAGGAAACCCTGACTCGACGCCAAAGGTGACGTGTCCGTCATCACCAAAGTTGCCTCAGCTCGGGAGCTTGGGTACGATTGGGGAAGGTCAGCTATGAGCACCCCCCTCTCGCCCGATTCGAAGATCGGCCTCTACTAACCATGATGTCCATTTTTGAAAACGTTATGTGTTCTTATTCCAGTTAATTAGCTAGAATTGTTAAGTGATGCGCACAACACAAAAGTATAGACTAAATCGCCTAATTTGGAAATAAGCATTGCATATCCGTTTGTTTGGAAAACGCTTTGGAATTTTGCTACTCGCAAGTAGGCTAAAACACGGATGTCAATGAGTTATTCCAACTCAAACAATCCAACCTTCACCCACAAGCATTCAGGCAGTTTATGTCACATAAGCAACTAGCCTCATGGTAATCATGCTGTCATGGCAACACTCACACACATGCAAGGATGCTAAAGCATAAAATACTTACAAAGTACTCCATGCCAAAACAAGAACGTGTTAGCAATCAATGCGTGATCCAAGTCCATGTTAAGTGCCTAATGCATCGCATACAAAATGTCACTAGAATAGGCTCGGCTAATCTAAGGATGACATATGAAATGCGCAAGTAGCATGTATTCAAGTTAGATTTGAAATACAGATGCAGTTAAAGTGATGCGCCGAGCCCGGTGCATGCAATGCTGATGAATGATGCACGCATGCATAGCATAAGGTATGTTAAATTAAACATGTCCTAATACTAGCCATCAAAGCGAGTAAGTAAAAGGGAGAAAGAAATGAGGGTTGGAAGACATGCACACACTCACCCACACTTATTACAAATTTGCCCTCGCTCGGAGGGACTAAAAGAATAATACAATTTAACTAACTAACAAGCTAATTAAATATTACAGACCATTAAATTAATTAAGCAAATTAATTAATCTAAGAAGACAGTAAACAGCAGCCTCGGGAAGAGGGCTCAATGCATGCGCGCTTGATTCCGCCCGGAAATCCACTGCCATGCTCAAGATGCCTCTGTTTTCCTTGCTCTGCTCCTTTGATAGCTGCCAAAGTCCCAGGGTTTGCTCTCTGGATGCTAAGGAACACCACCGGCTAAAGGAGAACATCACCGGCCATATAGAATGGTCACCGGCCACAAATTTGATCCATCGGCCAACAATGATGGCCGGTCGGCACTGAAGATAGCCGGCCGGCCAAATCTTCCTGTAGAATTTGTGTTTGACAGCAGCAGAGGGAAAGACTTGGCATGGCAATGCATTTCAAGCAATGTATGCACCAATCACATCCCTTATCATGCTTATGACTCAAAGGGACATGGGCCTCGATTCTCGGACCACCAATCACGTATTTCCATGCATGATGGCCCAAAGAATCAAATGTGCATTTTAATATGGAATGCAATGCACATAATCAAACAATGGGGCTTAACCTCTATCACAAGCAATTCAAGAGGCCAAGCATGCATGCCAATGCAATACAATCTAAGCATGCGAACTAGTATGCAACATAGACAATGCAAGCAAGCAAATCATGTTAGGCACACAACCTAAGTAAAGAAGCATGAAAGGCATGAAGCAATGCAACCTGCAAGTAAGCAAGATACAATGTGGGTGTTCAAGCATGCAAGCCAACATGTGACTTCATTCAATCATGCAAATTCAACCATGCAACAACTCACCGATATGCTACAACATACAAGGAGTGCATGCAACAACATGCAAAGGAGGGACTTACACTAATTGGACAGCTCTATACTAAGCCCAAAACAGTGGCCGATGCTATAGAAATGAGGGCCAACACACACACACACATGCACATGTTAATGAGCCAACACTTAAGCACACAAAGGCAACTTTCAAGCACACTTAAAAGAGGCTAAACATGGACTAATGACATGCAATATAAGCTCTGAAATTATGTTAGAAATGGTGCCATACCAATTAAACAAAGGCAAGCCAAGCATGCAGCATGGTCCAAAGTCAAAGGCTAACAAGCCAAAATGCAAAGGGGCTATGCAATGCAAGCCTTGGTAGACCAAAACAGCTAAGGACAGACCTTAAGCATGGTAAAATAAACATAAAAGCTTCATAAAGCTAGGCCTAAAACATGCTCGAACAAGGGTTAAAACCTAGATGCATGTTAAGGCTACAATATGGCATTACAAGACATGTATGCTAAACAAGCATGGTGTGTCCAAACCAACTCAATACAATGCTATATTATGATACAATAAGCATGAAAAATAGCTAAGGCATGGTCAACATACTCTTAAACATGGTGCTCTCTCAAGAGGCAAAAATGGTCCTTTTCAAAGACAACAAGGAGAGGGGGTGGCCCTCTCCTTCCTAGGACCTCAAGGCACCATCCTCACCTCTGAAATCCCTCAAGATTTCGGTGGTGAGGAGGCCCAAACTCAATGGTCCCGGAGCTCACTCAAAATGGCACAAAATGGAGCCTTACAAGGCTTAAGAGGGGGTCAAACAACCCCAAAGCTTAAAGCAACCTTAACCAACTATTTAGAGCACTAAAAACAGAACTTTTATATGTTATACACAAAGCTCAAAAACAGTTGCAAGGTAGGTAAAAAGAGTGTGCAAAAATGGGGAATAAAGGGACAAGTTTCTTACCCTTGAAGACCCTCTTCACCAATGGAGCTTCAGCAGCTTCTTTAGGTTGAAATCGGTCTAAAACCTCCAAAACAACCCTCAAGGGCCTCAGTTCCAAGGGATGGTGTGATGGTGGGTGTTTGTGAGCAAAAATAAGACAAAACACACACAAAAGAGAGATATAGAGGTAGGATATGAACAAACCCTAACCCTAAAACTCAAACCCTAAAAAAAGGCTGTCTAAAAAATCTAACCCTCCAAAAAGGGAGAGAAGGCCTCCTCTTTATAGAGCTTTTAGTCTTGTAAGCTTACAAGACAAGCTTCTCAAGAGAGAGATCCCTCCATACACGTGTATGGAGGGGAGCCAAGTGTGTGCCAGCTGCACCAAAATATCTGCAAAAGCAGATGCACAGTAGTCGGCCGGCCAAAGATGCAATTGACCAAAAAAAGATAGCCGGCCGGCTATCTATAGTGCCGGCCAGCCAAACATTTGGCCGGTGGCCACAAAACACAGCCGGTGGCCTCAAGCCATGGCCGGTGATGGGTGGGGATCGTCTACAAGCCCTACCCTGCCTCTCAAAGGCAAAACACAAGTGTTTGGTGCCAAACCAACCACAAAACGGTCGAGTCAAGAGGTCCTGAGACGAGGCGCGCCGCCAAGGCTTCCGGGAACTCAAGACGAACACAAACAAGGGTGATCACTGAGTGTTCAATCAGTGACGTCCAAGTCTTGAGGACGGTCAAAAATGGGGTGTCTACACCCATGTTCATTTATTTCATTTCTACCAAAAATCCCTCTTTTACATTTCACCCAAACCCTAGGTTTGCTCAAATTACTCTCAAACACCACCATTGTTACACAATAAAAAATAACTAAGTTATAACCCATAACAAAGTGTAGAAAATCCCTACCTCAAGTTAGAAGTCCAAGCAAGGAAAATGTGAAACCCCAACAACGTCGAAACCAACTTCCAATCGGATGAGAATGAAGATCTTAAGAAGCTCCACATTTTTATCAAAGGAAGTAGAGTGGAGAGATCACTAGATCTAGGTGGAAAAGTAGAGAGAAGGTAAGTTTTAGAGAGAGAGAGTCTCAATCTAGGATTTTGAAATGTTTTAGAGAGAGAAAGGAGCAAAAAAGTGATATAAAACATCACTTTCGCGATCTGATATACGCACAGTTCGCTTAAGCGGAGGGTTTGACGCTCGAGCGTCAGACACATAAAATTGATTCACTTGAGCGCATAATACACATCTCTAGTACTTTTGCAGACAACAAACAAACCACTTGAGCACAAGAAGGGACGTTCGAGCGCCCACCCGCTTGAGCGTAAGAAACGCCGCTCGAGCTTAAAAAACACTCCTCCAGTACTTTTGCAGACGTGCAAAGTACTGAGAGTTTGCAAATCCCGCTCGATCGCAAGAAGGCCTGTTCGAGCGCAAAAAGGCCCGCTCGAACGGAAAACCAAAAATCTGGGCAACCTGGTTTGGGAAAAATAGGCAACCAACCTATTCTGACGCAACCACAACAACCCAAAGGCCAATTTCAAGAGGTACAAGGGAGGAAAGAGGTAAACAACAATATGAAAGCATTAAACCCAAGTCCGGAATACCACAAGAATTGAGTCAAAACTGGGATCGCTATATACATACATAGATTTGTGTATACATACACACATAGATCTGTGTGTATACACAGCTATCGTCTCTCTTCCTCCCTCTAACCATCGTCACCGGTGATGGCAGCGCCGGTGCTCTCTGTTCCCCCTCCCTCTTCTCTCTCTCTCTCTCTCTCTCTCTATCTCTTTTCCTTCCTCTATTTCGAGATAAAATAGGAGAAAAGAAAAACTGTCCAAAACGACGTCGTTTTGGACAGTTGAGCCATTCGGGCCAAAGATTTTTCGAGCTACGAAACATTTCTGATATATATATATATATTTGTTTAAATAAAGACTCACAAAAAACACTTTCGAATTACACTGTCAGATTTACAAAAAGAACTCATCTGAAGATGGCACCAATCAATGAGTCTGCCTTGTACTCGTTGTTACCAAATCTGAAATAGAGACACAGAATTTGGGTCATGCTGTTTCAGGCGCTGCCGGTGTACCTCTTCATCATCAAAGATTTGGGTCTCAACTCATTGTCTTTATCTTATTTCTCATTGTTACCAGATCTGGAAAAGAGAGAGAGAGAGAGAGAGAGAGATAAGAGTAAGGGAAAAAAAGCAAAAAAGTATCTATATCTATATTATTATATATGTGAGCACATAATTTGGTATTTAATAATATAGTGGCTTTTCCTTCCGTTATGTGACAAATTTTTTTATCCTAAAATAAAAAAAATAGTGTAGTGACTTTTTTTTCCTGTCACGTGATAAATTTTTCTATCCTAAAATAAAAAAATATTATGCAAAGTATGAATAAGATTTAAACCCAAGACCTTGTGTTTCATTAAAAACACTTTTACTATTTAAATAATATAGATTTTATGATATTAATTTCTTTATTATTTGTTTATATGCTTATTTATCTGAATTACACACGCATTACGTGTGTGCTAGTATATATATATATAGAAACACGCCCTTAATGCTCTGTTAGGTTAAAGAATTTGAAAAAGTATTTAAAAAAAAAAAGATGTGTGAAATTAAATAAAATATAAATATATTTTATTTACATTTCAGTTATTTATTTATTTTCCTTTCTCTTATTAAATTTCTCATCAAATTTTCCAATCAAATACCACGTAAACCCAAAGAAGATAAATAATGAAACATAGGGGCAAAATTGACTTTTTTTGAAAACATTGTGGTGCTTTGAGAAGTTGATAAAAAATTAATTTTTTAACTTTTTAATGTATTTTGTTTTTTTATAAATAAAAAATATAAAAAATGATGTGACACAAAATGAATAAAATGCTAAAAATTAACTTTTTATTTACTTCCCAAAATTGTCCATTGTTCATACAAGTCCGAAATTATGAATTGAGGCTTTATTGTATGGAGGACAGTGACTCTCATCTCCCTTCTGATCTGGTTTTCTCTCTCAACGAAGACTTCTCTCTCTCTCTCTCTCTCTCTCTCTCTCTCTCTCTCTCTCACACACACACACACACACCTCAAATCTTCTCCATTTCAAATGCAAATTTTCATTTTCTAAAAAATCCCCAAATTCAAAACCCTAACCCAAAACCCCCAAATCTTTCAATACCATCCTCACTGAACTCAGCCATGTGGAGAACAGCGACAATCCCATCAACACCAGCTATTTCGCAGATGATAGACCAAGTAAGCATGAATTCCAATTTTGTGTTGGATCTCTTTTATGTGTAAACATTAGTTTCTTTGTGTTTGTTCACTTTCTCTTGCTTTTTCATTGGACATGTTCATTATTCCGTCTGGCATGCTATTTTAGTTAACCTTTTAACTTTTTGGCTAATTTTAGCGTGGCTAAAAATATTGGATTTAGAATGATAGTTATTTTTTTTAATTGATTGATGATGGTGAGAAAAAAAAAAAAATTTAAATGTAATATGTTATTTTATTAACTATTTTCACCTGAACCCAACTTTTCAAAGAATGTTATTATTATACTTGCTTATGCCTCTCCCTTACATAGATGGATGGAGATGTTTATTTCATAGTTGTTTGTGAAAGAATTGCATTTGACATATATCTTCTAAAATTCAAAATTGGCATAACAATCAGAGACTTCGATTTTGGATTTTGAAGTTTGAATTTTGAATGATGTGTTGTAACCTATAATATAATATTTTGAAATAAAGATTTTCATTCCAACCACGTATAGATCTAAATCAAAAACGACTCTATCTACTTCACACTTGAGCTGTCAAATCACATTATTAAACCACACTTTTAATACATTATTTCTTAAACACACAACAAAACCACACGGGGGCAATTTGGCAACATGATAAAAAGTTAATTTTTTTGAATTTTTGAATTTTTTTTTTATCAACTTCTCAAAACACCACACTATTAATACATTAATCTCATCCAGAGAAGCCTATCATAGTCCCAGGTATTGTGAATCACTTTTCCTATTTTGCAAACAAACCCGATATTAATAGGCCCCACATACATCCCGATCTAATCCCATCCCCTACAACCCAAAACAAATGGACCTAAGATTCTTAAACACACAACAAGCATTCAACTTTAGATGCTACAATCCCCATCTAAAAAACAAACTTCAGATACTACAACACGACACTACAGTTGGGGTCTTGTTTCATTACACAATCAATATTTCAATACAATATATTTTTTTATTTTTTTTTTTGAAAATTTTGAAATATGTGACCCCAACGTAGCCTTGCGTGGTTTAAATCTGTAGAAATGAACTTTTCTGTTTTAAGTTACGCAGCCATTCTTCTGCCCATGCCTTTTTTTCACGGTCTTCTTTTCCCATTTCCTCAAACCACTTTTGGAATTCCTGCTTGGCGTTGGAATGTTTTTCAACATTAAATTGGACAACAGCGGCAACAATATGGAGCCACTTCTGGTTTTCGTCCATTTTATTGCGTGCGTTTCGCATCATTTCTTTCCACTTATGCTGCAAAATGGGCAAAAATACCACCTCATGAGCATAGTAGCATATTCTAATAAGCAATATATATATATATGGTGACAAAAAAAGAAAAGAAAAGAAAAGAGAGCTAGTACATGGATCAACATTTACTGCAATATATACAATCTACTAGCACGGTGCAAATGGAGTCAGGGTCATAATTTAGGGGACTTGAATAAATATACATATATATATATGTATATATATTGTATATATATTCAGTTCAAAAAATATATATATTAATAATAAATTTTCGAAAAGAAAGTATATATTACAATATCAAATTTTATTGGTATAAAAAGTGAAAAATAACATCAAAATATGGTCTAAATAGTGTTAAAATGGGTAAAGCTATGATTTAGTATGGAAGGGTTGCAAGTCAACTCTTTACCTTCCAATTTTCTTCTGATCGTCCTGTACCTTTGAGCATTTCCTCGATTTTTTGCCATCTGCAGAATTTGGGATACTAATGAAAAAAAACTCAACGTGCTATAAAATAAGGGTTGTTAATGAAATTGCAAAATTCTACCCTATGGTTGAATGCCATATACATGAAGTCCATATATGTACTCTTTTCGTCCCAAAATATTAGTCACTTATTTATTTTTTATCGTCCCAAAATATTAGTCATTTTTCAAAAATTAAGGATTAAAATAATATGAATTTCTTATTTTGCTCTTTTTTTAAATTCATTAACAATACAAAAAGTACAATTATGATAATTAATATTTTTTTTAAAATGTACTAGCAAAGGATAATTTTAGAAAAGTAATATTTTTAAAGTATAATAATTGTACTATAAAAAAAAAGTTAAATCTTGACATTCAAAGTTGTTGGAGCACAAATTGTTGTAGTTTAAGGCTTGCAAGTGAGAAAAATATAAAAACTTATTTTTTTAATTTTTTTTGACTCTTTTGTCTTGTTGTAAGTAAAAAATATAAAAAATGATGTGGTTTAAAATGAGTTCAAAATCAAAAGTTAACTTTTAACCAGTTTTTCAAAGTATCCCTATGTGCCATTTAACATACTTTCGTCCATGTATAGCAACTGCTATTATCAGGTATTGTTGCTCTTCCAAACTGTACTTCCTTTTTGGATTGCACCGCCCGGAAGATGATGCCACCTGATGATTAGTTATGTCATGAGCTGCAGCAGGAAAACGAAACTGGGATTCTAGTGGAGCTGTTCGGCCATAGTTTCTGCGTCTGAAAAGTATTATAGGAACCTCATAAATTTCAAAATTTAATATTATTTTAAATCACTATAGTACTTAGAATAAAAATTACTCGCCCTAAAACTAAAGAAAAAGAAATTATATAAATATTGACAAACATATGAATAAGCATGTAAAAATTCAGCCAATTATAATTTGTCATGTATTAAAAAGGCTTACAAAATATGACACAATTATTGACAAATCAAGTCTGGTCACGTGTCTAATTCGTTTGAAATCAAGATTGCATGATAGTCAAATTAAATATTATCACGTTTTAAAATGATGGAGTAAGTCTTTGGCTAATCAAATTAAGCTAGTGATACAGCAAATAAGTCTTTGACTAATCATTATTAAGTCACTTGTCAAATTGAGATGGTTAATCTAATAAAATTATGACACTATTATAGTGATATTTTGGTATTTATTTCTATATAAATCAGAGATAATTATCAAAAAAGTTGAAGTCTTTTAAGACTCTCCTCTACCAATGCCTATAAATAGGAATGATCTCTACCAGATATAAAATTATACATACACAAAATCAAGTTATAGAGACAAAAATCTACATCAAACAAGAGAAGGCTCCATCAAATTAAAGTTCCAAAGTCTCGAAGGTCTTTTCATCAAAGCCTATCAATCTTACCAAAGTCTATTAATCGCCATAAAGCATAAAGATTGGAGATTTAAGTCAAAATTCGTCAAATTTCTTCTATAGGAGAGGATTTTACAATTTGATTTGCAAATAAACTATCAAGCCTTCAAGTCAAAGTCTTACAAATTCACTGTCTTCTTCGCGCTACTTGGAAGAGATTTTGCTATTCGATTCGAGAACAAGCTGTCAAGCATTGGAATCATTTTTTTCAAGGAGAAGAATCTGAGGATTTTCTTTAATTAGAAATTTCATTAGGAGATTGTACTTACATTATTTTGAATCAATACATTTATATTTGTTCCTCTATTTTTTTGTCTTTATTTTAACGGACAAAAAATTTGTATGGACATATATCAAATTTCATAATGAAAATAAGAACTACTACACTTGGAGTTAGCTCTAAACAGGGTAGGCCCAATCTAACTTTATATACATTAAAGGCCCAAAAAAATCAAATAAAAAAAATTTGGGTTAAATTACAAAATATTCCCCTTATCTCTCAGTCTTTTTATTTTTCTTCTTTCTCAATCCCATACAGCATACACAAAACAATGAACAAGCAGGAATCCGGCAATCTACTGAAACTATTTGGCAAATTCCTCGGCAACGACTACTATCTTCTTTGGTGTAATTCCTCGGCAACGACTACTATCTTCTTTGGTGTCTGGTGAGCCCCCCCCCCCCCTCTGTCTCTGTGTGTGTGTTTGAAGAATCTTTTCACTAATTTATGTCCTAATTGGTTTTTGGTTTCATGACGGTTAAATACATTAAATCCTAATTTGTTTTTGCTATTAGTTTCAATTGTTTTAGTTCATTGTGTTGATGATGTTGTATTCTCTTTGCTATGCGTTTTCAACCTTTTTCCTAAAGTTTTGGACCTTTGGTTCTAATTTCTGTTGTTCCACTTTGTCTTTCTAAATTCATTATATCCATAATGTTGTTCTCCTTTGCCCAATTTTTTCGGGTTCTATGTTTTGGTTCAATCTTGGCTATTGCGTGCCTGTGTGGGGAAACATATTGTTCAAAGAATCTGAACCTAACATGTCCTCTTTCTCTCTCGTTCAAAGTTCCTGGAAACATATTCTTCATCAATGTGCATCATGAGCATGAAACATTTGACAATATTCAATTGCCACAAAGAGATTGGCAGTTTTGACATTCTAGTCTAAAATCTCCCATGTTGTAATTTTCCTTAGGTCCAAGAAAATTTAAGCTGCATGCTAGGCTCCCTAATGCAGTTACATAGTCACCATGGGAAATGAAATGAAATCCACATTTGAAATGAATAAACCAACATTAGGGTAAACAAACTATAAATTATGGAATTTTGTAATAACTTCGCAACATATTTAATATCCTGCTTCTAAAATAATAGGTTTGATACCAATGGAAATTCACTTTACCTTAGCGGAGACTGAGATGTGCTTCCATCTGGCTCGTCATTGACCAGTGTCCGTTTACCCTGCAAGAAGTATACCGAAACACAAGTCCTGTTTCTTTTAGCAAGGCGCAGATTAGAGGAACAAACACCAGAAATATGCAAATGGCAAAGGAACGTACCTTCAGATCACTACCAGTAGTTCTGGTTTCTTTGATCTTAAGTGGCACAACCCCGGAGACTGAGTAAAAGGAATTGAAGATATGCATATTAAATATATATATATATTCTAGAACTCGAAATCTCCGTCACCAATCTTACACTATATAAATTTACAAAAATGCTTGAGATCCTCTTTTTTTTGGGACCTCTACAACCCCCTTTGGATCTTAACCATTGACATCAATGGTTGAGATTCAAAAGGGATTGTGGGACCCCCAAAAAGGAGTCTGGTTGAGATTCAAAAGGAATTGTGGGACTCCCAAAAAGGAGTCTCAATTATTATTGATAAATTTAATCTCTACCACACAATTATCCATCCATCCAGAAAAATTTGAGTGATTTTGTTTTGTTTCCAAACTTTTTCAAATTTTAAAAAGACACAAAAAAAATGCCACGTAGGCAATGTTGGAGTGTGCACATTTTAAACTTTTGCCACGGGTTTGAATATGTGCATTTGATGACATTTTTGGAAAATACATATATATATATATATCTTAATATGGTTTTTAAGTTAAATTTATAGTGTTGTTATTAACACCTCATAAATTATTTTGGACTTCTAATTTTTAACTTTTCTTTTATTATAATAATAATTTCAAATAAAATTACTATAAAAGACATTAATTTTAGGACATTCCATCTTATAATTAAATCTACAACTTGCAAATCCCCATCATTGCCACCGATAAATTCACTCATCATTGAGAACTGATTGTCAATCCAAACAAAGAATTGGAGAGGAAGAGAAGGCAAAACAAGAGGTGCTGACTTTGTTTGTTATCGGTTGCTAGAGAATAGAATATAGATGACAAGTTTGTTTATGTGTATATATAAATATTGGAGAGAGAGAGGGAATATTAATTTTGACAATGATGGATGAGGCAGCAGTGACAATAATCACATTGGCTCTTCTTCTTCTTTTTGGTGGGTTTTGTTAGAGTTTGTTGGAAAATGGGTTTTTTTGGGGTGTGGGGGTGTGCATTCAATGGGTGTAATGTTTTGATAAAGAATAATTTTGATATTATTTGGGGGGAAAAAAGAAATTTTGAAAATTTCAAAATTTATAAGTAAGGGTCCAAAGAATTGGGAGGTTCAAAATAATTTATGAGGTTCTAATAGCATCCCTCTAAATTTATTTTGTGGAAAAGACTCAAATAAATTTTCAAAATAAAACTTGTCAGTGAAAATGCCTTTAATTTCGTTTTGGTGAGGTATAAACAAAAGGTGATTAGGAATTTATGAATTATTTATTTATATATTTTATCTTTTATCTCTTATTTTTGTTCCCGCTGGTAACGGCCAATTAACCATTTTATTGATAGGTATACACGGCGAAACTGTGTAGGAACAGGTGGTGTCCATGTCGCCAAATATTTCATGATTATTTATAAAATAAATAATAAGATGATTTATAAAATATAAAACGGGATGTTACTGATGAACAATTGAATCTCTTATTATTGAATTATGATCAGATACATTGTATCTTTATACAGATGTTATGTAACAAATTTGTAACAAACTGTAACAAACTTCTAACTAACTTGAGTTAACAAACTCTAACTACTAACTAACTTGGGTTTAACAAACTAACTACTTATCTAACTCAGCTAACACTTAAGGTCTTGTGCTGGATGCAGTTGTGCTGGATGCAGTGCTGGATGCAGCTGCAGAGTCCGCAGATTCTGGTTTTGGTGCAACTGATCTGGATGCAGAATCTGGCGTTATGGCTGATGCAGTGAGAGTCTTATCATCCCCCTGCAAGCGAATGGGAGGAGAAGTGACCAGCAGCTTGGACTGAAGATACTGAAACCGAGCAACGGACAGTGGTTTGGTGAAGACATCTGCAATTTGCTCAACAGAGGGGAGGTAGTAAAGAAGAAGCTTCTTGGAGGCAATTTTGTCACGAATGAAATGACAATCAACTTCGATATGTTTGGACCTTGTGTGAAACACAGGATTTGAGGCTAAGGCAATGGCAGATAAGTTGTCACACCACAAAATAGGAGGGGTGACAAGAGGGAGAGAAAGATCATGAAGGAGCATTTGTAACCAACTAAGTTCAGCTGTAGCATGGGCAAGAGAACGATACTCAGCTTCGGTGCTTGATCGGGACACAGTAGACTGCTTTTTAGCAGACCAAGAGATGATGTTAGAACCAAGGAAAACACAGTATCCAGAGGTAGATTTGCGATCAATAGGATCATCAGCCCAACTAGAATCAGAAAAGGCCTGAAGCTCGAATGAACTAGGACGAAAAGTCAAGCCATGAGAGAGGGATCCTTGAACAAACCGAAGAATGCGTTTGAGCAGGGCAAAATGAGCATTGGTAGGCGCATGCATATATTGACAAGCTTGATTGACAGCGAAAGACAGATCTGGACGAGTAAGAGTTAGATACTGTAAAGCACCCACCAAACTTCGGTATAACTGAGGCTGATGAAACGGAAGATGAGCAGCAGAAGTAGCAACAAGTTTCATGGACATAGGAGTAGGACAAGGTTTACAAGAGGTCATCCCAGCTTTAAGAAGAATATCAGAAGCATAATTAGATTGAGACAGAAAATAAGAGTCTCCCACAGCTTGAATAGAAATACCCAAAAAATAAGAAAGATCACCCAATTCCTTCATGGCAAAAGCAGAGTGCATCTGGTGAATGAGGGCATGAAGATGAGAGGAACTATTACCAGTAAGCAAAATGTCATCGACATAGACCAAAAGAACTGTGATGGTAGTGGAAGTCTTGTAAATAAAGAGAGAGTTATCACAATGACTATTTACAAAACCTTGAGACAGTAAGAACTTGGAGAAAGTAGAATACCAAGCGCGAGGAGCCTGTTTGAGTCCATAGAGAGCTTTCTGAAGTTTGCAGACATGATGAGGAGAGGAAGAGCTAATAAAACCGGGAGGTTGAGTCATATACACTTCCTCATCCAAAGTGCCATGAAGAAAAGCATTGCTGATGTCAAGTTGCTTTAAGGGCCAATGATAATGTAAAGCCATACAAAGGACAACCCGGATGGTGGGATGTTTAGCCACAGGGCTAAATGTCTCAGTATAATCAATGCCCTCTTGCTGTAAAAATCCCTTAGCAACTAACCGAGCTTTATAGCGGGCAATAGAACCATCACTATTGCGTTTGATTCTGAAAATCCACTTACAACCAATAGCCTTCTTAGTAGAAGGAAGGGGAACAAGAGTCCAAGTACCTTGAGCAAGTAAGGCATTATATTCTTCAAGCATAGCTGAATGCCAAAGAGGAGAAGCAAGAGCTTGTTGGTGAGAAGAAGGTTCAAGATCGGAGACGGAAGAAGTAGTACAAGCGACAAGACCCTTAGTTTTAGAGCGAGTAAGCATGGGATGAGAATTTGTAGAAAAAGGGATATGAGGAAGAGATGGAGTTGAAGAAGGTAAAGGAGGTAAATGAATAAAAAGAGAATCAATAGGGATAGGAGGAGAAGAGGTAGTAGGTGGAGAGAAAGGCCCAGAAAAAGAAGGAGCAGAAATGGGTACAGCAGCATCAGATCTGGGAATTGGAACAGCAGCATCAGATCTGGTAATTGGAACAGCAGCAGCAGATGGCAGAGAAACTGATGAGGAATAAGGCTGATGGACAGAGGAAGGAACAACAGCAGGTTGGGTAGAAGCTCCAGAGAAAGAAGGCAAGGTGACTGTTGGTGAACAAGATTGAGAGGCAGCAACAGCAGATTGAGAGGAAGCTGAAGCCGAAGGAGAGGGAGGCCAAAAGAAAGAATGGAGAGTAGATAGGGACTGAGTAGGTGCAGAGGAAGAATTAGAAAACGGAAAAATATTTTCAGGAAATTCAACATGGCGAGAAATGTAGACTTGACCCGTGGTCATATCCATACAACGATAGCCTTTATAAGAAGAATGATAGCCAAGAAAAACACATAAGGATGAGCGAGGCTGCAATTTAGAATCAGTATAAGGTCGTAACCACGGAAAGCATTGGCAGCCAAAAACCTTCAAAAAGGAATAGTCAGGTAAGACATGATAAAGGAGCTCAAAAGGAGATTTGTTGGACAATTTGACACTTGGCATTCGATTAATGAGATGAATGGCAGTAGCAACGGCATCAAACCAGAATTTAGTGGGAACAGAGGAATGATGAAGTAAGGCAATAGTAGTCTCAACAATGTGCCGATGTTTACGTTCAGAGACACCATTTTGTGGGGGAGTATAAGGACAAGATAATTGATGGACTATTCCTTGAGCTTTTAAGAAATTAGTCATTGAAGAGTTTACAAATTCAGTGCCACCATCAGTGCGTAAGATTTGAAGTTTAGTAGAAAATTGAGTCTCAACATAGGCTTTAAACTCCAAAAATTTGGAGAAAACTTCACTTTTATAGCATAGAGGATAAAGCCAAGTGAAGCGACTAAAATCATCAATGAAAAGCACATAATACTTGTATTCAGATGAAGTAGAATGATAAGGTCCCCATACATCACTATGAATGAGAGACAATGGTTTATTCACAGTAGAATTTGACAGTTTAAAAGGAAGTCGATGACTCTTAGCCATACTACAATGTGTACAAGGACTAAGAGTGGACTTTGTTTTATTACAAGAAAAAGGCAAATGCTTCTTTAAAACAGTAAACTTCAATGGAGATGGATGACCCAATCGTTGGTGCCAAGTATCGGCAGATGCGCAGGCAGAGGTCTTGGTGAAGAAGGCAGCAGATGAAGGATGCATAGCAGCAGATGAGGCTGAAGAGGACAACAGTGATGGAAAGTGATACAGGCCATTAGCATTATATCCTTTGTGCAAAATGGCCTTGGTGGTCTTGTCCTGAACCACAAAGGAAGATGCATCAAAAGTAATAGTGCAGTTATTATCTTTGGTGAGTTGATGAACAGAGAGAAGGTTGGAAGAAATGGGAGCATGAAGAAGTTTATTTAGTTTGAAGGAAAAATGAGGTGTAGGAAGAATACCTTTACCTGTGTGATTAATAGGAATAGAAGTTCCATTGCCAACCATAATCTGATCAGAACCAGTATAAGATTGGGACATGTGGAGATTAGAGAGGTCATTAGTAATATGATCAGAGGCAGCCGAATCAAGGTACCAGGGAGTAGTCTCAGATAGAGAAGGTGGAGGAACAGAAGTAACATAGGCTTTTGGTGAAGAAATAGAAGAGAGATCAGAAACAGACTGTGCTGAAGAAAACGGAACAGAAGCATGTGGAGTAACAGTTGGATGAAAGTTCATATCCAGTCGGTGCCAACAATCAATAGCCGTATGACTACCTTTGCCACAGATTTGACAAAGTTTAGCAGATGAATAAAATCGACCTCTACCTCGAGAAGTATATCGGCCAGGACCACGAAACGAACCTCGATAGCCTCCTCTCTGATTTCGAAAAGAAGATCGTCCTCCTCTTGAAGAAAAGGATCCACTGGTGGACATATAAGCTACTGTGTTTTCATGAGATTGCAATTTTTTCTGTTTGCAGTCTATATGAAGGGACTCAGAACACAAAAGAGAAGATAAGTCCACCATGGAAATAGGCTCAATTCGAGCACGAACAGCGGTTTTAAGAGCATCAAACTCATCTGGCAAACCATTCAGAGTAATCAGTACTAAATCTTCATCATCCATAGGTGATGAAGCAAGAGCTAATTTATCCGCAAGTTCTTTGATTTGAAGCAAATATTCTTCCATTGATTTGGATCCTTTGGTTAACTGAGTCAATTGATTCTTGATTTGATGGATATGAGAACGAGACACCATGGTGAATCGATTGCAAAGAGCAGTCCAGACTTCAAAACTATGCTGCAGATGAAGAACAGAGGAAAAAATTGCAGGTGTAAGAGTAGCGGTTATACAGCTGAGCAGATGAGCGTCAGTCTGATTCCAAGAGGCTCGATCTGGATTCAAACTTTCAACACCATTAGAGTCGGTGCTCATCAATGGAGGACATGGAACTGAGCCAATTGCAAAATCTAACAGATCTGTAGCCCTTAGAACATTCTGAAATTGACTTCGCCATATCAGAAAATTGGTAGAATCGAGTTTAACAGTGATAAAGGAATTCAGATTTGAAATCAAGAGATTAAGATTTGCAGGTAAAGGAGAAGAAGATGAAGAAGATGATGAAGCAGCCATAGATGGATATAGGGATTGAAAATTATGCTCGAAGGAGCTCTACACAAGCTCTGATACCATGATGAACAATTGAATCTCTTATTATTGAATTATGATCAGATACATTGTATCTTTATACAGATGTTATGTAACAAATTTGTAACAAACTGTAACAAACTTCTAACTAACTTGAGTTAACAAACTCTAACTACTAACTAACTTGGGTTTAACAAACTAACTACTTATCTAACTCAGCTAACACTTAAGGTCTTGTGCTGGATGCAGTTGTGCTGGATGCAGTGCTGGATGCAGCTGCAGAGTCCGCAGATTCTGGTTTTGGTGCAACTGATCTGGATGCAGAATCTGGCGTTATGGCTGATGCAGTGAGAGTCTTATCAGTTACCTATTTTATGAAATCACATACTGTTTCTTTAATTCATCAACATTTTACAATATATAATTAGATGATCTCTAACTATTTTAAATCATAATTAATAATATCAATTTTAATAAATCATTTATACAAGATATACAAGTCATTTTTTTTTTTAAAAAAAAATTTAAAAAGCAAAGAGATATCTATACTTTATTATTTACTTGATTAGGTCAACTAATAAAATGACTTAAAATGATGATATAATCGATTATACATTCAAGTTCTAATTTGTAGTTTAAAAAAAATAAATAAATCTTTACCAGAGGAAGGCAAGGGTGAGTTTCTGTTGTGGAGAATGGCGAGCTCTTCAAATTTTTCACGAAGAGAATCTAGTGCTTCAGACACTCCTACTGTGAAGTCCATGTTGAGGAGAATGGGGAGCTCTTCAGAATATTTGCAAACATAATCTAGTGCTTCAGACACTCCTTCTACCGTGACATCGACCTCCATGAACTCGACCTCCATGAACTATCAATGCTAGAAAACCTGATTAACAAAGACAAGATAAGCTTAATCCATTAAGTAATTAATTACTACAGAAAAATTTCATAGTTTTGTTGATAAGCTTTTCTCTAACATGTGTTAGGGTGGAATGAATAAAATAAAAAGAAAATAAAAGCGTGTAACTGTTATAAAAGAAGCCAAAATATTATGAGTTGGTTTGGTGAAGTTTTTCTCAAGTTGAAATTCATAGTCATAAAGCAAATCTAAAGACTCTCCTCTCTTAATTTTTAGATAATCGACTATTTTTAGTATTAGTTTGTATAAATTAAATCTATTTCATGAGTAATAAGTAAAAGTTGTACTAAGTATTGATACTGTTTGGTGTAGTTTATTGTTAGTTAAAAATTAATAATCCCAAAGCATAAGCCAAAGCATTCCTTACACAATTTCCTAAAAATAAGGGTTTTTATTTTATTTTTATAGCTTATTTAAGTTATTTCTACCTTATATACTATAAATAGAAGTTGCATCAAACAATCTAATACAGACTTTCAAAATAAATATAAAAAAAGTTTATAAAAAGTTTAAATAAGTTGCACCAAACAACATTCACATAGATTCGTGAAAACAAAAAAAACAAACACACAACTTCTTGTAGATCAAAAGGTTGTACTAAATTTGGTCTATATACAGGGCCGGCCCTGAGAATTTAGGGCCCTAGGCGAGCTTATAAATTTGGGCCCCTTCCCTTGTACATACGCCCAAAAAAATATATATATATATTTGCTAGTGGCCACTCAAGTTTGCTTGAGTAAATTTGGGCCCTTTGTTTGTTTTTTCAATTGGACTAATTTTTTTATTTGTTTTTAATATAGGCATGCAACATGTTTTTATTTGAGCCTTTTATAGTGGGCTGTTTTATTTTGGAGGGCTTCTATTTTAGTGGGTTGTTTTGTTTTTGAGGGTTTCTAATAATAATTGAACTTTATTTAAAACTTGATAGTATAATGGATCTTCAAAATTTGGAGCCCTATTTTAGGCTAAATTTTGGGGGCCCTAGGCACAGGCCTTACTCGCCTTAGCCCAGGGTTGGCCCTGTCTATATATGTTAGAGGGTTGTTATATCTCATTCGAATATTTCATCACAACTCTTCACATCCTATATGGTTTCTCATTTTTTTTTTAATAATAATTAAAAAAAAAAACTATGGTGAATCTTATATATACATATGTCATTTATTATATGAATATACCAGAGATGTGAAATAAAAACAGAGATAAATTCAGTGAAAAATAACATTTTTCTGTCACGATTTTCTATTTTCAAATACATATGTTTTTCTATCCAAAGCATTAATATCCATTGAATCATATATTGAGATTATCGCATATCAAAAGTCTAGTGATTCAATGAAAATATGAGAATTTTGAGATAAAGAAACAGAGAGATTTGAGAGCAGAGAATCTTGAGCGTGTTAAGATAGCCCCAAATGCCAATTACACATACCCACAAACACACGCAGACAGATAGACAGAGAAGCTTGAATGCTGAATGACCACAGTGAAGACTAGAAATTGAATCAAAACAATTGCAGAAAGAAACTTACAAAGTAATGGTACAAATTGCAAGCTAGTTCAAAACTTGAGAGACTGATAGTGAGAAGTGAAGGAATGGTGTTTTATAGTGATTGCGTACTGTAGTGTGATGTAGACTGTTGTGTGATTGTATGTTTCAAACCTGCGTGCAAAGCATCACATAATTTTTTTAATATACCAGACAATGATATGGTCCTGCCAATTCGTGTGACCCTTTATGGCACTACTAGAAGCCAAGCAAACATTTACCGGTTTTATATTTGCTTATTGCAACTGTTGTGTGACGTTTTTGAAAATTGTAAATAGGTTGAAAGAACAAAAAAAAAACAAAAAACAAAAACAAAAACAAAAACAAAAACAAAAAAAACAAAATAATTATAAAATTATATAAAAATTTATTACTTCAATTATTAAAGTTGATAAGTTTTACCATTTATTTGTAATTTTTTTTTGGTCTTTCAACTGAATTACAATTTCCTCAATTACATTCACCTTACCCGGTGTTTGAAAAAAATACACTAAATTTTATAAGTCTAAAATAATTATGTTATTTTTTTTTTATTTTAATTCATATAACACTTGTCTCTTTTCTTGGGGTGATGCACCAATAAATCTCAAATCTTTATCTTATGACTCATTTGGTCCTATATTTTATTTTATGATCCAATTAGTCCCAAGCTAATGTTAATGACAAAATACCCAGTGTTACACTATGTTTTGCGCTTTTTAGTAAGGGTAAATGAGGAAAACCCCAACGTGATATTGACTGTAATGCCCAAAACTCTGTGGATGTTTGTTTTCCCTCCAAACAAACATCAACAAAACATAATCAAAAACATCAACAACATCAAACATTAAAACATCAACAAACATCAAATATCAACAAAACATCATCAAACACATCAACAACATCAAACATTAACAAAACATCATCAAACATCATCAAAAAAATTGTGAACATCATCAACATCATTGCTATCAATACCATTGTAGAGATCGATCACTCCTTTCTAATGCTTTCAATCTTGACAAAAAAAAAATGATGAAGCAGAGTAATGTGTTCGAAGAAGAAGAAGAAGAACAAACAGTCCATCCCAGAACAAGTTCCAATCCAAATCATCCTCGAAATCCTCTCCAAACTCCCCATCAAATCCCTCTTCCATTGCCAACTCGTTTGCAAAGAATGGTTTTCTTCAATCTCAGACCCACACTTCGCTAAACTCCACCTCTCAAGATCACCCATCAGCCTCTTGATCAAACCCATCTTCAGAGCATCCAGACAACTCTGCTTGTACGACCTCCAAATCCTCCACAAAACCCATCTCCTCACAGCGAGGCCACACGGCAGCGGCCTCTTCCACAATCGCGCCACTGCCGCCGCGACCACCGAGGCCTCGCCAAACTGCTCTCTCTGTCTCTCTCTCTCTCTCTCTCTCTACGTCGTTCCTCTGCCGCTACTCCTCCGCCCTTCTCCGTTGCTCCAATCGCACCCTCATCCACTCCTCCAACCGCAAGATCCAGATCCACCACTACCGCCAGATCTCAGTTTCACCTCCATCGAAGTCACCGCTGATGTAGATCGGCTCATATCCGATGTTGATATAATGAAATCAAAGCACTAGACTCATACACAACTCTCTGCAAAAGGGTATTGATGTAAAAATAAATGTAATCAAATCACACCCTAAAAAATCTGGCAATACATTAGGACTAAATGATATACAAAAAAACTTGAAGGACTAAATGGTTTAACTTTTTCCAGGATAGGATTTATGGGTAATTTTTCCCTCTTCTTATTAGTACTTCATTAATCATATAGATAGAAAATTAGTATTGTTATTTGTTTTATACTGAAAACTTTATGGGATAAGCTCGCTTACATATCTTCATGTCTCTATATCTCTCACTACCTCTCTTGTGGGTCCCAACTTGGATTCCAACAGATGATCAGAACCGTCTACTTTGTAGGCGATATAATAAAGATTATCTATATAAAAACTCAAGTTCATCAAATATCTATAAACACGTGAACAAATCAGATTTTGTTTTATAAAATAAATGATAAATAGGATTGTAAACTTAAGCCATCTATTTTGTAAAACAAAATCCCTTAAGTTTTTATGAATTTACATAAATTATCTCATAAAAATGCGTAAATTGAACACAAATTTGTATAAGTTTATTCATAAAATTTTTGAAATTTATAAAATCACGTAAATAGTTATGAATTTACATAAATCATCTCAAAAAAAATGTATAATTCAAACTACAAAATTTCATAATAAAAATGCATGAATATGATATGCAATGCACCCTAACAACGTTGTGTTTGGTTGGGTAGGTTGGGGGATTTGAAAAGTGAAAATGAAAAATAAATGAAATGTGAATAAAATATATATGTGCTTTATTTAGCTTGACACACTTTTTCTCTTTTTTTTTAAATTTTTTTTGAAATTTTCTAAGCAAACACAGTATAAGAGTTTTCATGGGAAAAATTGAAACAAAAGGAATTGAAGAGAGACACTCACAGAGGTGATAGGACAAAATGCAATAGCTCCTCAACGTTTTGACACTCTGTTAAGTGACTAATGGGATTGTACTTAAATGCTGTGTTTGGTGGAGAAATTTGGGAAAAGATTTAGAAAATAAAAGAAAAAAAGTGTATGAAATTAGGTGAAATGTAAACATATTTTACTTATATTTTACCTTCTTGTTTTTTATTTTTCTTTTCAAATTATTTCTCAAAAACTCTTAACCAAATACAATATAAAGATATTAATAGAAAAAATAAATAAATAGACAGTTAGGGATGATGGATCTTTGGTTGTTCAAAAAAAAAAATAATAAATAAATAAAAAAGACCCAATTTGATTGGAGTCCGGATCCTCTCCAGCTTCTCTCTCCGGCTCATCCTCCGGTCAACGGCTCAGATAGAGCCACATCAACTACAAATAAATAAACGGCTCAGATTGATTACTTTAAAAAATAAAATAAAATACATACTCTCACTAACACACACTCACTGCACACACACACTCTCAATCTATCCCTTTCTCTCTCTCCGCCTTTCTCGCTGACACATCACAGCACCTCTCTCTCTCTCTCTCTCTCTCTCTATCGCATTTCTAACAAAAAAAAATTAAAATCACACTTTCTCTCTATATCACATTTTTAATAAAAAAATAAAAAACTATTTTAATCTTTTTGATTTTATTTTCATAATATATATATATATATATAATTTTTAATATAAAATTTTAATTTTTATAAAATTAATATCATTGAAACTATACTTTTAAAATAAGATTAATATTAAATATATTTAATAAAAATTTAAAATAAATAAAAAGTAATTACTATATTTAGTTATGCTTTCAAAGTATTATTAAAAATCCGGACTCCTCTAGTATGGGACGCTAAATGAAAACACATTTTTAATAAAAAAATAAAAAATTATTTTAATCTTTTTGATTTTATTTTCATAATATATATATATATATAATTTTTAATATCAAATTTTAATTTTTATAAAATTAATATCATTGAAAATATTCTTTTAAAATAAGACTAATATTAAATATATTTAATAAAAATTTAAAATAAATAAAAAATAATTACTATGTTTAGTTATGCGTTTAAATTATTATTTTTAAAATTTTCATATATGAAAATAATGACTTATTTAATGAAAATATACTTTTAAAATAAGGCTAATATTAAATTTTTCAAAAAAAAATGAAAATAATGACTTTTAATTTTATTTTATTAACCAAATGAGTTTAATTTTCATATATTTTTAAAATAATTTTAAAAATAATGACTTCATATATTTTTTTTGGAATGAAGATTATTTTTGAGAATTTAAAAAATATATAATTTTTGTGTGTTTTATTTCATCAAAATAATTTTTATATTTTAAAAATAATACTTTGAAAGCATAACTAAACATAGTAATTACTTTTTATTTATTTTAAATTTTTATTAAATATATTTAATATTGATCTTATTTTTAAAGAATGATATTAATTTTATAAAAATTAAAATTTTATATTAAAAATTATATATATTATGAAAATAAAATCAAAAAGATTAAAATAGTTTTTTATTTTTTATTAAAAACGTGATATAGAGAGAGTGTGATTTTAATTTTTTTTGGTTAGAAATGTGAGAGAGAGAGAGAGAGAGAGAGAGAGAGAGAGAGAGAGAGAGAGAGAGAGAGAGAGAGAGTGAGTGAGTGAGAGTGCTGCGTTGTGTCTGTGAGAAATGACAGAGAGAGAGAAAGGGGCAGATTGAGAGTGTGTGTGTGTGCAGTGAGCGTGTATGTTAGTGAGAGTATGTATTTTATTTTATTTTTTAAAGTAATCAATCTGAGCGGTTTATTTATTTGTAGTTGACGTGGCTCTATTTGAGGATTGAGGAGGACAACCGCATTTTTGAAAAGTAGGCTGGTAAGCATCCTATGGAGTCTAAGACAAATGTGGTGGAACATGCTTCAAAAACCAAGAAACGAAAGTCTTCTGGAGAAAGTTCATCACAAGGCTCTAAAGGGGGGATAATAAAAAGTACAAGTTTAATGGCAAATGTTACATTTATGACAAAGAGGGACATCGGGCCAAAGATTGCCGTAGCAAAGGCAAAAGTAAAAGAAGAACAAGCAAGAAGCCTACTCAAGCCCATATGACCGAAGTGGATAATATTTCCAATGGTGTAGATGATATCAATCTTTCTGCAGTTGTTTCCGAGGCAAATCTTGTTGGAAATCCTAAAGAATGGTGGGTGAACACTGGTGCTACTCGCCATATTTGTGCCGAGAAAAAGATGTTCACATCTTATTCTACAGTGGACAATGGTGAACAACTTTTTATGGGCAACTCCTCAACTTCCAAAGTTGAAGGACAAGGAAAGATTGTACTCAAGATGACATCTAGAAAGGAACTCACTCTCAACAATGTGCTGCATGTACCGGACATTGCAAAGAATCTTGTTTCCGAATCTCTGTTGAGTAAGAATGGATTTAGACTAATATTTGAGAGTGATAAATTTGTACTTACTAAGAATGGGATGTATGTAGAAAAATGTTACATGTCTGATGGCCTTTTCAAGTTAAATGTAATAACCATTGTACCCTCAGCTATTAATAATAATACATCTTTTTCTTACTTGCTTGAGTCTTTAAATTTATGGCATGGTAGACTAGGACATGTTAATTATGGATCTTTGCGTAAATTAATTAATATGGAATGTTTACCTAAATTTGGCATTGATTCAAATCATAAATGTGAAATTTGCGTAAAAGCAAAATTATCTAAAACTCCTTTTCATTCAATTGAAAGAAGTATGGAACCACTTGAATTAATTCATAGTGACATTTGTGATTTTAAATCAATTCAAACTAGAGGTGGGAAAAAGTATTTTATCGCTTTTATAGATGACTATACTAGATATAGTTATGTTTATTTAATTCGAACGAAGAATGAAGCTTTGGAAACTTTCATTCAATATAAGAATGAAGTTGAAAATCAACTTGGTAAGAAAATCAAGAAACTTAGAAGTGATAGAGGTGGTGAATATGAATCACCTTTTGGTGAAGTTTGTAAAAAACATGGAATATTTCATCAAACCACCGCTCCTTACTCACCTCAGCAAAATAGAATTGTTGAAAGGAAAAATAGGACTTTAAAAGAAAGGATGAATGCCATGTTAATAAGTTCTGGATTACCTCAGAACTTGTAGGGGGAAGCAATACTTTCTACTAATTATATACTCAATAAAGCACCCCGAAAGAAAGTGAATCAAACACCTTATGAATTGTGGCATGGAAGAGTACTATCCTACAAATACTTAAAAGTGTGGGGGTGTTTGGCTAAAGTGGCTATTCCTAGTCCTAAAAAGACTAAAATAGGTCCTAAGACTATTGATTACATTTTCATTGGTTATGCCAAGAATAGTAGTGCATATCAGTTTTTGATTCATAAATTAGAACATTCCGAAATGCATGTAAATATTATTATTGAGTCTCGGAATGCATCATTCTTTGAACATGTATTTCCAAATAAGACTGGACAGGAAACTAGTAACAATAAAAGATCTCATGATGTTATTACTAGTCATGATCAAGAACAAGAGTTAGATCAAAATGAGGAAGAGGAACCTAAGCATAGTAAACGTGCTAGAACCTCAAAATCTTTTGGTCCAGATTTCCTAACATTTTTGTTAGAAAATGAGCCTTTAACTTTTAAAGAGGCTATGTCCAATCCTGAAGCTCCTTTATGGAAAGAAGTTGTCAACAGTGAAGTTGAATCCATCTTGCAAAATCACACTTGGGAATTGGTGGATTTGTCACTAGGTTGTAAACCTCTTGGGTACAAGTGGATTTTTAAAAGAAAATTGAAAGCGGATGGATCAATAGACAAATATAAGGCAAGACTTGTGGTCAAATATTTTAGACAAAAAGAAGGTCTTGATTACTTTGACACATACTCACCGGTTACTAGAATAACATCCATTAGAATGCTAATTGCCATTGCATCTCTATACAATCTAGAAATTCATTAAATGGATGTTAAAACCGCTTTCTTAAATGGTGAGTTAAATGAAAAAATTTACATGGAACAACCAGAAGGTTTTTCTGTTCCAGGAAAAGAAAAGAAAGTGTGTAAATTGGTTAAATCATTATATGGTTTAAAACAAGCGCCAAAGCAATGGCATGAGAAATTTGACAAGGCAATGATGTCAAATGGATTTAAAATTAATGAGTGTGACAAATGTGTTTATATTAAAAACACAGACAACGGTTATATCATTGTATGTGTTTATGTAGATGATATGCTCATCATATGTAGTAATAATGACATGATTAAAACTACCAAGAAAATGTTGAATAAACATTTTGACATGAAGGACATGGGCATTGTTGATGTAATTCTTGGTATGAAAATTACCAAAACATCAGAAGGATATGCTTTGTCACAATCTCATTACATTGAGAAAATACTTAACAAATTCAGCAAAGATGATGATCATCTTGCTAGAACACCTGTAGATGTTAATTTGTTTCTATCTAAGAATGTACAGGAAAGTATTTCTCAATTAAAGTATGCCCAAATTATTGGAAGCTTAATGTACTTGATGAACTGCACTCGCCCAAATATAACTTATGCAGTAAGTAAATTAAGTAGATATACGAGTAATCCGGGAGTAGAACACTGGAAAACAATTATAAAGGTTCTAAGATATCTTCGATTTACTCGAAACATTAGGTTGAATTATACTAGATATCCAGCAGTACTTGAAGGTTACTGTGATACAAATTGGATATCGGATACTAGAGACTCGAAGTCCACCAGTGGGTATGTCTTTACTCTTGGTGGGGTGGCTGTATCTTGAAAATCTTCCAAACAGACTTGTATTGCTAGGTCCACTATGGAATCAGAATTCATAGCTTTAGACAAAACAGGGGAAGAGGCAGAATGGCTTCGCCACTTCCTTGAAGATATTCCAATATGGCCAAAACCGGTGCCTGCTATATGCATACATTGCGATAGTCAATCAGCAATAGGTAGAGCACAGAGTCATATGTATAACGGTAAGTCACGACACATTCGTCGTCGACATAACACCGTGAGACAACTACTCTCTAATGGAATTATTTCCATTGAATATGTGAAATCTAAAGACAACATACCAGATCCACTAACCAAAGAGTTAGCAAGAAAGTTAATTGAGAATTCATCGAGGGGAATGGGACTAAAGCCTATTAAATAAGAGTTACCACAACGGCAACCCAACCTAGTTGACTGGAGATCCCAAAATCTAGGTTCAAAGGGACAACCGAGTTGTGAATGACTCAGAAGGATCACTGGGGAGTCTAACTCCTACCCATTTCTTTGATGAAATTGTCACGACCCAAACCCGCCCCTAAAAGGTTGGCATCGTAACCGACCAGTAATCCTAGGTTACCACAGGCCTTACTGTACAAAACATAAATAATCGGGGCTCACGGAAGCGAAAACAAAACACTATAGTCCAAAGAGCTGTGCATTTATATGAACATACATTTACATGCCAAAAATGTTAATTTACCCACTACATTACATAACATGTGACTAAAAATTCATATACAAAACACATAGACACATGCCACTAATACCACTGAGACCAAAACTCATACGGCCTTCCAGGCCTAGCCCCAACTCGGAGGCACTCGAAACATCTGGTAGGCTCTCAAAACGGCGGCACGACCAAAACTCCGCCTAGGCTTGACTCCCAGCATGCTCACCTATAAATACATAAATACAAACAATAAGCTAAATCTCAGCAAGTAACATTAAAGTAAAGGGTTGGTGAACGAATTCCAACATTTCATAAATCCGTAATAAATCGATCATAATCATAATCATCATAGAACATACATAATGGCATACTCCATAGAACATAACATGTGTCGACTAACGACTAGAGTAACCGGTCCCGGACACCGATTAAACACATACCAAGATCTCGTAAACTGGTCATGGGCCTACATTTCCATGCCGTCCCCCATGACTCAAGCGCATGGGCCTGCACTTCTATGTCGTCCCCCACGACTTCAACTATCTATGGATGCCATACTAGATTCGCAAATCAGGACATTCGTTCACAGTTTAAAATCACATTTCAAAACATATCATATCATATAGTATTTCAAATACGTTGCATATCAACATAACTTTACAGAAATGTTACTCACAGTGGGTTTCCAAAACCGGTTGCACGGTCTTCACCTCTTGACCTGCAAATATCAACATTATAACACGTTTCCTTAACATATATCATCATCAAATCAAATTCATGCATTCTCTTAATGATGTTACCATCTCATAATCTCATTATCTCAACTTAGTTAAGGCTTAAGAATGCTCAAATTGCAATGTGGATGCCCAAAACAGGCATTGAAACATTTCCTGGAATTTCTCAAAAATAGGTCCCCGCTCGAGCGGCAAAACCTACGCTCGAGCGGACTACAACTGTGACAGAGATACTGGATATGCGAAATCACCGCTCGAGCGTCCAAACCCCCGCTCGAGCGGACTGTGAAAAGTCTGAGTGAAAACCAGTCCCATTTTCTGTCAAACCGTGGCCTCCATTTCTGCCAAAATCAACTTCTAAATGATGGAAAATGATAACAACCAAGTCCCAAAATACTTGAAACTTGCTTTAGACATTACAACTTCAAAACTAAACTCATATGCATCATATACAAGGTCAAACCATGAAGTGAAATAAAGAATCATGGCTATACATATAAAAGCTTCATTCCTTCAAATCCATGGAGGTTCTCCCTCAAATGAGCCAAACATGTGTAGAAACCATGATTCTAAACATGAATTCTATAATCTTATGCCATAATCTTGAGTTCCACATGCTTCATACCAAGGATCAACAACCAATTCCATGAAAATCTTACCTTAGATGGTGAATTGGAGAAGTTTAACTTGATTTTTCCCCTTTTTCTTCTTCTTTCCCTTACTTCCTTCTCTTCCCTGAATTCTCTCTCTCTCTCTCCCTTCCAGATTTTTCTTCTCTTTTCTTTTTGGTCTTGAGTCAAATGAGTCAAAAGACATCCATCCTTATCTATATATCATATAAACACATTTGTGCCAAAAACTCTTAAGCCAAACAAGGCCCTTATACTTGACTATAAACAATTATATCAAAACATTTGAGCCAAACAAGACTTACGAATCAGACGAAATTCAGTCCTCAATTTATTTTCCCGAATAGTTCTAAAAATTCCCGGTATCACACAGACGTGTTCAATTTCGTTTTCCGAACCCATTATAGTCTTCAATTAGTCCCGAAGTTGTAAACTCAACAGATATTTTTCCGATTCATACAGATATTCTTCAGTTAAATCATATAATCACATAATTAATTACGGATAATTGTGGCACATGTTTTGGGGTCATTACAGAAATAGTGATGTCTGCAACGTTTGAGGTTAAGTAAAATTTTAATGATTCTTATATCTAGGTAAACCTAGTGGAGTATGGCATGATACTTTTCATAAGAATCACCTATATAAGTGTGAACTGGGCCGGTTCTATGAGATTTGTGAAGGGCTACAATTCTCTAGAGCACTCATGAAAGACCAGGTTGTTCAGGGCCAAAATAAACACAATAGTGAGAACTAAACTGTATCTGGGGATATACTGTGTGAGTTCTATTGTCTTGGTTTACACAAACGGCTGAACAGTTCAAGACATCATGTTCACTGGTTAGCTAGTAAATCTGATAGTGTCTCACAAGGAAAGGTTCAAAGCCAAAAGCTACCTATCCTTTGCAGAATATTTCCAATTTCTGTACTCTCTGTAATTAGATCATGTTGGTGCATTTTCTCTCCGTTAAATTCCATTCATGTGGGTGTCACGACCCCAAACCCATCCCTATGGGTTTAGCACCGTAACCGGCCAGTAATCCGGGATTACCGAAGGCCTGCTTAACAGTAAGACGGTAAAACAGAGTACAGGGGCATGGCAGAAGCCAATACAGTAAATAAATAATGTCCAATGAGCTGTGACAGTCTGTATGCAACAAGACTTTTCATACATATATATAGGAACAGTACAAAACAGTATATACAACATTCACAGTCGATCAGAACAGGGACCAAGTCCCTCTTAGACAGTACAGTACAGTGCTATACAATAATACAAAACGGGTACAGAGATAGACGGGGAAAATTAAAACACTCCTAAGCCGTAGCTTGACAGGCTCGGAACCTCGCAGTGAGGCACATAGGTTGACTTGACAAAACTGGAGTTTACCCCGACGCTTCTAGCCGCGGTCTGGTGCCTATACACCTACAGTACAGGGACCAAGTCCCTCTTAGACAGTACAGTACAGTGCTATACAATAATACAAAACGGGTACAGAGATAGACGGGGGAAATTAAAACACCCCTAAGCCGTAGCTTGACAGGCTCGGAACCTCGCAGTGAGGCACATAGGTTGGCTTGACAAAACTGGAGTTTACCCCGACGCTTCTAGCCGCGGTCTGGTGCCTATACACCTACATATATATATGAGTAGTGAGCTAAAGCCTAGTGAATAACATAATGCGTAAAGAAGTTAAGAATAAATGTCCTTACAGTAATGAAAACAGTTCATTAAATCAGTATTTCAGTCATTCAGTGATATGTGGTACATCCATTAGCATAGCGGTACAGTAAACAGTAGGTCTTAAAAGACCGAACAGTAAATGATGGCCATCAATCGGTAAACGGTAGTGGTTCCAACAAGGGAACCGACAGAGATCTCTGTAACAGTAACAGTCAGTAACAGTAGTTGCTAAGGATGCCACAATACAGTTCAGAATATAGGACATACATTCATTCAATTAACAGTTTCAGTTCAGAAAGCAGTTCAGTTAAACAGTCAGAAATATTCACAGTTGAACATATCTTTACACAATTGTTACTCACAGAGTTCTGGGCTACAGTAAGCTAGAGCGTCTCCTCGGAAAGCCAACCCTACACAGTTTACAGATTGAACACACACTAAGCTACACAGTTGGGAAAGATAATAATGACTTAATCCCTAATTTGCCTTGGTGTGTTCTACATCTATATCCTCATTACGATGTCTTAAACTAGGCCTAAGAATGCCTAGGATGAAATGAGGATGCAAAGATACACTTTAAAAGCATTTTCAGAATTTTCAGAAAAACAGAGTCCCGCTCGAGCGTAGGTTACTCCGCTCGAGCGGACATGCAGACAAAGGTTCCTGCTCGAGCGGTCTGCAAAACATGACAAAAGTACTGGATGCTCAAAAATCACGCTCGATGGGCGCTCGATAGCCGCTCGAGCGCAAGACACAAGGTCCCGCTCGAGCATCCAATACCTCGCTCGAGCGGACTGCAAAACAGTGCAAGGTACTGGGAGCACGAATTTCCCGCTCGAATGCCACTCTCCCCGCTCAAGTGGGAGTCCAAAATCTGGAATTTCCAGATTTGAACTTCCAAGCTCAAATCAAGTACAAATGCATCAAAATCAATTCCTTTGGGCCCATTTCTTGGAAAACACTTGTAGATACATAGAATAACATGATTCAAAGCTCAATTTGTAAAATCAAGGCCCAAGGGAAGATCAATTAAATACATTTTCAAACCAATTTTCATGAACATGATTCCAACATGACATGCATGAAAATTAAACCATTTTAAAGCTTCAATACATGCTCTAATGAGCCAAATCTTTCAAAAACATGATGGTTTCATGAACCTTAGCTAGAACTTGTACATGCATGCAACAATTATCCATGAAATCAGCTTAAACTCAATAATACCAACATGCATGCGAGGAATGAGTTCCAATTCAACATTTTTATACTAAGACATGACTTAGCTCTCTAGAGGCTCAAGAACCATGCAAGAACAATCTCAAAATACATCAATAAAAAGGTGAAATCCTTACCTAAGTCTTGAATTATAAGGTGTAGGAGCTCAAATTCACAATTATCTTCTAAAATCTCCAAGTCTACAAGCAACTATCAAGGAGGAACTCACTTTCTCTCACTCTAACTCTCTTGGTCGGCAAGAACAAGGGAAATGAGCTGAGCAAATATTTGATCTAGGTGTAATGAGGCTCAAAGGTGGTCTTGGATAGTGGCCACTCACAATGGCAAAATAGTAATTAAGTCAACAATACAATTTAACCCATTTTAATCTAATTTAATCATACCAAATCACTTTTTAACTACATATGCCATAAAATCACATAAATTATGATGGTCCTAAAACATCAATCAATTTCTGGTTCGGCCGCCGATAAGGCCTTCAATTCGCAATTTAAACAGAAAACATGAACAGATAATTAAACAGTCAAACAGATAGACATGCAAATAAACAGATATACTCGATCAATTCAATTCCAGATTTCAGTCAGTTGGTTCAGTATTTCGATTACTTTAGTTACCAATCATAATCAGTCTCGGTTTAACAGTAATCAGTGGTTATTCGGTAAACAATGGTGAGGGTTATTACAGTGGGGGATTGTTGGAAAAATGGTTTAATATAGGCATATTTTTTAGCCCAAATTTGAGTGGGCCTCAAACGTATTTTGGGGTGGGTCCGAAGAGGTGAAGTGTTCCTTGCCGCGTGGCAAGTCACACGGTGAAGACGGAACGTCAAAACCATTTATGAGTGAATGGGAAGTTGACGTCGTTTTCGGGTCTAACATTAATTTTTTAGATAAAATTCATTTGAATTTTTTCAATAAAAAAATTATTGTGGGAATTTAATTTAATTCTAAATTCAAATTTTGGGTTCCTAAGTGGTTTTCCAAAGTTTGTACCTCTTTCTTTATTTATTAAACTATTCAAATTGTTTAATATATATATATTTAATTAGTTTAATATATATATATATATCTCAATAGTTCCTTTGACTATTCCACCAACGGTACAATTTTCAGACAATTTGAAAAAATGTTCCAAGATGCAAACGGACAGATTCGGTTTTATAAACGGCAATGAATTTGTTTGAAATTTCAAAAAGTATCTGTTAACACTTGTTGCACCTGTTCAGTCTAACAGCACCTGTTCGGGGCTGTGTAATTTTGCCTATAAATACAGCCATGATTCCAGCAGTCTAGACACCCGAAATTCAGTCTAAAATTGTCTCACTGCTGTCCAGATTTTATTGTGGGCATTTTCTTCATTCTAGTTTTAGGAAAAAATCAAAGAGAGTATAGAACACAAGGTTTGGTTCGCCGTATAAATTTGTTTGGTGTGCTACAACAATTTTGTGAAGATCATTGTATCCTAGAAGATAGACGCCACTCAACCGTAAGCACCGTAGCAAGGCGAATTTGTCTTAAGGACAAAGTGTCACACACTCGACTTGGTCTTTTAGTTTTTAATTCGGTTCGATAAATAAATTGGGTATGTTATTTATTTATTTTGTTTGAATTAGTTTCAATTTATTTTATTTACACAAAAGATTGTTCCAACAATAATATAATACAACATTTTATTAGGTTGTGTACTATAGGTTTACCCTTTACACATAATTGTATTATGATATATTTGTTATTGTTAGGTTTTATTCTTGGCAATCCCGTTTGACAAGGATTTCTATAAGAAGTTGATTTTCTTCCAAAACTAGGATTACTTTTGGATTTCTATAAGTAATTGGATTTCTTCCAAAACTAGGATTACTTTGATTTTCTATAAGTAGTTGGTTTTCTCCCAAAACCAGACTAATTCCTCCAGATCTTCTTTTTGGTTCTTAAGGTTTATATCTGGGAATATTTTGTTAGTTTTCTTTGATATTTTATTGAGTATTCAACTCATGGTTTAAAGAGAGTACATCAAAGGTTTTGTTTGTTATATACAAGAAAGAGAGAGTTGTTCTTCGGTGGATTCTGAAGAATTCGAGTATGAAGCTTCGGTGGATTCTGGAGTGGCTCATCGTAAAGACAATTCTGAGGTGAAGACGGGGTTGGAAGAGGTACATAGAGGTTGGTTCAATTAGGCGTGGATTCGCTAGGTAATTGAGAGTATACCTGTGTAATTCCTTTAAATCTTCTTAGTGGATTGTTTTGTGGCTGTTGCCCGTGGTTTTTTAATCACAGTTGGAGGTGTCCAATTGTGGTTTTTCCACGTAAAATCGTTGTGTCGATTTGTCTTTTATTGTTTGATTGGGATTGTTATATTCTGCTTAAAATTGGTACATAATCACAAATCAACATCTAGGGTTTTTAGATTTTTCAATTGGTATCAGAGCAGGTCGTTCTATTTTTTTTCAAAAAAATTCTTTTAAAACGAGATCTTGTTTGATTTGTGATAATGGATTCAATTCGTGAGGGAAATTCTATGGTTCGACCACTCCTACTTGACGAATCCTCGAGGAGTGAAGATGAAGAACTTCAGCAAGTATATCAAAAGTTGTATAAAGAGTCTCTTAACTTATTCAAATTGAATGACAAACTCACAAAGAAACTCAAAACATGTGAAAGTGAGAATGTCAAGTTACAAAAAGAGATTTCCGAGGCTAGGAATGATGCCCTTAAGATTTCTAATAATCGACAAGCTCTTTGTGCAAAACTCTTGACTTGTGAGATAGAGAGGAATGAGCTACAGCAAATTTATGCAACATATGAAGAAAAGATTGAAACTCTCGAGATGTCTCAAGTTGCTTTGGAAGAACTAATGATCAAGAAAGAGGAAGAACTCAAGTGTGCTATGGCAACCATTGGTCTTTGGAATAGAAAATCAAAGACTTTGGACAATATCATTGGGTCTCAACAAATTTGTTCTGACAAGAGTGGCATTGGCTTTGGTGATAACAAAGAGCAAAAACAGAGTGCATATACATCTCATGATACAAGAACTCAAGGAAAAGGAGAACAAAAAATTCAACATGAGGATGGACTTCTCAAACTTCCTAAAGTTGGTAAGGTAAAAGAAAAAAAGGTACACCCTGTACATCCTGTTTTTATTTGTCATCATTGTGGTATGCATGGTCATATTCGCCCTTATTGTTATAAGTTGCATGGGAGAGTGTATTTGCCTAGACCTATGAATAGGAAGTTAGAAACCATGTCAAGACGGGTTCTCATTGAAAGGGAAGGGAACCATAACGTCAAGACACCACCCAAAAACCGCAATGCTCACAACTTTGTTTATACTAAAGCGGTTTGGGTGAGAAAACTTGACTTGTGTTAATCTGTTTATTTGTTTTAGTTTTTGGGTTTATGTGTGCTTGTTCGTTTTCTGACTTGTTTTGTTTTAAAAAAAAAATGTGTGCATGTTCGTTTTTTTGTCTTGCTTTGGTTAAGAAAAAAAAAAATCCAAAAAGATTTTCTTAGTATGGTTTTGCAAGCTTGAAATTTTTGAGTGGTCCTTGGTGCATATTGGAATTGATAAGAATATCCATTACATGTTGATATGTGTGTGCTTTCTATGGTCCTTACTCATTTTGGAGTGTGTGTTTTTTGATTAGTATATCTCATTCTGTATACACTCTTGGATTAGCAAATATCGGAGCCTTCTGCCTTAGTGATCTGTTTTTTCTATGGACTTCTGACATTGCATCTTTTGCTTTTCTAGAGGAATTGACCTATACTAGCATATCATGGGTGATGTTGAGTCTCTTAACCACCTTCCATCTTTTTGCATCTCTATGGCTTTCCCCTCTGTTCTTTGTAGTCCAAGCATGAGGAAAAGGTCACCTCAGAGTCACCAACCAGGCTATCCTTTTTATATCCATGCTTCTCTGGTTCGGTTTCCATACTCTTGAGCGTGTTAGCCGCCAATGAGTGTGCAAAAGAAAGAAAAGAAAAAAATGTGCAAAAGAAAGAAAATAAAAAAAAATATGAAAATAAAAAAAAGGGATTCATTGATTGAGGGGGAGCCTCCGCTATTACTCAACAAATACCCCTTGATGCCTAGTGGTTTGACTTTCCTTTGTTGTGCTTAGATTCTCTTGTCTGAAGTTCAACTTTCAGATCACTACTAGGATTGAATCTAGTGTTTGTCGAACTCCAAGAGTCACACACACACTTTTATCATGGGATCTATGCTTTTCACATAATGCATCACTTTCTTTTATGAGGAATCTTCTAAAGGCTGCTATGCACATTGTGTTTTCTTGTAGTAGTGCTTCTTGGATAATCTTGTGTGTTTCAAGGTACAAATCAGAAATTCCTTATTTGCTGCACCATATTATTTTTTGTTGTTTTCTTCTTGTTCATTGTTTTTAGTAACGGGGAGTTTGGTTTATCATTACAAGAGTTTGTTAGTATGAACACTTTGTTTTGTTTGGTAAGGGAGATTGGCTTTAGTTGTTTTGCATGTTGCTATGCACTGTTTGCTTATTATTTCCTTCTTGCATGCTCCTGATATTTACATCATCATATCATTGCTTGTGTGGTTTATGATATGGCTTTAGTTGATTGCGCTTCCTTTGTCAATTCGTGACAAAAAATGGGGAGTATGTGTCTTAGTTTTCAGGTTTTCATGCTACATGTTCTTAAAGTTTTCAGGTTTTCATATTACATGTTCTTAAAATCTCCAAGTCGCATCTATTCATGTTTTCCATCTCATGCTTCAAATGCTTCAAGATAATCTAGCCATATGTTTATTGCTTTTTCATATACTCTTGTGAGATTAATAGTTGTTTTGGAGATTGTGGCACTAATAGCTGTTTTGCAGATCTTAATATTGAGAAAGAAGTTTGTGTTTGTTGGTTGTAATGGGTTGGGGTGATTAGGATTTTATTTGTTAGGTGTGTTTTGTCACGGCATTGCCAAAGGGGGAGATTGTTAGGTTTTATTATTGGCAATCCCGTTTGACAAGGATTTCTTTAAGAAGTTCATTTTCTTTCAAAACTAGGATTACTTTTGGATTTCTATAAGTAATTGGATTTCCTCCAAAATTAGCTCCAAAATTAGGATTACTTTGGATTTTCTATAAGTAGTTGGTTTTCTCCCAAAACTAGAGTAATTTCTCCAGATCTTCTTTTTGGTTCTTAAGGTTTATATCTGGGGATATTTTGTTAGTTTTCTTTGATATTTTATTGAGTATTCAACTCATGGTTTAAAGAGAGTACATCAAAGGTTTTGTTTGTTATATACAAAAGAGAGAGCGAGTTGTTCTTCGGTGGATTCTGAAGAATTCGAGCCTGAAACTTCGGTGGATTTTGGAGTGGCTCATCGTAAAAACAATTCCGAGGTGAAGACGGGGTTGGAAGAGGCATATAAAGGTTGGTTCAATTATGTGTGGATTCGCTAGGTAATTGAGAGTATACTTGTGTAATTCCTTTAAATCTTCTTAGTGGATTGTTTTGTGGCTGTTGCCCGTGGTTTTTTAATCACAGTTGGAGGTATCCAATTGTAATTTTTTCACGTAAAATCGTTGTGTCGATTTGTCTTTTATTGTTTGATTAGGATTGTTATATTCTGCTTTAAATTGGTACATAATCACAAATCAACTTCTAGGGTTTCTAGATTTTTCAATTGGTATCAGAGCATTGCCAAAGGGGGAGATTGTTAGGTTTTATTCTTGGCAATCCCGTTTAACAAGGATTTCTATAAAAAGTTGATTTTCTTCCAAAACTATGATTACTTTTAGATTTCTATTAGTAATTGGATTTCTTCCAAAACTAGGATTACTTTGGTTTTCTATAAGTAGTTGGTTTTCTCCCAAAACAAGACTAATTCCTCCAGATCTTCTTTTTGGTTCTTAAGATTTATATCTGGGGATATTTTGTTAGTTTTCTTTGATGTTTTATTGAGTATTCAACTCATGGTTTAAAGAGAGTATATCAAAGATTTTGTTTGTTATATACAAAAGAGAGAGAGTTGTTCTTCGGTGGATTCTGAAGAATTCGAGCATGAAGCTTCGGTGGATTCTGGAGTGGCTCATCGTAAAGACAATTCCGAGGTGAAGACGGGGTTGGAAGAGGCACATAGAGGTTGGTTCAATTAGGCGTGGATTCGCCAGGTAATTGAGAGTATACTTGTGTAATTCCTTTAAATCTTCTTAGTGGATTGTTTTGTGACTGTTGCCCGTGGTTTTTTAATCACAGTTGGAAGTGTCCAATTGTGGTTTTTCCACGTAAAATCGTGGTGTCGATTTCTCTTTTATTGTTTGATTGGGATTGTTATATTCTGCTTAAAATTAGTACATAATCACAAATCAACATTTAGGGTTTTTAGATTTTTCAGTTATATCCATTTGTGAGATGGTTTTTATGTTTTCAAGTGATTTGAACCATAATAGGACCATCTTTTCCATTTTTTTTTGTTTATACACGCTATCTATCTTTGATTGCAACTATTATCGTGCATTAATCATGCATTTCTCTCAGCCTTTTGGAGGTCCCCCGCAACTGCTCAAAACCAAACTGTCCAACTCTGTGATTTTGCTAATTAATGATCCTTTGGTAGAGTAATACATTTGTTTTGGTAAAATAATTCATATATTCTGTTTTCCTACTTATTTGGATAGAGTTTGGATGGAGGTTCTTATATATATCTCTTTAATTTCTTTCACTCAGTGCTCGAGGCAGTACATGAGATCCAAGAAACTAGAATTGTTGATAGTGAGATCCAAGAAACTAGAATTGTTGATAGTGATCTTGAGGTACGTTATTGGGAAAATAGCAGCAGTGGTACGGGAAAAAAATTATAAAATTATGAAAAAGTATAATATTTTAATTATTAAAGTGTATAAATTTTATAATTGATTTATAATTTTTTTTTTTCTATCCCTATTGTGTTGTTATTTCCCCTACATTATTTGGTCCATTCCATGCATATTTTTGTTTGTTTGTGTAATATGCTCTTTGCTAAGGTACTTTCTCAAAAAATAATAATGATAATAAATAAATAAATAACAACAGCAGACCACGGAGAATTTTTACATAAATTCATCTATTTTATTTGGCAGTTAAGATGTTGAAAGTACAATTATGGCAGTTAGATAATTAAAATTAAGATAAATTATAAATATACCTACCAAATTTGCTTAAAATAAAAATTGCTTCTTATAGTTTAAAAAATTATAAATACTCCTTTGTAAGAATTTTTTATTTAACATAATTTACCAAAAAAATAAAATTCGTAAATACTCTTCTCTACAATAATAAAAATTACTTGAATTATTAATTGAAATATATTTATAATATGATTAAAAACTGTTAATTGACTTGATAATCTATTAATAGAAATGATAATTTGTTATGAAATTAAAAAATTTAAGAGTTAGAATGTAATTTCTAAAACTATAAGGAATCATTCGTATTTTAAACAAATCTTAAGTGGTATATTTATAATTTATCCTCAAAATTAAGTTTGAAATGAAATTCTTTTCCATATTAGTTTCCCCATAATCCTCTATAAAGGATTAACAATGCATCAAAAAGAAAAGACGAATGGAGAGAGGTGAGAGCAATACATATACTTTATATATCAATAGCCCAAGTTAGTGAAGTGACTTTTAACAACAAAGATTATTAGTTCTTATACTATGCCGATTAGGGAAATATATATATATACAAAAAAAATCAAAAAAATAAAGTGCACTTGTCGCAACCTTAATTTTGAGACAGATTTTCTTTTCACCTATGGTTTGTTAACTAGGAAAATTATGGCAGCAATGGTCATAGCTGAATTGCGAATATTATCAATAAATATGTAATAAATTAAAAATTAATATATATTTTATTACATTATAAATAAAATTGTAAATAAGACTCTCAAACATTTTGGGTGTGTTTCGTTTGTGTTTGTAGAGTAGTTTTTTAGATAAAAAGTACGAAACTTGTTTGGTTTGTCTTTTTTCAGAAATGGTTTTGGAAAATTATTTTGGGAGAGAGAATTTTAAAAAAAAAAAGTGATTGATTTAATGTATATGAGAGAGAGTGATTTTATAAAATAGGTAACCAAACAAAATTTTGAGACTTTTTTTCGAAAAAATTTGTTTGATTTGATTAGTTTTGAAAATTTGTTTGTAGAGAATTTTTCTCAAAAATTTTTCTAAGCCTCCGTTTGGGAAGTGGGTTGGCTTTTTGACTTTTTTGGCTATTTGAGCCTGGGGCTCAAAAGCTTGGTTTGGGAACGACTTTTTGAGTTTTTTGGCTTTTTGGCTTTTTGGTGAGGCGTCATCCTGTTAAATTACCAACTGACGCACCTACTAACTGAACTTGCACATTTGCAAAGTCATACCGAAGCATGTCTCGAATAAACCCCCATCGATTTTTCCAGGCACCGAAAATACGTTCCACCACACTGCGTAAGGACGAGTGCACTTTGTTAAATAATTCCCTTGGCGTGTTTGCCGTCCTGTTCCGTGCAATACGTCGAATTTCTTGTTGGTGGTAACGGTGCCCTTTGAATGGTGCTAAGTAACCTGTCCGGTTTGGATAACCAGAATCGACAAGATAATATTTTCCTGCAGACATGACAACAATGTATGACACCAAAAATTTATATCTGTGCCCACTAAATCCACAACCATCGGCATGTGTTACCTTCGTTAGGATGTGGGAATGGGACATTGTCATTTGTTAGTATCTCGTTGAATATGCGACTATCATGCATACTTCCTTCCCATCCGCACGAAATAAATATGAAACACATGTCGAAATCGACTGCGGCCATGATATTTTGCATGTGACAGTATTTCCTACCGAAATATGTTACTGCATCTGACCCGGTAACCCATGCACTTACATGTGTTCCGTCTATTGCGCCAATGCAGTCCTGCAAACAACCCAATTATTTTGTTGCTTATTAGGGTATACGATGTTTTGTTTTTTCCATACGTCACGTCCAGTTAATAATAAAAACAAAATAACTGACACTCTTTATGTATATGTGAATAATGTATTTCGGTAGTACCTTGAACAGTAGGTATTTCCGTCTAGACCGCTCGTATGGATGTATACGATGTTGATTGTATGTGGGCCGGCAATGAACAACAGTGAACTCCTTCATGGAAGTTAATACGTTATGCACGTGACGAGACACAGTCTCCCCCGAATGTTGGAACCGTTCTTGGATTTCCCGATTTTGCTTCCCTTTCAACACATGGATAAATATTGCAACGCTTTCTTCAACAGCTAAACCATGTGGACATTGCGGGACTTGTAACCCAAAATCATTTACTAATGTCTGACACAGGGCGACAAAAACTTCCTTCGGCATGGACACGTTTTCCTCAAATCGGCCCATATGGCCCACATATAGTTCGGATATCCATGCATTCCCGGTCAGTATAAAAGTGCGACATGGCGTTCTAGCCATGTGTTTTTGGTACCACTCTGTCGCATACTGGCATGCTTGTAGAAATGTACAGTTGTGTTCTTGTTGCACCTGGACCGCCATTTGATTAAGCATTTCCGTTATTCCGTCATTATTGCTTCCATCCCAAGGATTCATTACGTCTTCGTTGATGCGAAACCTACAAGAGTCGCACTGTTTCAATCAGTTTGCTTTCCCTTCATCGAGTCAATAAATTTGAAAATGTGCAATTACAAAATTCAAAATGTTGATAATAATTTAAGGACTGCTAAACTTGTAGATTTTTCACACATAATGATATGAAAAATGGAAAAATTGTAAACCTGCTAAACTTGAATTTACAGGGGGACTATGGTGGTAACAACCACAAAAGTTGACGTCAAATATGAAACTAACAGCGAACTTTGCAAAATATAAACATACACAAAGCTAGCAAGCAAATCCGTTGTTGCCTTTCTCGAAAATATCCATACATTTAATTTGAACAGAAGCATCCCATTCATTTCTCAGAAAGCGTGCACAACCATGCTTCCATTGTGTCAACCCATGCACTGAACTAAAAGTTTTGGAAACCATAGGTAGCAAGAAAAAACAAAAATGAAAGGAAAAAAAAAACATGCACACACAACCATCCTGTTTTAATACAGTGCCAACAAATTAATAAGTAAAAGTTTTTAGAATGCAAGAGAAGGAAAGGCATCTTCAACACTCGTAACACCGATACATCACACCGGCGAGCCCTGAACAGATTTGCGAAAGACGCCGACACAGTACACTGGAGCTGTTTCTGGGTAAGCCACCCTATGATAAAGTCGTCATCAGGCTGGCACATCATCACCTCTCGCAAATCGGCGTTATCCATAAGTGTCGAGGCGAAGTGGAATAACGACGTACCAACCAGCGATGTAATACCTGTTAGGCGATGCATGCACTCCGAAATAGTAAACAGCGATTCGTTGCCTCTGAGGTGCCTCACCGTAACCTATTGATTCTTCGTTCGCACCACATCTGTCAGAGTGTTCATGCTTTCCGCAATAACTGACGCTCCACTTGTTGCCTTCTTGGACTTTGAAACACTGCTTGATGGTGTCTTTCTCTTTTTTCCTTTTTCAATCGGAACATGCTCCAGTGAAGAATCTGAATCCACGTCCTGCACTCCTGCGGGTATCGGAACAGCAAATGGCTGGGCTCCCAAACTGTGCACTGAATCAGATGAGTCATCAGCAGCTTCAGGAAGTTTCTCGCCCGGGGTCCAATGGTGCTTACCAGTAGCTGATGCCCCCATGAAGACGGTCTCCATCAACTCACGATGTTCCAAGGTTTTTTTCCTAAACTTGGCACACTCCTTGTTTATCTGTTGAAATAGAGATATATGAAAGAGAATGACATTACATTTCATATAATTAATTAAAATTTAACTACAAAAGCAAAAAATGTACTGGTAAATGACACATATGAAACATAAGAGTACATGTACTTATCGATTCCATCTTGTCCCACCACTCCTCAGGTGCCTGAAACATACCGGCACAGTCAAACCCTATCCCTAACACTTCTTTGCTTGAATCCATCAACTTTGTCCACGCTTGCCAGTCTTTTTTCAAACGCATGTACTTATTCTTCAACTGTTTGAGTCCATATTTTCTTCCTGTTTTTCTCTCAAATTTTCGTGCCAAGGACTTGTACCCTGCTTGGCTGAGGACTAGGAATGGGCAATTACCTTTAGTTATCTCATTTGCAATCAACTGCAGGAAAACTCGGATTGAGGCACTGTCTCATGTGGCGTTGTGGCTTAAATGATTATGTGTATCTTCAAGATTGCTTGACTTGTCAGTGACAATGCCTTTGCTTTTGGATTGGATACGCAGAGAAGTACGTATGGAAGCCATTACTAATGTACGGTTACAAAAAATTACCATCACACATACGGTTGTTATATACAAACTCATAAGCCATTACACATTAATAACAAATAAACAGAGAGATAGGATGCTAAATTACCCAGCATATAACCTTTGCACATTAATTTTATACTACCACAGGTTCCATGGAAGTTAGTAGTGCACATAGTTATGATAGTCATTAATACGTCTACCGTTTCAAAGTGGAGGAAGCCTGTGGCAGCTTAAAGTCATACTATTGTACATACTACCAATAAACAACCAACATAGTAATGTGTTTGTACATACTGAAACATCGTAACGTTGCTTACATACGGAACAACAAAACGACAACGACAATGCATAGCACATACACGATGGTCTTAAGGACACGCAAGGATTGTTGAATGTCTATGACATCAGCCCGCAATTGCATGACAAATTCATCCCTGGGTGACGCATAGTCTTGGTTATCTCGCCTGGGTTCATCGCACCAACCAATCCAACTGACACAGGGCTGATGAGTGCAAATTATGGAACTATTAGTTTCATGGGTTGTTAAAGAAGGACAATTATGACCTAAAAGAATGGGTCACTCACCAAAGGACGGAGACATGCAAAGTAGGGATGCTCTGGATTTTTGGTGGACCTGGAAATCTTAACAACACAGGGGCCATGTCCATAGGCACACATTCGTGGCCATGTACTGGAAGTTGCAGTAGAGATAAACGAAGCCATGCTACGCCATGACAACAATAGGCATTTTTTATTAATTTACATGAATCAACAACAAAACGTACAAACAGAAACGGTATTTAATTTTTGATTCCGATCATGGACATTGAATTATGATAAGGGTATTGTGCATCTTCAATCAGTAGTATATTGGTAGGAGTAGTTACCGACCCATATGCACTTGCACAGAGTTATGTTGTAACCATGGCATTTTATTATAATTATGCACATTATTATTACTATACTAGTAAAATATGTTTTATTATTGTCAGTTGTTTGACTCAAGTGTTTGGCAATACTGAAAAAATATATATAACATGCAAGATTGAACTTAATTTTAAACACATTAGAGATGAAAGTATAACAGAATTGACATGCACATGAAAAATGGACATACTTGTTTGGTAATAAAATTTCGTAACATAAACTTGTGATTTCATGACAAGTCAATAGGTATTTCACAGAATCAGACATGCATTCGCAGTGGTCATTCACAATTGTAGACAAGCCCGCGGGGGACCTCGGCTACAGTTCGGACTCCCCCTTTTTTTTATTTGTTGCGGTTCGTAATCTGAACCAAAGAGTCCAACTCTGGCAAATCGTTTTGAGAAAAAAACAGATTTTGAAAAGAAGTGCCAAACATGGACTGCTTTGCCAGATACAGAGTCGCCACCTAAATATTTTTAAAATGGGAAATTTAGGAAACCCTGACTCGGTGCCGAAGGCCACGTGTCCGTCATCACCAAAGTTGTCTTGGCTCGGGAGCTTGGGTACGATCGGGGAAGGTCAGCTATGAGCACCCCCTTTCGCCCGGTCTGAAGACCGGCATCTACTAACCATGATATCCGATTTTGAAAACTTTATGTGCTCTTGTTCCAGTTATTAGCCTAGAATTACTATGTTATGCGCACAGCAAACAAGTATATACTAGATTGCCTAATTTGGAAACAAGCATTGCATATCCGTTTGTTTTGAAAATGCTTTAGAATTTGCTACTCGCAAGTAGGCTAAAACACGGATTTCAACGAGTTTTTCCAACTCAAACAATCCAACTTTCACCCACAGGTAATCAAGCAGTTTATCACATAAGCATCTAGCCACATGGTAAGCATACTGTCATGTTAACATTCACACGCATGTGGTATGCTAAAGCATAAAAGCTTACCTAGTACTCCGTGCCAAAACAGAAACTAGTTAGTAATCATGCATGATCCTAGTTCATGTTAAAAATGGCTAATGTATCACATACAGAATGTCACTAAAATAGGCTCGGCTAATCTACAATGACATGTGAAATGCTACAACTAACATGTATTCAATTTGGAATTGAAATACAAATGCAGTTAGAATGATGCGCTGAGCCCGATGCATGCAAGACAAATGTATGGATGCACGCATGCATAGCATAAGGTATGCTAATTTAAATATGCCCTAATACTAACCATCAAAAGCAAGTAAGTAAAAGGGAGAAAGAAGTGGGGGTTGGAAGACATACACACACTCACCCACACTTATTACAAATTTGCCCTCGCTCGGAGAGACCAAAAGAATAATACAGTCCGAATAACGAATTAACTACTCTAGCTAATTAAATTATTACAGACCAATTAAATTAATTAATCAAATTAATTAATCTAATTAAAGCAGTAAACCGCCTCGGGAAGAGGGCCCAATGCAACGCATGCTCGGTTTCGCTCAGAAAGTCACTGCCATGCATAGTCTGCCTCTGTTTTCCCTGCTCTGCCTCTCTGAAGACTGCCAAAGTCTCAAGGATGCCTCTCTGGATACTGGGAATCACCACCGGCTGAGTAGAATTACCACCGGCAGTGAATTGTGGTCACCGGCACAAAATGAATCCATCGGCTGGTGATTTACTGCCGGTCGGCAATGTATACTGCCGGTCGGCAAAGAATGCCTGCAGAACCTGCAACTCACAGCAGCAGAGGACAGAACTTGCATGGCAATACAATTCAAGCAATGTATGCACCAACCAAGCTCCTTATCATGTGTATGACTCAAAGGGGCATGGTCCTTGGTTCTCGGACCACCAATCGCGCATTTCCATGCATGATGGCCCAAGAGCACCAAGTTGTGCATGTTGATTTCAAATGTAATGCAAACCAAACAAATGAAAGCCCAACCTCTATCATGCTCAATCAAGAGGCAAGGGATGCATGCCAAATGCAACCTAAGCATGTGAGCTAAGCATGCAACATGAGCATGGAGGCAAGTATGCAAATATGCAATATGTACTAGGCACACAACCTAAGCTAACAAGCATGCAAGGCATGGAATAAGGCAACAACATTTGAGCAACATGCCAAGCATGGATTTAAACTAATTTGGGCAGCTCTATACTAGGCCCAAAACAGTGGCCAAGTGCCATGGAAATGAAGGCCAAAGCACATACAAACATGCATGCACACATGGTCCAACACTTAGGCACAAGGAAGCAACTTTTAAGCACACCTAAAAGAAGACAAACATGGGTATATGGCATGCATTATAAGCTTTGAAATCATGTCATAGATGGTGCCAAACCAAGTAAGCAAAACAAGCAAAGCATGCATAGAAGCTTGGAATTAGCCCAAGGAATTAAACCATGATCATATGACACATGAAGCAAATGATCAAAGTGAATCAAAACAGTCCCAAATCATGTCAAAGTAAGCCCCAAACACCACTTAGATGACATCTAAATGACCTACACATGGAAGCATACACAAATGTCTAAACATGGAGCATGAAACACCAACCTTATAAAGCATTAAAGGGGCATCAAATGCAAGCATACGAGCATGGAGCAAGGACTGAAATATCATAACTAATGGTGCCAAACCACTGAAATGATGCAAATAGAACATGGTAGAGGAGCCAACACTCAAGGCATACAAGCTAGATTGCATGGTAGCTATACAAAGCAAGCCATGGATGACCCAAACAACCAAAATCAGACCTAAATCATGCCAAAATATGCATAAAAACTTCACAAAGCTAAGCCAAAATCATGCTAGAAACAAGGCTCGAAACACAAAGCATGTTAAGGCAATTTCATGGCATTACAAGACAAGTATGCTAAGCATGCATGGTGTGTCTAAACCAAGTAAAAATAGAGGTAATACATGGCAAAATATTACCAAATAACACTTAAGACATGGCCAACATGCACTTAAAAATGGTGCTCACACATGAGGCTAAAATGGGACTTTTTGAAGACAACAAGGAGAGGGGATGGCCCTCTCCTTCTTAGGACCTTAAACCACCATCCTCACCACTGAAATCCCTCAAGATTTCAGTGGTGAGGAGGCCCAAACAAGGTGGTCCCGAAACTCACCAAAAATAGCACAAAATGGGGCCAAACAAGGCCTAAGAGGGGGTAAACGACCCCAAACACAAAAGTATCCTTAATGAAGTATCTTAAACACAAAAAAACAGAACTTTTTTATGTTATACACAAAGCTCAAAACCGCAAGCAAGACAGGCTAAAATCTGGTGCAAAAACGGGGAATAAAAGAGGGTTAGATGCTCACCCTTGTAGACCAACGGGGACAGCAGCCTCTTGGATCAAAAACCAGTCCCTTAGCCTCTGAAAATGGCCTCCAAGCTCCTTAGGTTGATGATGGAGGTGTTAGGATAGGAGTTGTGGTGCAAAGGGGCCAAGTATCACTCACTTTGGAGCACTCTAACACATACAAATGTAGAGAGAGAGAGAGAGATATAGAGAGAGAGTGATATATATTCTATATATATCAGATTTTTCTAACCCTTGAAATGGAAGGAGAAGCCTTTCTTATATAGACAAGGCAAAGGCTCCAAGCTTCTAAGAGAAGCTAACATAAAAAGGGTCAAAGGGGTCAAGCTTCTAAGGGAAGCTAAGCAAAGGAGTCAAGCTTCTCTTAGAAGCTTGATCAAAAGGTGCAAGCTTCTCTTGGAAGCTAGAAAGGTGCAAGCTTCTCTTGGAAGCTAGAAAGGCCAAGCTTCTTGGAGAAGCTAAAAAAGGGTCAAGCTTCTTGGAGAAGCTAGAGTAAAGGGTTCAAGCTTCTTGGAGAAGCTAAACCAAAGGTGCAAAAGGTTCAAGCTTCTTGGAGAAGCTAAACCAAGGGTTCAAAAGGTTCAAGCTTCCTCAAAAAGCTAGAATCAAGGGTTCAAAAGGGTCAAGCTTCATCAAGAAGCTAAAACAGGGGGTTCAAAAGGTTCAACCCCCCTCAAGAAGAGGTCTCGGCCAGAAAAAGAGTCAATCGGCCAGATAAAGATGGCCGACCGACCAAACATAGTGCCGACCGGCCAAATATATGGCCGATGGCAACAAAACACTGGCCGGTGGCCTCTAGCCATGGCCGGTGATGTGTGAGGATGTCTCACAAGCCACCCACTGCCCCTCAAAAGCAAAACTCAAATGTTTGGTGCAAAACCAAACACAAAACAGTCGAGTCGGGAGATCCTGAGGCAAGGCGCGTAGCCGAGACCTCCGGGAACTCGAGACGAACACAAACATGGATGATCACCGGGTGTTCAAACGGTGACGTCCAAGTCTTGAGGATGGTCAAAAATGGGGTGTCTACACAATACGAACAGCAACTGGGTAGAGACTAGCTGTGGAATTTATGTATACATGAATTTGATAAATAAGAATTCATTCAGGTACTGAATTCGTAACATTCGAAATGCATTGACAATAATCAGAGTGTTTCATCAGAGTGTTTTAGCAGAATCAGATATGCATTAACCATAACACGGCCTTCTTCACAGAGTTATGTTGAGGATTGATTTGGAAAATGGGTTAGGAGTTAGCAGTGGAGCAATGTGTAAATATTTTATTCACCTAATGAATTCCTAACATTCTGAATTTTTAACTGAAATTTTCCATACATTTAATGATCATTGCGAAACCAAAAATCAGAGAGGAAGAACTTTCATGTTTAACGGATCTCAACCACCTATGAACGTATACCGGCCCTCATTACTCACAGAAATATAAATTTATATATAAGAACAGATATATGTATATATATATCTATGCCCAAAATGTGTGAACCCAAGCAAAACAAAATGCACTTCAACAGGTCGATAATGAACCCAAATTGTAATGAACCCAGCCTGAACTCAAAAAAATTGGAAATTTTTTAAAACAGAGAGTCCCCAAATATCCATGCAAATTTTTTCAAATCGTAACCTTGTATGCAGAGAAAGGGATTGTAGACATGAACCGTAAGCAGAGGCAACACACACTCACACAGATCTACGAAATCAGAAAGGTTTGGAAGAGTTACTAGTTAATCGATGGTGTATCACAAAGGGTTCGTTCTTGTTCTCCGCCGCTAGATGCGTACTCCGATGCCGATCGCCTCTGCAAAGCCGTATTTTGATGTCGTCGCCGCTGGTTGGGAGAGGTCGCCTCGTTCGCTTCTTCCGTGCCCTAGGACGGTTCTGTTGTGTGTGTGTGGTGAGGCATTTTTTTTAAATGAATCAGAAGGAGATGTGAGGGTAATTTGGTCAATTTACCTGTAGAAGGGTTCCTCTCAAACCCTAGCAAGCATTTTTGGCATCATGTGGCTACATGAGGCTCTTTTGTCACATGTAGCTCATATAACCTGAAGAGGCCTTCCCAAACACACGCTGAAAAACAAATCAAACAAGCACTTCCATTGTGGTTTTGGTGTACTTTTTGTTGGGTCAAAAGCGCAAGACTCATGATGATGATCAACTAGTTGCCCAATACCAGCCTGTCCTAGGTGCTACCTTCGAGGACTTGTTTAACACATGCCAGCATCTTCCAAGGTAAAACTCAATTTTCTGTCAAATGAATTTATTTATTTTTATTTTTGAAAATTATTTTTAATAATTTCTTCATCTTTTGGTCATTTTTTTAATAAATATTTTATTTTTAAAGTGCATATTAAAATAAAAATAAAAATTTGAATAAAATATAAAAAGGGAAAAAAAAAAAAAAACCCAACTCAAACAAATTTTGAATTTGGAAACCAATGACCTTATGTTCTGAAGGTACTATTCCGTAATTTATGATTGGGTAAATGAACGGTTGGTTTGGAAAGCTAATTAGTTTACTTTTATAAAAAAAAATAGTAAAAAAAAAAAAAAAAAATGATGTGATCATTTATAATAATTTTTAACTTTTTGACTATATTAGTTTGACTCAAATTTAGTTTTTATCCATACTGTTTCAAATTGAATAATTTAGTTCTTATATTTTAAGTCTAATTTCAATTTGATTATTTTGTTCAAATTAGAGATTGAAATTAATGAAAAATTAATTTCAAGATGTATATGCAAGAAAAATTAATGAAAATTCAAACAGAAGAATCAAATTAAAATTGAACTTAAAGGGTTGGGATAAAATTGTTTAAATTAAAATAATAAGAACTAAAATAAAATTTGAATCAAACTATAAAAGTGAAAAATGTAATTTACTTTTATGATTTGTTCATACTCTTTTGTTTGATTTGTTTTTTATTTTTATTTTTTGAAATCAACATGGGTTTCATTTACCATGCCTATTTTCCTAATTTTTTTTTATGACCGGATATTTGGGCCAAATTATGCACATTTTAACTAGTTTTGGGACTCACACAAAGTGTTAATCATAGGTCAGACAAATCTCAAATAGAGTCCGTGAATGTCGCCCCAAGGAACGTATTACTTCTAATGGAAGTTGAATTTGAACTTTAAAAAGAATACACTCTTAAGTCTCAAGTTATACCCATTAAGCCAATTTCTTGGGGTTGCCGACTTTCCTAATTAACTGCATTATGGATTTTCATACAATAACTACTGCTTAAATTTTGCAAAACCTATTGCCAAACAGTGGACCTGCTGAGGAATTCACACGGCCTACCAATAGCAATGATTTTGGACTTGGGGATCAAGATGGCCATTTGTTCACTGGACGGCCAAATCAACAACTACCTTTGTCTGGTAAGGAAAATGTTTAGAATAGAATAGGTTTACTTTTTCGCTTTGAATTATAAATTTAAATTTAAAAATAAGAAAAAATATAAAAAAAAAAAAGATTTTAGAATTTGACATGTAACAAAATAATTTTAAAATTTTGTCAATTAAACTCTATTTTTTTAAAAATTTGTTTTTCCATATAAATCATTTGTCTATTTTCATTAAATAAGATTGATCAAAAAAATAATATTTTAGTCATTAAACTCAATGTATGTATACATAAAATGACTAAAATATATTTTTTCGTTAATTTTAATGACTAAAATATCATTTTTAGTCGAATTATTTAACGAAAATAGACAAATGATTTATATTGAAATAAATAAAAAATATTAGGTTTTGAATTGAAAAAAATTAAAAACTTAAGATTCCATTTTGTTATAAGAGTCAAATTTTAAGATTTCTTTGTAATTTCTTCAAAAAAGTAAATGGAGAAGAAATTTAATTTATAGTTGATTCACCATTTCCCCTGTCCTTTCTAAATATCTACTTAAATTTATCATCCAAACACAATTTTTTACGCGGAGGTGCTCAACCATTAGGCCGCTTAAGCTTTGTTTAGAATGGAAAATGTCTCGTAGCTCAAATTTTGTGGCTCAAAAAGTGGCTCAAATAGCCAAAACGACGTCGTTTTGGCCATTTTTATGTTGTTCTGTACTCAAAACGACGTCGTTTTGGCCATTTGAGCCACTTTTGAGCCACAAAATTTGAGCTACGTAGCATTGTCGGTTTAGAATATTGGGTTGGCTTTTTGAGTTTTTTAGCTATTTTAGCCCAGAGCTAAAAAGTCTCATTTGGAATAGGCTTTTTCATTTTTTTTGACTTTTGTGAGAGAAAAAATGATATAATTATGATTTGGGTTGATATTTTATCTTATTAGCTTTCTAGCTTATTTTGGTCTTTTTATGACTATTTTAGCCCAAAAACCCAAAAAAAAAACTACATGCCAAAGGAAGGCTTGGACTGTCAGCTAATTAGGCTCACAAAAAAATTTCAAACAAATTTTATTAGCAAAGGTCCTTTTCAAAAGTTTAATTAAATGAGATGTCATTTTGATATTTGGTCTGAAATCTCCAAAAACCTTGAGCCACTACTACCTTTTGTGTTTTGATTAGTTTTTTTTTTTTTTTTAGCATAGACTGTTATTATTGTCCCAACCTAACCCTATCAAACACCTCTGCAGAGGAACTCTCATGGTTTCCAGAAAAAATATTTGGCTGAATTGAATCTCCCATTTGTAATTGAAGGCCCCGCCGTGCAAACTTCACAGGTGCCTTATTCTGGTGAGGAATTTTTTCTTTTATATATAAGCGTTTAAACTAGCTATTAATTGCAGGTACTGATAGACAATCATTAATTATTTGTTTACTTTATTTGATGGGGAAAATGAACAACACATATAATCGTGTCACTTTTGTGGCCATAGGTCATATTTAAATTTCCGGCTAAAAGAATGGGATTGGATTAAATAATCCTGTACTTGCTTGGTAGCACTCTTCTAATTCAAATTAATTAATTAATTAATTAATCATGGGCACATTTTAATCTCGCATACAAGGCATTATTTTTGGCCCGAGTGGAAGAACTTATTCAATAGAACACTTTTTTGGTAACTTATTTCTCCTAATATTATCTGGGAATAAGTGTGTGTAAATCCAGACGGACCAATCTGACCCCTCAGTGCTACATTTCACTAAGAAATGAAAACAAGGTAGTGAATAGCATAGTTTGCTCAACAATAGTGCGCAATGGCTAGTAGAGGGTAAATTTTCCCCTATTTCACCAAGGTTGAATTGGATATGAATATAGTCATTTCTATCTCATAGTCAGGCCATTGATAATCATGATCTCATTTATTCATTCGACACAAATTTATGAGTAAATCTATTTTGCGATAGAATTTATAGTGTATCACATGATTCATAATTAATTTTCGATTTGATTACTTTTTATAGTTCATGTAACTTTTGAAACTATCATAATCGATAGATTTCAATTCTTTCTATACATATACATATATATATATATATATATAATGAAAATGACATAATCTAGTTTGTAAGAATATTTAGTACAATGATTTATTGTTATTTTGGTAATCATATTTTTTAAAATAGAAGTTAGTAAGACTCAACATGTCCAAAAATATATATCACAATATATCGTTTAAGAATGTTCAAAAACTACAATAATTTGTACTCATGAATTATATATTGTTTGTTTTAGTGAAATAAATATAATGTAAAATTACATGAGTTAAACCTAATTGTTTCACAAGTTTTTATCTATTTATTTATTTATTTTTAATAATGATAATCAGACACTTTTTAAAATATTGGAGGTTTTAAAATAAAATCCATTCACTTAATTATGTTTATTATTGTACTCTATATAGGTTTTTAAGTCCATTTTTTTAATGCCAATAGAGATTAAATTATAATTTTAAAATGACTTTATAGTTTATAGGATTTGGACCCACATCTCTTGCTATAAACGCAATGTATTCCTAATTAGACCATATAGTCATGTTCTTGTTTAAGAACAGTTCAGTAATATGTGTCCCAATAGATACATATATATACACACACACACGATTGTTTAATATCATATTTATATTTTGTATTGAATGTTAATGATTTTCGATTCCATTCGAATTTAGAATTGGATACAATTCTCATCAATTTGATAACTATAAGAGTTTTGAACAGCTACAAGGTGATGTACAGAACACACTATCAATTGCAGAACTTCATGATTTCTTAAAAAGTTTGTATCAATCCCACAACTGCACTCTTCTTCTTCTTCATGGCACAATGCATGGAGGCCTATAAATTACTAACAAAGCTCCATTGGAGATATCGCACTCTCTCATCACATTGAGCATTTTGCCAATCATTTGTAAGTTTCTCTCTGCCTACTTCACTCAAACAATTCATTTTGAATAATTTTTTGTGGTTTTTTGTGTAGTCCTTCAGGCTTCAAGCTTTTGTGAGTGCAAAATGTCATGCTGACTGATATTTGTTGCTATATTTTTATTGCATAATTTTATTGGATAAGGTTTCATACTTGTGTTTGAAGGGTACATTTCCAAACCTGAGTAGCCAAATCCACAGCTGCCTACTTCTAGTGCGGAGATTTATTGCGAAAACAATACCATGGTTGCGCAAGGCCTGTCTTGCCCAGGCGGAAATATAGACTACTTGTGGAACAGAAACAAACCTTTTCCAAGGTAATTACCATGGCTATTTTTGTTAATTATGTTATGGATTTTCACAGAACTTGCTAAGCTGCTGCTTATATTTGGCAAACCTATTTCCTAACATTTTTTGTTGTTGTTGTTGTTGTTGTTGTTGTTGTTGTTGTCAGTGAAAAAGAACACTTAGTTGAATCTCCTGAGAAATTAACATGGATAGGCGATTTTGGATTTGTGGCTCAAGAACCTTGGCCTGGTGAGGAATTTTTAGGTTGAGTCACTTGTGTCTTGATCAGGTTTTTTTTTAGCTTTAGATTGTTTTTAATCTAAACCTATCAGCACCTGCTCAAGAACTCTCATGGTCTCCAGGAAATATTTTTGTTGAATTGGAATTGCCACCTGTGCATGAAGACCCTGGCTTGCCTAATCTACAACTGCCTGGTTCAGTGAGGAATTTTTTATTGAATTCAAGTGTCTAAACTAGTTATTTCTTGCAACGATGGACACTCATTATATTTAATATTTCTTTCGCTGATCAATAAAAAAATTGATCTATACATATATTTGTGTCACTCTTTCGCCACAAGATCGCGTTTGGTTCACTTATAAATGATGAGGTTGGACTAAATAATGTTGCGCTTGGTAGAACTTTTTTTTTTTTTTTTTTGACTTGGAATAACTAATTAAGATGATTATAAACCTTATGGCAAGGGAGTTTTGATAATTAATATAATTTAGAGTTTATACTCTTTAACTTTAATACTTTGTGAGAATTAACTGTTGTTAAACATTTATTTTCAGTATATTCTTCGTAAATTCTAGAGAATGATCTTACTTTTGGTATTCTCTTTGAATTAACGGAAGATCATTACCGTACTTCCTCTTTACACATTTCTGCTACATCAGTAGTGAACCGCATGAGTAGCTCAATAATGAAGTGCAATAAATAGAAGATGCCTTAATTCACCAAGGTTAAATTGGATATGAGTATAGCCATTTTTATCTCCTAAACCGGCCACTGCTAATTATGATTAACATTTGAAGGAGGCCTTGAACAGCTACCAGGTGATGGAAAAATCTACAGAACAGAACACACTATCAATTGCAGAACTTCATGATTTCTTAAAAAGTTCGTATCAATCCCACAATTGTAGCTACCCCGCACTCTTCTTCTTTACATGGAACAATACACTGAGGCTTATAAACTAATAACAGGGCTCCATATGAGATATTGCACCCTGTCATCGCATTGAGCATTTTGTCAATCAGTTTAAGTTTCTCTCTGCTTGCTTCACTCAAACAATTCATTTTGAATTATTTTCTTTGGTTTTTTGTGTAGTACTTCAGGGTTCAACCTTTTGTGTGTGTAAAATGTCATGTTGACTGGTATTTGTTGCTATTTTTTATTGAAAAAGTTTTCATACTTTGTGTTTGAAGGGAACATTCCTAGTTCTTGTGAAGACGTTTATTTCCAAAACCATACCCAGGTTGCTCAAGGCCTGCGTTCCGCAGGTGGATTCACACCTTTGCCAAGGTAAAGCAAATTTTCTACAGTATGAAATTTTTTTTATTTTAGAAGCATGAACATAACAACTTTATATTGTGAAGTTACTAGATTCCTAATTAATCAGTGTTTTTGTCTTTTCTTTTTGTTCCTTTTTTTGGTAATACATTAGAGATTTTAATAAATTAGTAAGAAGATTTGATGTTGATGAGGTTTCTATTTTAATTTTCCAGCGTTGGTGATCACTGCAATCAAACAGTTCCGCCACATCTGGTTGAAACTTCCTACGCCTCACTTAATCCCCCACTAATCAACAATGGCAACTCCAATGGAGCTGACCTTGGGCTACCACTGCAGTGCAAAAGAGCCAAGTTGTGCTTGAAAGGGAAAGATCAAAGTCGACCCTATAACAAGTTCAGACTTGATGAAACAGACGAACTGACTGAAGGAGTTAAAAAATATGCAGGAATGTATGTTTGATGAAACACAATTTTTAGAGAATACAGGAAACTATTTTAGGACAATTCATGAAAAACTGTTATTTTTGTTGATTTTTTTTTCCCCTTCATTTAATTTGTATCCCAGGTACCGCTGTCGGATAAAAGTCAAGGATGAATATTTCAACAATGATCCCCATAGAACACCGGACGACTTGAAGGTAAAGAGTGCACTTGCGAGTCTGATTTTGTTCAGACACCTACAACTTCTAATTTTATTTTTTTTTAATTATTTTTTTGGGGACTTTGCAGCAAAAGTGGAAGCATATGATGGAAAGAGATCCCAGTTTGAAGCTCTACAAGCATGCGTTGATAGCCAATAAGAATGCTAAGTTCAAATCATCCAAGTGCAAACAGGGGCGAATTCTCAAAAATATATAATTGGATGAGTATTCATCATGAACCAAGTTGATCATCCCTGTCTTTTAATTTTAAGTCGAAAGCATTTTTTTTTTTTAAACTAGACTAATTAGTCGAAAGCTTGTTATAAGGATTGAGAGGGTAATTTATATGCGAATTGGGCCGAGCTGAGCCTTATGGGCCTCAGTACGAAGGGCTGAGTAAAGAGGTCATAAAGTTACTCCGGTCTTGAAGAGGCTTAAGGTTAGCCCGGGTCTCAAGCCCAGAAGGTAGACCGGTCCGAGGGACTCTTGATGTTAGTCCGGTTGAAGGACGCTTTGTAGTTAGACCGGTTTAAGGATGCTTTGAACTTATACCGGTCATGGCGCAGTGAAACTAGATCGGTCTAAACCTTGTTAAAAGATAGTTCGGTTCTGAGCATACCATGGTTTGTAGAAAACTATGGGCAGAGAACCGAACTAGGTATAGTTCAGCTAAGCATAGTCGTGATTACTTCGGTCGTATGGTAGGCCGGCCATGGAAGAACCATCTCACTTGGTTTAAACAGTGAGGGGGGTGTTGAAGGATAAGCATTATCCTTCAGGAGTATGAATCCTAGGAGGACTCTGCATGGAGGAGTAAAAGTCCTGCTAGGATTGTGCCACGCAAAACCTATAAAAGCTCACAAACATCACCTATGGAGACATAACGCAATTTTGATTCCCGAGTATACAGAACTTTTGTCTATTTGTCTAGTTTGCTGACTTAGGCATCGGAGAGGTTTCCGGCACACACCCGCCGGCTAACTCACGTTTGTATTTTCAGGTAGTAGAACGACGTCGTACGGAGGAGCGCAGACTTGATCAACAGGATTATACGAGAAGGTTTATTTCTTTCCCGTACAAGGATTTTAATAGATTTGAAGGATGGTTTGGAAGTTTTGTTTTGAGTGTGCAAATAATGTAACTGCTTATACAAGGTGTTTTTGAAAACTATAATATAAGGAAATCTTTTATCAATGAAATGTGGAAAAATTTATGGTGAGAAGTGTTATATCGCTTTGTGTTAATTATGTTATAAAAGTTATGAGTGAAGAACATGTTTACTCTTAAAATGAGAGTTAATAAGAATCATTATAGTTATGTTAGGTATGTTGTGATTATGTAAGGAATTGTGTGGTGTAAATTTTAGAAACAATTTATAGTGAGAAATGTTACAAATCATTTTGATGATAAAAGTTATGACATGTGACATTCGTCAAGGAACATTATAACTATATTTAGTAGATTTATCTTTTTAAAAGTGTACACCGTAGCATCACTCCTATACATATAAGGGAGAAAGATCATACAAAAGGAAAGAAAAATTGTATTCAAAACACAGAATGAGATATAGATGTCTCACAAAATATGAATTTTACATGTACGCCTCATATCATGTGAGATCAACCCCTTATGAGACAGCTCTGCTCACTAAACATTCCCAAGTTATATCACTAACATAATTTAGTTTAAAATTAAGAATTTGCTTTCAAAACCTGAAAAATCTCACCCGTTATCCAAGGCTGGACCTGAGATTTACATGGCCTTAAGCGACCTTTGAAAGTGGGACCCTCTACATATATTTTTTTATAAAAAATTTATGAATAAAATAATAATTACCCATAATTTTTTTATTGGTTAGTAGCCACAAAAAGTTTCCTACACATATAATCATTAAAATTTACCTTTATATATTAAAATACAAAAAAAAAAAAAAAAAAAAAAAAAAAATCATTACAAAGAATAAAAAAAAGATAAAATATGGTCTTATTGTTTTATAGTGTATCAATACAAATAACATAATCCATTGATATCTGATAACAAAATAATTATATTATTGTAATATGATATACGATAAAACAATCACAATCCATTGACTATTTGATAGCAAAATACAAATTATTGAACAAAATTAGAAAAAAAATATTAAGGCAAAATTATTCAATTAATTATGATAAAGAGAGAGTGCAACTTAATTAAGGGAAAGAAATTAGGGTAAGATTATTCAATTAAATTATGATATAGAGAGAGGGAAAAAAAAATAAGATAAAATTATTTATTCTATTAAAATCTTGACGTAAGACTCTATTTGGATTCATTATATAATATATATTTCAATTTGTTTGGATTGTTGGTATAAATTTTAATTGGGTTTGACAATGATTATTTTCATATATTTTTTTTGGAATGAAGATTGTTTTTGAGAATTTGAAAAATACATGATTTTTGTGTGTTTATTTTCATCAAAATAATTTTTATATTTTAAAAATAATACTTTGAAAGCATAACTGAACATAGTAATTACTTTTTATTTATTTTAAATTTTTATTAAATATTTTTAATATTAGTCTTATTTTAAAGTATATTTTCAATGATATTCATTTTATAAAAATTAAAATTTTATATTAAAAATTATATATATTATGAAAATAAAATGAAAAAGATTAAAATATTTTTTTAATTTTTTATTAGAAATGTGATAGAGTGAGGGTGTGTGATTTTAATTTTTTTTATTAAAAATATGAGAGAGAGAGAGAGAGAGAGTGCGCGCGCGCGCGTGAGTGAGAAAGTGATGGAGAGAAAGAGTGTGTGTGTGTTGTGAGTGTGTGTGTATTTTTATTTTTATTTTTATTATTTTGTTTAAAGAAACAAATTTGAGCCATTTATTTCTTTGTGGGTGACGTGACTCTATCTAAGCTGTCCCCTAAAGGAACAATCGAAGAGAGTGGCGGGGGAGGATCCAGACTCCTATTTACCCATCACCTTTCATCTCAATGCATACTTTAATTAGTTTATTTTTTATTATAATATTAACTTAATGTAAATTGATCACAGAGGATAAAGGGTTATGATATATATCTTTTGTAAAATTATCATAAAAGACAATAATAAATACAATACACACCTCTCTTCACAAACGTTACTTACTTATCTTATTTCTTAGGAATCCAATAACCCCGAAACAAAAATCAAAAACCCTTAAAAAAAAAACAAAAAAATATACGTATTATTGAAGATTTTGATTAAACTAAATGATGGATGCATCTGACAATATTGGTTTGGAACAATGGAGTAAGGAAAATGTTAGTTTTTCAATTTTTTCTTTTTCGTTTTCGTGTACTTGTTGAGTGGTAAACTGTTGGTATTTGTTCGGATACCCAGATTCGAATAATGTACTCATGTTCGACTATCTACAACCAAACAAGTTCTAATTGTTCGATTTTCTAGTGTCAAACATATTAAAAGTGTTCGACATAAACACTCCGGGCAAAAGGTTAACGTTCAAAAGACCAGTGTCGAACGGTTCGCAAAATGAAATTTTCAAATACAATGCTCATGGCAATGGAAAAACGTACATAAAACCCTAAAATCTAAGCCAAATGAGAATTCTCACCTACTATGTCTCCAATGTGGAGTTGTTTTCAACTGTGATAATAACAACGATCGCCACCAGCGTCTTTGATGAAATAGATAATGAAGGGAGACGTGAACCAGAGGAGAATGGAGTGAAATTGTTTTCAGCACGAATGGAGACCGGTTTAGACTGGTTCCCAACCCTCTACGATAACAATGAAATAGAGAATGGAGGGGGACATTCAGAACGTGTGTTTTTGAAGTGGAAGTGTGTACTATAGGAAATGTGGAAGATTGAAGATCGTGGGTGGAGTGTGTGCGTGAATAAGGGTAAAGATGGAAGATTGCGGTGTGTATTGAGCAAATTTTTTATTTATCAAATACTAAAGGTGTACCTTGAGTAGTGGTGTACCTTGGGATGAAAGGTAATGTGTAAATAGAGGCACCCATAGACAACGTATTTTAGAGTGTGGATCTTTGGACAAAGAAAATTTAAAATTAGATTTATGGTCCGAGTGACCTTAATTTTATTCTCCATTTTTAACTTTTTTTAAAAATTAAATATCAAAAATATTTATTTTTATGAAATATATATATGTAAGTTACATTTTTATAACACAATAGAGCTAAAATTATTAAAATATATATAAATAACTTATTTAAAATTAGTATATGTATTGATTCAAGTAGCGCTTTTATAGAGCGATACAACTAAAATTATTAAAATAAATAATTAGAATTATTATTTAAAATTTAAATTATTACTTCTTTTTTTTTTTCTTCTCCAATTTAACAATTATTTTAAATATTTTATATATTCAAATATATAAATAATTTAACTAAATTTTATATAAAAAAAATATTTTAAAATAAATATGTCACTAGTATATATATATATATCATTGGGCAAATGTCTATTCGTGAAATCCACCAACAATTTTACTTCGAAAATGTAGGTGATTTTTGTAATTTTAAACAATTTTGGTGGCTTGCAAGGAAGTAACAGAACACACAATATTGATCAATATCGTTACATCTGAAGAAAAGGTTAGAACACAAAATGTGATCACACGAAATCAACCTTACACGTTTTCTTTAAAAATCTATGTGATTGTGCTTTTATTTGGATCAGAGAATAAAAAATAACAAAACACACAATTGTGGATCAATCCCACTACTTTCGAACAAAGATTATGAGTAATTTCACAATGACAATCACACAAAAATAACCACACAATTGAAATTTATATAAATTACTTGGGAGCTCCCTTCCCAGCTATCACACCGGCCTTATTTAGCATTTCGAGTTTCATCTGTAAGTCTCTCTATCAAGCAAATCCTTTTTGGTTCATTTTCTAGTTTCGGTTTGGATGAAATTTTTTAATCAACTTTGAGTTTGTAACCCATCTAAACTATATATATATATATCTTGCACTTATTTGGATGACTCTTTTTAGCTTATGTCTTTCAAATTGTGTTGTAAATGAGCCGAGTAAAATTGAGTTGAGTATTGAATTGTTTAAGTTTAGTTAAAACTTAATGAGATTCAAAATATATCCAAGTTTAACTTGTTTATAAAGTCAATCTCAAATAAGTTTTTAACAAGCTGAATATAAGTTGAGTTGAAGTAACTAAGTTAATTTAACACCATTATTTTTAATTGAATAGGGCTTGTAGACTAGACAGTCTAGTTGGGTTTAGCATAACCTTACTTTGATGATTTAATCCGTTCATTTCATAACTTTCTATGTGTAAATCATTTATGGAAAAAAAAAATCATATTGATCCAATAATTGTAGTTATATTATTTTGTTGCATTTTTCCTTTAAAAACGTAGATGATCTATTTAAAAATAATCCTTACAGTTATTTTTTTATTTTTTATTTTTTTAAAGAAAAATATGACTTCATTTATTGAATCAATATAATTTTCCCCCCATGTATAATCTACATATAGGGACTTGCAAAATGAACGGATTGGATCATTAGAGACCCAATTACCCAATTAGACTGTTTAGAAAATATCTATTTTTTTTATTTAATTGTCTGCTTTTTTATTTATTTAATTGGTTTATAGAATATAAAATGATTATTCTGTCATAATGTTTATTCTCATGTTTGGCTTATAAAAATCAATTTAAAAATGATGTTATAAGTAGAATTATCCTTGATCATCATAACAAAATGATCATTCCAAGAAGGATAAAAAAAAATGACTATAGAAAATGCTATAGGTCTTAAATTTTTTATCAAATGAATGACCAAATATCTCACATGTGAGACATTTGGTCATTCATTTGGTTGAAAACTTTGTATCCCTAACATTACCCAATGACTATTCCTAATTAAGTAAAAAGCTAATAAAAAAGGTGTATTAGCAATTGCAAATATGCAATCAATTAATGGATTAAGTTTATTCTGAGAATGGATCATTTGTGTTCTGATTAGGTTTTCAAAGCACAGACAGATATGGATTTAAACCTATTGCCAAACAGAGGACTTGCTGAGGATCTCCCAAGCTCTTCACTATCAATTGATAGATCAGTTGCCATACTTTATCAGATGATAGAAGAAGACGATGGCTTCCCCACTCAATGGCTAACTTCTTCTGGTGAGGATTTTTGTTGAATCCAAGGCATCTAAACATTACATGTAGATGAGGTCATGTTTGAAGTCACGAGGTCTATTATAGATTTCGTTTCAATAATTTCAATTGTTTATTTTGTAAAGTTTTTTTGTATATATCATTCATGAAAAAAATTACACCAATCTAATAATCATTACTTTTTAATTTTATCTCTAAAAAAATAACGACAAATATGTTTTTAAATTTCATCTACTTTTTTTTATAAAAAAAAACACAGTCGAATATGATAAAATGAAATGACTATTGTTATCTATTTTTTTTTTATATATATAATATACACAAAGAGCCTTATAAAATTATATTGTTTTTTTACTTATTTGACGGAAATGATCAATGTATATAAGGTCAAAAAGTTGACTTTCTTGACAAATGAAAAAATTATAATTAATTTTATAATTTTGATATAATTATACATTATTTCCATAAATTTCATAATTGGGTAACAATTCCACCCGTAACAATTTGACCCTGATGTCAATTCCACCCGCAACAGTTTGACCGTGATGTCAGTTTGATAGGTAATGATATAACTATTTCGCCCTTTAAAATTCATTTTTCATAATTTTTACAAATAAAACTTTAGAAAATATTTTTGAGATTATCAAAAAAACTTCTCACAATTCGATTCATAATGATGTGATATAATAAATATTAATTTTTTTTTATCTATCCCCTTATCATGTCATTATAAATGAATGGGCAAATTACAAACACCTCTCTCGAGATTTGGTAAAAATACAAATTTCCCTCTGAGGTTTGAGAAATTACATTCCGCCCCCTGAGGTTTATATTTCCATAACAAATTGTCTCCTGGGGTTTTTATTTTCATACAGATTCCCCCCTAATTTCTCCTAATTTGTTACGAAAATTTGACCCTTATGAGGCAATTTGTAATTTCTCAAACCTCATGGAGGAATTTGTATTTTCACCAAACCTCAGGGGAGGTGTTTGTAATTTGCCCTAAATGAATTTATAAATTAAAAAAATGTGAGTCTAGCATTTCTCTAAAAATACCCATGACTTTGTTGAATTTTTTTTTATTTATTTAATAAAGATCTCTTTAATTCATTTTGCTGATTTTTTTTATTTATTTAATAAATATCTCTTTAATTCATTTCGCTTAGTGCTATGCGAAAGTGGAATTGTCGAGAGGGATCTACAGGTACATTCCTTCTCCATTGTATTTTTAATTTTCTAACACCTAATATCTTTTAGAGATAATATTTAGACACACATAAGCCATATTATAAATTTGAATAAAATATATTTAAAAATAAAATAATAAAATAAAAATAATAAATATTTATACATATTAATCTCTCATAATTTTAAGAATTAGGGTTATGTTATATTTAAGACTGGTTTAGAAATAGGCTATTTTAGTAATTTTTTGACTAAAATATAAGGTGAAAAAAAGAAAAATTCTACTATACACATCTCTTGAAAGGGGTGTAACATACGCACCATTAGTTATGTCGCTTTTTTCTTTAGTTATTATCAATTTTTTTCTTTAGTTAGGACTCATGATATCTTTGGTTATGTCTCATCTTTGTGTGCTCATATGGGCCCATTTCAGAGCCCATTTTAATAATTCAAACTATTCACTTTTTAGAGTACATTGAGCAGAATATATCTATAAAAAATTAAATTGATCGGATATCGTTAACATTTTCATCTACTCACATTTGTATTCAGTTTCATACTATAAATCACATTTGTCATTTATTTCTGTACATATAAATATGAGTCGATGAAAAGGTTAACGATGTCCAATCAATTTTAATTTTTTATAAATATATTCTATTCGATATATTCTAAAAAGTAAACAGTTTGCATTATCAAACGGATCCCGAAATGAGCCCATATGGGCGTACAACAGTGACTACTGTGTCGGGGACACAACAAGCACCCCATTTCCAATAAGTATATACTCATAATTTATTTATTTATTTTAACCTTGTTTGATTTTGATTGATTTTCTGTAAATTATTATTTTTTGTTTAGTGAATTTTTTTAATATTTTAAGCAATTTTTTAAAGATCTACCTAATTTAGATGCACTTAAAAAGTAATATTTATGAAAAATATATTAAAAAATCAATAAATACACCAAAACATGAAAATATACTAAATTTTTGTACTTTTACTGAATTTTTAAAATAAATTTCATAAACATTATATTTCTTTAATGTATTTAGATAATGTGAAATTACTTTAAAAAATTTTAAAATTCATTAAAAACATATATATATATGAAAAATAAAAAAAATTCAATTTTTAAAAAATCAATTTAAACAAAAAGGGATAATTAGTATTTTCACCTATTATATCGTGCATTTTTTTAAGGGTTCTGTTTAAGTGTGCAACCCCCTTAAGGTTGCACACCATATGCAACCCAATTATTAGCCGTTAGATTAAAATAATTGATCAAGACCATTGAATTGTTTAATCGTGAAAAAGTTGAAACCGGAGCAACCGGTTAATGCTTGTATTTGCATGATTGCATCTCACTCACTCTCTGTATTTCGTCTCTATCTCTCCCTGTGTAAGGTTGAGTCAGTGTAACCCTTGATTTCCATTAACAGCGAGAAGCCCCTGTTGGGTTGGTTCCATTGACGAAGCTCTGTAGGGAACAGTATAACGGGCGATTTCCAACAACAACGGAACTACAAGGTTGTGTTGGTTCCATTGCTGAAGTGAAGCCCTTCTCTCCAACTCGATATAAGGTATAGAGCTGTCTCCCTCTCTCTGTATCCCTCTCTGTCTCTGTGGCCTCTTCACTTCAGCTATTTTCCCTCAACTAAACCCTCATCCTAACTTTAACCGCTCTACGCTTCGCTCAAACGGAAACCCCTCCATTCGCAACTAACCTTTCTCTTTCTCAAGCGAGTGTTTGTGTTTGCACAAACAACTAAACCGTATGAAAATGTCATGTTTGTGTTTGTGTTAACATTTTTCAGTCATCAAGTAATTGTTTGTACTAATGTCATGTGCAGTATGGCCCCAGCGGAAGTTAAAAGGGAAGGTGATGATTATGACATTCCAAATGAAGTAGATGACATTCGTTTGATGAATGAAAGTCAGGCGGAACCTTATCATAGTTGCGCAGCTGGTCCGAGCAATGAAGAAGCAACCAACATGAACGTTGAAGATGGCGGAGCCGATGTGAAAAAAGAAATGGTTGACGATGCTCATCGCAATGACATGGTTGGTGATGTTGAGCGTGCTATTCTGGAACAGAAATTTGATTCGGTCGAAGATAGAGAAGCTTTCTACAATGCGTATACTAAAGCCAAGGGATTTGGTATATGAAAATCCAGATTTAACACAAATAAAGAGGGAAAGGTCGTTAGTAGGTTGTGGTTGTGTTCAAGGGAAGGTCAGAGATTACCAAAATACTTGGACCGTGTTGCTGAGAAGAGTAGAGCTCCCAAGGCACTAACAAGAGTAGGTTGCAAAGCCCAATTTCGCATACGGTACGATGCAGATGCTGGTGAAGGGGGAAAGTATGTTGTGACTCACTTCTTCGCAGACCACAACCATGAATTGGCGGAACAACACTGTGTGATATATCTGAGGTCACATCGCAGTTTAAACAGCGCTGACAAAGCTTAAGCAATCGCTATGCGCAACGTCAGTGTGAAGACTAGCCAAATCATGGACTATATGGTAAATCAATCCGGGTCTTATGAGAATGTTGGTTTCATCCATACGGATCTGCACAACCATATTCAAGCCGAACGTAGAGCAGAAGTTGAGGATGGTGATGCGCAGGGTGCGTTGGTTTACCTATGTACAAAACTTGATGTTGATGCACGTTTTTTTTACAAGTATGATGTGTGTAATGATAACAAGTTACAAAATCTGTTCTGGGCAGATTCGAAATCCCGGGCCGACTACGCAAAGTTTGGTGATGTGTTGATATTTGACTCAACTTACAGAACCAATGCATATAAGAAACCTTTTGTCATGTTGGCTGGTGTGACTAGCCACTTTAGGACCACGATATTTGCATGTGTTTTGCTAGCTAATGAAACAAGTGAGACATACACATGGGTTTTGGAAACATTTATGGAGGCGATGGGCAATAAAGCACCTGTGTCCGTACTGACAGATGGGGATAAGGTGATGCGAGAGGCAATCAGAAGAGTATTTCCAGATGCAAGACATCGATTATGTAATTGGCATCTTGGGAAAAATGTTGTTTCAAATGTTCACATAAGTGGCTTTGCACACGCTTTCAAGCAGTGCATGGACATGGAAACGGATGAGACAAAGTTTGAGCATGGCTGGACGACAATGGTCGAAAAATTTGGACTTCAAACCAACAGTTGGGTGTTGGAGACATATGAGAAGCGTCATATGTGGGCTGAGGCATATATACGTGGACATTTCTTTGCTGGGATGAAGAGCACTCAATGCTCGGAGTGTATGAATGCTTATTTCAATCCCTTCCTCCAACACAAATTGAAGCTATATGAATTTGTTAGGCACTATGATCGGGCTCTTGCAAGGATAAGGTATAACGAGGCTGGAGATGATGCTGAAACAAATAACACTTTTCCGGTATTGATTACTCCATTGCGAGATATAGAGAGACATGGAGCTGAGCTATTCACCCGAAATATATTTAGAATGTTCCGTGATGAAATCTTAGAAGATGGGAAGTTGAATGTCAAGGACGTGTTCCCTTTGCCGGATGGTCAGAAATGCTACTATATTCATAAGTACAAATTGAAGGATAGATCATGGATAGTAACACACAGTCCAGTGGATGCTGCAATGAGATGTTCTTGCATGAAGTTTGAGTCGTTGGGGCTACCTTGCTGTCACATGATATATGTTATGAAAGCTGAAATTTTAACGCAAATTCCCCCAACTTGTGTGCTGCATAGATGGACAAGGGCTACAAGCAAGGATGGCCAGCAATGGCTTCAACTCTCAATTCATAGCACTACAACACAGACGGGCCGGTATGGGATATTGAGTTCTTCCTACAATGAAATGTGTTTCTATGCCTTGCAATCAACGGAAGGTTTCAAAGAGGCTAGGGATGCATGTCTTCCGATGACAAGCTGGATGAAAGAGTTATATGAGAGGAATCTGAACGATGGGAATGGAGACAAAGGGAAATATTCATTCCCTCGACAATTTGGAGTAGAAGATCCTGATGTTGTGAAGACAAAAAGGAACCCGGGACGGGCCTCGTCCAACTGTCGAAGACTAAGAAAATGTGGGAATTGCAAATGCATTGGGCACACAAAACGAACGTATCCTAAGTTCGGTTTAGTCGAACAGTAGGTAGTAACTCAGATGCAGATACAACCCACATAACTGATCGTGAGTACAATGCGGAGTCATTGCCCGTTCGCTGCAAAACTGGGTTGGTGGATCCAAGTACACCGCACATTAAGCAACGGAGACTATTTTTCGATGCTTCTCCTGATTCCAAGCAGCCCGTGGGCCAATACGTTAGTGTTAAAGCAGCAGTGTGCAAAAACCATAATTGATGAGGTGAATCAAGTAATTGTATAATTTGTATGATTTACTTATTCCCTTAATTTATTAGGTAGACAGTACTAGCTATTGAAAACACATGTAAATACTGTATGTAGTTTTCATTTTGCACGGATTGTTGTACGTAACGTGTAAATAATTGGTTACGTACAATGCCAGGAAATGGCACAACGTTACTTATGTACAAGGCCACGAGTTATAAATTTCCCATATTGTTTAGAGTGATGTTGTCATTTGTGTTTGCAGTGACTTGTGATTTTGAAAACTAATTGAAGGTGAGATATATATGGGTTGTCTGTGTATTGTTTTGGGTGGGAAATTGGCTTATGTCTGTATTCCAAGATTCCTATTGCAGGTTGCTTGTTTCTGTTCCATATTTGGTTAGATCTAACTGAAGGGTTTTTTGCAGTGTGGTTTATCAACTAACGATGTGTTTGGCTTCGTATTGATTTGTTATGACTTGTTTCGGTAAATTAGTATTATATTTCGAGTAAAATACGAATTTTGTCCATGTGGGTTTGCAAAATTACATACCAGCACATGCATTTTGTATATAATCCAAATGGCAGTTAATTTTGGGTGTTACTTGGAGAAAGTAACCCAACGAACTCGTTACTTTATCTCCATGCCGGTTGGTATATGAATTACGAGTAATGAACAAGAGTTGTGAAATTATTTCATGTTAACTATGAAAGTGATGGGTTTATTGTTAGTAAAATTATGGTCGGCCTATATCGACAACAACGAAGCAGTAATTTAAAGTTGACAAGTTAAAGAAGAAAATCAAGCAATTGTAGTATTGGTTCGAATGCCTGAAAAGGATGAAGACTTCTTTCGATGAACTGATGGTAACAAAGTAGAAAGTAACAAAGTAAAAAGTAGAAAGTAGAACGTAAGTTGTTGTGCTGTTGTGTTGTTTGTAACAAAGTAGAAAGTAGAAGGGAAAAAACTACTCAGAAGTTACAATGTAGAAAGTAAGTTGTTGTGTTGTTGTTCATGTCCTCTCTCTCTGCAAACATTCTGCCCTTTATAGCTATTATTTCCCACGACCCATGATCTGCCGATTCTGCAATTGCTTCTGTGCAACTTCTGTAACTGGACGGCCATTTCCGTGTCTTGAAACCACATAAAACCTTCACTTGTACCTGTCGAAGTGCATATAATTGAAGTTGTCACCTATGCCCAAGTCCTTTTAGCCTTTCCTCGACAGATACAGACTCTCAATTCGTTCATGTTTCCTCTTGGAGGCTGGCCACTAAATCCATGAACACTGCCAGTAACTGCTCCAGCGTGTAAGTCAAGTGGCATGCAAGATTCAATGTTAGTTGATAACCCTTGTCTTCAAGTGGACTTGCCATGTGTCCTCAATTGAATGGAGCAGCTGTTGGCAGGATGTGGGAAAAATAGGTGCAAAGAGGAATTTTTTAAAATAACCAATCATAATTTAGCTGAAAATATGAGTGAACTTTTTTTAAAAAAAAAAGTAGTTTCCATTTTTTTCATTATAAATCCGAGATGTATATTTTGTTTTTGATATAAATAAGTTGTGTATTTTGGTTACGTAAAATGTAGGACAATAATTGTGTTTAAGTCATTACAATACAGAAAAATGTTATTTCAAACATATTTTCAAGTTTACCAACATTGAATATATTTTGATTAAATTACAGGGAAAATTCAATATTTGCCAGAGTTTGATGATTCAAAGTCAGGGGCAGTAACAGTGAGTGGCCAAGTGTTGTGGTTCAGTGGCCCAGTTTGCAAGGATTGTGGTTGTGTTTAGTGAACAATATTCTGTCGATTTTTGTCTCATAATGATGAGGGACATACCCCCACAATGGTGAAAAGGAAGGTCAACAGGGAAGAGTCAATATTTGGCAGAGTGGACTTGAAGATTCGAAGTCAGGGGGCAGTTACAGTGGCAGTTATGGTGTAGACGTGTGGGATCATGCAATGATGGGCCACAAAAACAGTATACGGATATCGAAACCAACGATCTCCCTTCTAGGCTTTCCAAGTATACTAAACCTTCACTTCTATCTGTCGATCTCCCTTTTCTTGTGTTTACTTCATGGCCACCAACTGTTTGAAACTTCTGTCGATAGAGCAAGGCTCATGCTTTGTCTCATGCTTCCTCCTGAAAGTGTGCCCACTAACTCCATGACTGGTGCTAAAAACTTCCCCATCACTTCTAGGTGACCCACATGCAGAGAGCCCACTTTCAAGTGGTGGACATTCCTTCAGACTTGGCCACGTGTCCTCAATTAAGTGGACTATCTGTCGACAGATTGATAATTAGTTGAACAAATGCATATAGTTGTGTAATTTTCAATGTGTGATTGATAATTGAATTTTGGTGTATTTGTTGTCAATCACGCATGATTTGTTGTAATGAACTGCTACCAACTAATATGTTAGCTACGTGAATTGAATTAACTATTATCAACATTGATAACTATTATCAAACTGTACTAAAATGTTCATAACTATTACTGATTTGTTCATAAGTATTTCATTGTGCTTTGTTGAAAATCACGTGTGATTTGTTGATAACTATTTCAGTTTGATAACTATTACTTGAATCACACTCTCCAACAATCTGCCCATAATCATTTCACTTCAGTATAATTTGTTGATAATAGTTGTGTAACATGTGTGATTGATAATTGAATTGACATTGAACTGATATGTGTGTAATTAATCACAAATGCTATGTTTGAAACTGAAGAAAATGACTGACATTGAACTGCGATGTTTGTTCAAATGCTATTAATAGTTTAGCCTATGTAACCTCTGTAGCAGTGCTATTAAACATGGCAGTTTGAACAAATAGATGTTTTCAGTAAAGACACACTCTGTCCCTCAAATTCAAATAGAACTGCTATTAACCCCATCAAACACAAGCATAGTAGAGCACTACAAATTTCTCATGTATGCAGATTTAAAAAATGACTTCTTCTTCTAACATTAGCAACATAAGATTACAACCGAGACTATGCAATTGTGGAAGAACCGCTGCTATACATATTGTAAGAACCAATAATAATGGCAATGAAGGGCGTTTGTTCTTTGTTTGCCCATCAAAATATGTAAGTATGTATTGGAAGTTTTAATCCTTTACTAGTCACATTAATATTTGTCGTATTCAACTAACTGATTGTCATGTATTGTAGAGTACCACTCCCACTCCCCATTGCAATTACTTCAAGTTCGTGGCTAAAGATGATGAAGATGTTACGTCCACAATCCGTTCCAACACTAGAGCTTGTGATGCTATAACAGTAGAAGACTTTAACGATGTAAGGACAAGGCTTGATGACTTGCAAAATGACCATGGTCGAAGGCTTGAAAGGATAAAAAATAATATCAAAGCGATGGTGTATTTTATTATATTTTCTATCATTTTGTACTTGATCATGTAACTTTTGTACTTTTTTGTATTTTGGGAAATTGAATGGAAGTTTGTACCAGTTTTGGTTGTATTGTACTTCATGATGTAACTAATGTTTATGGAATGAATTTTATTATGATATAACTTATGTAACTTACTTAATAGCTTTGTGGAATGAATTTTATTATGGAATGAATGTACGGAATGAATTTTATAAGTTATTATGATGCAACTTATAATTTTATTATCGAATGAATTTTGGGAAACGTTGGTCTCATTGTTAGAGCTTTGTGGATGCTATTTGGCAGATCTGTGGATGAATTTTGTGGATGCTATGTGGATGAATTTTTGTGGATGCTATGTGGCTGAATTTTGTGGATGCTTTGTGGATCACTGAATTTTGTGGGTGCTTTGTCACTTATCTGTGGCCTGTTATCTGTGGCCTGTTATCTGTTGCAGGTTCTGTTATCTAGGTGCATGAATTTTGGTTGTAATGAACAACTTCTGTTATCTGTTGCAGGTTTGTTTGTAATGAACAGATTTGGCAGATCTGTTATCTGTCAACTAGTATCTGTTTGTCACTTATTTGTGGCCTCAACTATTATCTGTTAGCAAGTTTAAAGCAGATCTGGCAGATCTGGTTTTTGATGCTATGGTTCTGTAGCTACTCAAGCCCAAGCCATGCTCACAGCTGCTCAATCAGAATGGGGTCCTCTAGCTTCTAGCCATTCCCTTCCCCATATCTTAAACTAGTGTATTTTGCAATTTGTTTTGTATTGCACAGAATGCGTGGTATATTTCTTTACCATTATGCTGGCTTCTTCATTAATGAATATCAATACTTTATTTCTGAATGATCTATTGTATATGTTCTTTATTTGAAGGGGAGTTGATTAGTTCATAACAATGCACAATGGGAGAAAAATTGGTAATGCACAGGTTGACCCCACGGGGTATGCTTCCATACAACCGTTGTGTTTGAAAAAACAAAACATTTGTGCCCATATTGATGTTAGAGTGTATGAGACCATTGGGCGGTCGTGCAAAAAATTTTTTGGCAATTACAGCTTGTGATTACATTCAATGATTCTGACACTTAAACCTTATTGTCCATATTCAACGATTCACAAAACATGAAGTAATGAACAAAACATAGGTTAATGATAGCTTCTGATATCGGTCAATGACATTACAATAAAATTGCCTTGTCATCGTACCAACAAAAATCATAAGACAGCTTTTAGTCAATGACGGTGACCCAAAAAAATACCTTCAACAAAGTGAAAATGATGAAGACATTAATGCATGCACCGTTGAAATGGTTAGCAGAGTTTGACGGTTTGTTAGTTTCTAAGTCGTATTTTTTCGCACCACGATGGCATCTTACAACACTACGCTTGCTATATCATACACATGTTAAGGTCTCCTAATCCTCGCTCAAATCAACAACCTCGAAGTCTGAGTAATCTGAAAGGTCAAGGTCCGACACTAGTGCAGGATCCTCCATTATAGCCTTGATCGCAGATGCCGGGTTCGATCCATGTATCTTCGACTCTGCCTTTGCGTCCTCTATGTGTGAGTGCCTAATGAGTTGACGAGTCATTTGATCAATCTCACTTTGCAAACGATGCCTAACTTGGGACTCGCTGACATGAGGGAATTGCTGTTGCATTTCAACCGATCGGGCTTTAGTAACCTTAACAAAAACACATCGACAGTGGTGTTCACACTGAACTCGTTTGGCAAACAGTAAAACTAGAATTCCAAAATACTTCCCCAGGCTAGTATCTTGTATTGGGGTGCAATTGTAATCCCGTAGAGGTTCAAAACTCCACAGTGGGAACCCTGTTTCAAAGAAACGTCGATCACCAAAGGAATCGATATACCCACCTGCATAATCCAATTCTGGTGACTTCGGTCGGGAGCTATCAGCCCTTGCAAGTGATTGTCCACGACCGCGTTTACCGTGGTGTGCATCCATAGGTGTGACGGTTGTTGATTGAGTCCAACTTTGTTTTGGTAGGTTGACGAAGAATATATGGATGCAAAAACAAACCCAAATGCAAAGGAAATAACACTGATTGCAAACTTTTTTATGGTTGGTTGTAAATGTTAAATTACCTTAAACCCGTAGTCATTAATTCGTTGGTGGTAGGTTTAAAGATATGAACATAGTTATTGTTGTTTGGTGGCAACACCTACCCAAACTGAGTAAAAGCAAATTAATTATTTTGAATATTTCATTTAATAGGTTCGGTGTAGCTGGAAAGGCATATGTATCTGATAAGAGGAATTTTGCTAAGCTTTATGGATGAGTAGATATGTAATTGGGTTGGGGTAGACCAAAAGTTGGGTTGGGGCACAAATACAAATGACAAATGTGAATGTATGATAAACTGTGGATGTGGAAATCAATGATAGTGGGATATTACTGATGGAAGGTACAATGCATGTGTGTTGGAAATGCCAAATAATGGACGATCAAGGGTACTGAACGGATGACTTGGTGTATGCAAGAAGGAACGAATTTGTGCAAGATGAATTCGGCCAGTTTGAGAAATTAATACAATGTATGTCACAATGCATGAGGTCTTCTGAAAACATACAAGTCATGTACCATATCTTACAAATACTTACAGCATAGTGTTGTGTAATATTATGAATCTGTACATTTCTTTAAAAAAGTAGTAAGTAAAATAAACCATACACATATTCCTACAAAATGTCTGATTCGAACAAGATTGAAGCTATTGTTGAAGCTCATGTCACTCATGTATTGTTGCAGTTGCAAAATATCTACGAAAGGCTGAATGAAGTGGACACACGGTTGTCAAGTTTGGAGCAGCAAGTCGGCGCTATGAAGCAGAACGTTGATTGGCTGACCGATGAGAAATTGGCGGCGGACAAAGCAAAGTTTGATAAGACAATGGATGAGGACAGTCAATCAGACAGTACAGACAACTCTTCAAAAGACGCTGCTGATGATGCAGCAGATATGTAGTTTTGTTTTTGTTTTTTTAACATTTCCTGTAAGACGTTGCATTTTTTGTTTTGGGTGGAGTCATATGTGCTAATGGGCTAATATATAACTTACCTACAAAGAGTTGAGTTTTCATTCATAATGTGCTTGGTTTCATTTCTGAAAATTAATTTTTCCTTTTTTGTAATTAAATTATAAATTCATTTCGGTAACAAATAAAAAATACAACTAAGATAGCAGCTACTAACAAAATTTCATTATAAATTCATTTTGTAATTATATTAGTTTTTATTTATTCTGAAAAATTTCAAATTATTTTTTTATTACAATTGCGACATCAAAGTTATGCTCACAAATTAGGCAGCAAGTACATTACTCCAAATATGAGTAAAAAAAATAGCCGTAAATTATATTTGTTTCAGTCGCATTCATCCGAACAAGAAACATGCGTAAACAAAATAGTACTTTGCAGTTAGTCCATCTTTACATCGTCTAGCAAAAACAATACTGGGGAGCCACAATTAACATCCATATTGAAATCAAAGAATAAAAAATTAGTGAAGTCCTGTTGCCACCCAAATTACTGGCGTACTGGCAGCCCATTCCCATCACTGGCCTAGCTTGTCGCATTGCTCATATGAAGCCACTCCCGGTACTCTGCGATCTTTGCATTATTGACATCCATAATGATGTCAACCAACAACTTATGACGCACAGAGGGATGGAACTTTGTACAGAAAGATCATAAGACAAACGAGTTAAAATTGCAGGACATACAAGGAAGGATTTGATTGCCAAATGGAAATGAGGCGGTAGAATGTACCTTGTGTGGACCGGGGCTTAAATCAGGTTGCTCCATGAATTTGATGACGAACATTCCACAGTCAAACGTGTTACAAAAATAATTTCACATTAAATTTGTTATCAATGTCAGTAGGTTTGTTAAGCAGTCATGCAGCATACACATTAATGTGAGAGATGGATTGTGGATTACTCGTCCAGTTGTTGTACTGGCCTCTCATCTAACATGGGGAGGTGGAAGCTACGCACGTGTGTAACATAATCATTTCCAAAGTGTAGTTGCAGAAAGTCGTGCATAGTTTGAACCTGTTCCACAAGGTTGAAGTTGGTTTATGTAAAGGATGTTCAAATTTGCTGTAGTGTTGAGAAATGCAGCAGGACATACCAAAATTTTTGCCGCATTTAGCTTCCTTTTGTTCGGTCGGTTGGATGGGAACGAGTCAAATAGGTAGGCTACACGATCCACCATATCAATTTTAACGCACAACCAATGCACTCCTCTGTAATTGAAAGGCATGTAAATCTACACGCAAACACAAGGGCAGACCTTGTTTAGAGGCCATGTAAACATGTAATGGCTTTCAAATTTTTGTTTTAATATAACGGGATGAACATTGATATTACCCTCTGGCATGCATCAATCGCACCAGTGCATCTGTCATGTCCGAAAAATGATGTGACGATATTTTCATGGTGCAGTGGTTGCGTATCTTTATTTAGAATCAAAGTCTGCATGTGTAATGCATAAAGGTCATTGACGAAAACATTTGTCAAAATATGTCATACACAAAACACAACGTAGGTTTAAACACTTACTTACCGACAGATATACGGGAAAGAACCAATCAGTATGCCTCCCATCATTGTGTAAATCCCTCTGTCGATTAGTCAATTGCACCACCACCAAGTTGATTGGCTGGAACATTGTATGTAAGACACAGGCAAGTTGATTAGAAAGGTTTCTGAGTTCAGGGGTACTGAAAAACGCAGATTCATATGTGCGCAGCCAACACTTACAGTGTCGGATAGCCACGACCCTGGTTTGAACGTGCGCATGTCACGCCGGGTACCAACTTCACATGCCCGGCCATGATGATTCATGGAAACAACAATGTCCCTACAAGCAATAATGATCCTTAGAACGATAGTTATTTCACAGCAGACTGTCATTTAAAATTTGCAAGTACTAAATGAAACAATACATTTCATTTTTGCTATCGTCAAATACATAGTCGAGAAGTTTTTGTTCCTCCGCCGATAACAACCCTTCGCTGTCCAACGTTCTCAACGAGTCCTACAAAAATAAATAGCCAACTAACACTACACATTTCATAAAAAAAATTGAAGCTTACATTACAAGGTCAGTAGTCATAAAAAATAACGTGAAATGATGTATAAACTGTGAACCTCAGAATTTTCCCAACTTGTGATGTTTGGTGCGGAGTTTGTTACAAATGTGTACAAACGTATGCCAGTAGTCATAGCTGCAAACATGCAATTGTTTGACAACTAGTACAATACAACACAGATGATTGTAAAATTAGTGATTCACATTATTAATGTGGGCATGAATTGGGTATTCAGAACTTGTGGGGCATTAAAGACAGTATTTGTACCTTGTTCACCTTATTCACACCATCAACATCCACAGGTGAACTGATGTCTTCAACTCCACTATTTGTTTTGCTATTGATGCACAATTGCATATCCCCAACCTTAGTGGCTTGAACTCCACTTCCGCGCATTTTTTCTTTTCCTCTTCCTCTTCCCTTTGCACTTCCTCTAACGATTCCAGTTACTCCCAATGGTTGGCCAAGCTTAGTAGGAGAAGTATGCACATCGTACGTCACGTTCTTCACGCCCACTGACTGAAGGTCAGGACTGTATTTATCTTCAGTTTCATATGTTTCCCCCGACTGAAGGCCTCCCTTCTTCTGGTTGTCCCCACCTTCTTCGATGTTCAGCTTGTGCCCATCATGGAAATGACTTTTGTCCCTTGCCAAAGTTCCCTTGTTTTAGAAAGTTTTATTTATTTGATTTGATGCCATTAGAGTTTAAATGAATACTTTTTTCTAATTCATTTTTTCAATTTTTTGATTCATTTTTTGCGATGGGAATGGAAAGATGAAATGTGAAATATTCTTTTTGGGGGGATTAGTAGTTAAAGTGTTGGTTGTCGAGCGTAGAAATCTACATTTCTGTTAATGTAGTTTTTTGGTATTACATTAGAGTGTTATTACATTAGAGTGGTACGTTTGGAACAAGTACACCAAGGAGTTTTTGTGTTACATTGATTGGAATATTACATTTGAAAAAAATACATTAAGAAATTTTTTTTAAATGTTACGTTATTACGTTTGGGAAAAGTATACTAAAGAGTTTTTTAGTATGTTACATTGAAGTGTTACGTTTGAAAAAAATATACTATGGAGTTTTTGTATTTTACATTGATTAGAGTGTTACGTTTGAAAAAAGTATACTAAGAAATTTTTTAATATTACATTGATTGGAGTGTTACGTTTAAGAAAAATACACTAAGAAATTTTTGTGGAATGTTACGTTGTTACGCATAAGAAAAAAGTACACTAAAATTTTTTTTTGAAATATTACGTTTAGTAATTTTAACATCATATATCTTTTAACACATAACACACGCACATTTATACTTAACATTTTATATAATTCACATTAAAATAAAACTTTTGACTTCATAAAAAAAATAGACCAAAAATTAATAAAATTACTATTTAAAATTTATTAGTCCTGCACCTTTGCCGGTAAAGGAATCAAGACCACAAAAAAAAATATATCAGCAATGATTTAGACCGTCTGATTCCCCAATTCCCTTGTCCAGACCATCCGATTCATGGACGAATGATTTTCACATAATAAATATATCAGCAATGATTTTGAGCTCTAAATCCACCACTAGTGAGGTGGAAATGAAAAGAAAAAAAAAAAAAAAACAAGACACAACACACATTGTGACAGTGGATGAGACCTACTGTCACATCATTAGTGGCACCTCTAATTAGAGGTCTCAAGCTTTATTCTAAATATATAGAGAGAGACCCATTTATCTTATTCTATAAATATTTTATGTATATTTATAAAGAAAAAGAGATTTTTAATGAGAAAGCTTATGAGAGTTTCAAAATCTCATTTCACAATTGTTAATTTTTGTGATTTTAAAAATATTTAAAATAATTCTATTGGCTAACAAAGTAATTATAGATTAAAAAAAACAAAAACAAAAAACCACTTAAAATTTTGAGTTACAAGTTCGTAAAACCTCTCCTTAATATTTCTCTCTTTCCTAAATCTCATCTCATAACAAAGTAACTATACATTAAAAAAAAACACACACACACACACAAATCTCATCTCATAACAAAGTAATTATATATATATATTATTTTTTTTAAATTATAGATTGAAAAGAACGTAAAACCACAATTGCTAATTTTTTTTAATTTTAAAAGTAGTACTATTGGCTAACAAAGTAATTATAGATAAAAATAATAATAATAAAAAGTAAAATTGCTAATTTTTGTAATTTTAAAAATATTGAAAAATAATACTATTGGCTAACAAAATAACTATAGATTTAAAAATAATAATTGAATTACAAGTTACTAAAATCTCTCCCCTAATATTTATCTATTTCCTAAATCTCATAAGGAAAATGCATCAAATCCCCACTGCCCCAAGACCCCCAATGGGGTCTGATTGGTCCCCAAAAAAAAAAAATTTCTTTTTTTTTTTTTTTTTTTTTCAAGTCTTGCGCAGCTTTCACGTGGGGATGTGCTGGGGGTGCCCCCACTGGGGTCCCAGCACGGCTGATCTCATAATCTATCAATCTATGCTATATATTATATCAAAGTGACTTTTCATCTTAAAGGCCCTAAGTGTTTCAAAACCTTAAATCTAATTTTTTGAATTTTTGATTTTTACAAAACAAAAATTAAAACATCCATTGGCTATTCTAAAGACATAAGTATTAACCTTCAAAATTATTTAATGCAAATATATTGCCGGAAAGAAAGAAAGAAATAAATAAAGAAAAAAAACACACAATTCTCAACCCCCTTTCCCTCTCAAAATAAATCAAGCCTTTATTTTAAAAGAATATAAATCTCATACAATCTTTTCTCTCCTAAAATAAATATAATAAAAAAGAAACTTTCTCATCTCCCATAAAATTTATACTATTAATATCTTTCACAATTGGTCTGATCTATATAAACTTAAAATTAAGCCTAACATAAAATAAAAATTAAACCTTATTTCTAAATTCTCTCTCTATTCCATAATTAAACACAATTTTATTCCCAAATAAATTTAAGCATATCTATACTATATATAATTTTTTTTTAAAAATCTCATAATTAATTATTTTTTATAATGATTCCATGATTTACAATTTTGAAAATGAAAAACGAAAAAAATTATTCTTGTGCACTCTTTTTCTAACCAATTCTTTATTCTATCCAAAAATCCTAACCATTATACGTTATACCTTTTCCAAGCTATTCATGTCTTTCTCGCCTTATAAATATTATATTCATGGAACAATGAAACTCATTATTTTTTAGCTTTCTTTTATGAGACAATTTGGAGGTTAGTTTATATTTAGGCCCCGTTTGGGAACTTACTTTTTTAGTCAAAAAGTCAAAAAGTTACTAAATTAGCCAAAAAACCAACAACCCATACCAAAAAGTCAAAGATTCTCTTTTCTCTCTACTTTTTGCACATCTTTTCGTAATTAGCCAAAAAGTCATCCCAAACATACAAGTTTTTTTTACCTACCTTTTTAGTCAAATAGTCAAAAAGTTACTAAATTAGCCTGTTCCCAAACGAGGTAATCTATTGTATCCTTTAAACAAACTCTTTTATCATTTAGGTATACCATTTTTTCTTTTTCTTTTTTATCTATGACCATTTTTTTCTTTTTGTATTTCATATTTTGTGTATCATTTCTCCCTCCTCTTTACCAACCATTGTCTGTTTTTTGTTTATAACTATTTTTTGTTGGTTAATATTATTTTACTAGAATTTTTATACTAAAATGGCGTGGTAGGATTATTTGTATAATAAAAAAATTTGTCACTCATTATAAAGTGATAGATAAAAATTCAAACAAAATCATTATTAATAAGTTTTGTGTATTGATTTTATGTTTATATATCATTTTTTTTTCTTAAATTTACTTTTAATATTTTTTTGATATCATAATATGTATTAATTGACAGTTGATGTAAAGTATTACTTCAAAGGCATATAATAATTTTTCAAAGCTATAAAAAGAAAATATTAATTTTAATCAATTTTTTCAAAACTATTAAAGATGTTAGTCAATTATTTATCTTTAATATGTGCAGTTCCACTCTTCTTTTATGGTACTTTTATCTCTACTCCACTGTGAGTTCATATGTTTTTAGAAAAAAAATCATATATAATTAAAAAATTTTGAATCTTTTTATATGGGAAATTAAAAAATAAATTTTGAAATTTAAAATATAGCTATACAAAATCATATCCTTTTAATATAGCTATATTTATAATTAATTTTAATCTATCTATTACCTATCCTTATTTATATTATTTTACAAATAAAAATGTTATACGATAATTGAAGTTCAAAGTCCTAATCTATTTTTTTTTTAAATTTAAAATTGTTAAAATGCATATGTTGCAATATCATTAATTTCTTCCTATTATAAGTTTTATTTTAAATCTTATAAGATTTGTTCAATGACTAATATTCAATTTTTGTAAAAAAATTCCAATATATTCCTTCCAAAAGTTAATATAGCAACTCTACAAATCATATTTTAAAACTCAAAATTATTAATATTTTTATTTATTTTTGTTTTTGTTTTAAATAAACATGTTAAAGTATAAATAGATATCCAAATAAAATTATACTTATTAATAAATATGACATTAGTTTTAATTGTAATCACATCTTTTTAAACTCTATTCATTTTTTCACTTTTTTTTAATATTTTAAATTACATGTTACGATAATTCTTTCTTACTCATTGAATTTTTAAAATTTCTTTAATTATTTCATTTTCAAAAACCAATATAACAACCCAGGGGTGAGTGACAACCTGGTAAGGGCCTGGGGTTTAAGCCCCTAGGTCCTGGGTTCAACTCTCCTCTGGGCCAATCTCCTGGGCGTAGCACAGTTGGTTAGGAGGTTGACCTCAAGGATGCCTTATCAGCTACTTGGTATGGGTTTAATTCTCCCCCGCTGTGCGAGTCCTGACTTAAACGAACAACAGGACACCCTGGTGATCTCCCCATGACTTAAACGGACAACAGGACAAACGGACAACAGGACACCCTGGTGATCTCCCCATGACCCCATGACTTAAACGGACAACAGGACAAACGGACAACAGGACACCCTGGTGATCTCCCCATGACTTAAACGGACAACAGGACACCCTGGTGATCTCCTCATAGGACACCCTGGTGATCTCCCCATGACTTAAACGGACAACAGGACAAACGGACAACAGGACACCCTGGTGATCTCCCCATGACCCCATGACTTAAACGGACAACAGGACACCCTGGTGATCTCCCCATGACTTAAACGGACAACAGGACACCCTGGTGATCTCCTCATGGGGCGCTGCCTTAGACCTGCGGGAGAGTGGGAGGATTTTCCTGTAACAAAAAAAAAAAAAAAAAAAACCAATATAACAATTTTTTAAAATTCATATATTTTTATTCTAAAATAGTGAAATATTAGAACTATGTCATTTTTTTATAACAAAGCATAATTTTAATTGTTAATTGTCAATACAACAATTTTAATCTATCTATACTATATACTATAGTAAAGGAACATTTGAAACAAAATTCTTAAACTTATATATAAAATTTTATTTATGAGAGACAATATACAAAAAATTAAATGTAATTATTATATTTTTAATAAAAAATATATTATTTTATCCTGTGTACAACACGGGTGACATGCTAGTAATTAGATAGTTGAAATAGAAAATCAAGTCTAGGATTCCAATCCAGTAAGTGGAGAAAATCTGGAGATGTCAATGAATTTATCATATATTAAAATGCTAAATAAGCATTAAAATGAAGGTTACAATCACTACCCATCTACAAAATACAACAAATGAACTTCAATTCCCATGCTTTTTCATTTCTTTTCTTTTTTCACCCTAAACCCCAATTTAAGAAATTAAATGAACAAAAAAAAAAAATGCCCACATTTCGGCATCAAAAAATTCCCCGTTAGCAAGTACTTATTCTGTCAACACATTTACAAGCGCCAAAACCCATCTCCCCAGATGAAAAGAATCGCCGCAAGAGCTACAAATATTACATTTTACCTGTTTTCCCCCATCCTTGTCATTACTTTTTACAAAATCAAAACCAGTCTTTAAATCCCCATCCAATTGATCTTTAGTTTCTTCATCGGTGGTGAATTTTTTTTCAAAGGCGACAAGTCTCTGAATGCTGTTGTTTGAGCTGTTGCTTGGCTTCCTCTTGGGACCAGTAAGCATGGGCAGTTAGGACCCGATCCAAGAGCTCTTGGGGCACCGGCTCACCCCTCCTTTGCTGTGGGGATATTCTTGCCGTGTGCACCAGTGTTTTCCATTTGTCCTGCACAACCCCATGTCATGTGACCACGCTTTTAATTAAAACAAAGCACACTTCTAATTCAAACAAAGTACATGTAATAAATATCAGATAAGCAACAAACTCATATATTTGCTTTCCAACCCAAGGCACTAAGAGCCACTAAAAGATTCATATGTATATTTTAAGAAATAAAAGGAAAAAAAGTGGGTAATCCGTCATCTGGTAGGAAGGAACTAGGAAAATACAACTGTCAAAGTGAAATCGTGTAAAACTAGAATTCAAAAGATTCCTTAGAATAGTTGTTATCATATAAGATAAAGATATAAAGACCTAATCATTTGCCAATAACTCAAGCAACTGTTGTCTAGAACCATTTAAACTGCCAGCCCTTTTAGGTCAAATCTGTCCACTAGACTATTTTAAAATGTAAAAGAAAGAAAGACCTTAACATTTGAAGGGAATAAAATTGAAAGTAATGACTAGTCTTGTTAAAGTAAAAGTCAGCAATAAAAATGCAAGGTGGAAAATCACTTCCTTACCTTGAGATCCACATAAGTTCGATGTTTTGCATTATCAAAAGCTCGCAGTTTAACCTCACGCCATCTGCAGAACAAACAAACGAACTATGGGTAAGAGAAAAAAAGAACAAAAGAGTTCAAAACAATCAGGTACAAGCTCACAAAAAGAGAGAATAAAAGCCGGCATGTTGAGACTTGTCTGTTTAACAAATGAGGGTTAGGTTTCGCCTAACATACCTTCCTGTTCCAAGCTTCTCAACAGCTTGAACCAGTGCTTCCACTTCATAAACAGAGAAAGGTCGACGAATTCGACGCTGCACAGCATCAGATCGCTTGGATTTCCTCATGGGAACCACAGCCAGTGCCTCGACATTCATTGCTGGGACGGCAACCAATGCTCTAGAATGTGTTGGGCTTTTGTCTATTGACATATCAGGAGGAGAGGGTGCTGAATCATGATCGCTTTCAATAAAGTTTCCCAAACTTGACAATGGAGGATCTGGTAAGGTATCAGCAGTTCTCTGTTGAACAACATTATGTACTACACTAGGTGCGGGTGGGTACCTGATGACACAGCGTTACATCTTATCAGCTCAGAGACAACTGACCTAACAAAAAAAAGTACGTGGTGCAGGAAGAACCCGAGACCTTGGATTCCAATTAAAATTTAAAACTACCCTTTAAAGCTCTGTACACTCGTAAATCAAAGTGGGGGAAAAAATTAAAAAGGTGGCAGATCCACGAAGCAAAAAGATTAATGATCTAAATTATGTATAACACCAACATGGAAACAACTAAAAAGCTATGAGCTAACATTAAACTGAAGTCATGGTACATCTAAATTACCTTGTTAGAGGCCGAGGTGTGTCACAAGCGAGTAGAAAGGGACGATCTTCATGACACAGAGATTGGGGAGCTTGCAAAGGGTTAGGCTCCAAGGAAAAACCTAAAGCATCAAGCTTATTATTGTGAGATATTCCAGTCTGCAGTAGAGTTTTGTTATCATCTCTAATCTTCTTCCCCTGAAGAAGTACACCAACTCGTAGTCCACCCCCGAGTATAGCAGTCACTGCGTCCATAACTGTTCTCTGCAGAACAACAAAGACGGAGTTCAGCGTGCTAAAAGCAGAATTCACTATGATGTTTGGGTTGAGGTAAAGAGAAGATATTTAAATCAAAATTAATGTTCATATATGGCATACCTTCAGTGAACCAACAGTTGCAGATTCTGGAATCTCAATAACAAGTTCTGGAACCTTGAAAGACTTGATCCTAAGCTTCACTGAATAAAAGGAAAGATATCTTCACGTAAGAACCTCTTCGAATGATAGACACCAATCAAGTCAAAAGTGTAAATATGAATCACACCATCAAAGGCTCTCATACCATGGGAATCCCTCGATTGGAAGGACGTGTGTTGACCTGCTACACAAGCCGATATCCCAGAGGCTGCATGAGGAGTTAGGAATATTAACATAATATACTAAATCCCAGGGGAAAAATTAAAGAAGAAGAAGAAGAGAAAAGAAAGGGATGGAAATAAACCTCCACGTGGTGTTGCACTTGAACCAGAAGCATCACAACTAAACCCCTTCCTAGGTGAACTAGATATTCCCTCACTACTAATTCCTTCAAAATTTGATACCGAGCTACGGTCATAAAGTCTCCTCTTTTTGAAAGGATAATCCCTTTGAGACCTTCGGCGTTTGTAACAAATCTTCCTATTATGGTAGACAGGCTTTATTTCTGAATCTGGAGACATAATCATAATGTTCAACTAAATAAGAGTCATAAAAATTAAAATCATGATGTATCCAATTAAATTGAGAGGGAAACTAATACAATTAAATAATAAGCAATTACATACCAGCATTAAAATGTTCCTCATCCTTCAGTTTTGGAGTTACTTTCCAATATTTGGATGAGAAAAATTTCCTTATTCTTCGGTTGCCAATACATAGTGGTGACCTGAAGGTCTTTGTTGTGGTGCTAGGTTGAGAGCACCCGGAAGAGTTTTCGTCATCATCTCTAATAACTAACTTTACATCATCCCGACATGCAGGGAAAGAACTACTAGGAATTTGATCAATGCATGAAGGCAACTTCACCCTATTGTTTACACTAACTAAAGCAGGAGGTTTCCTATCCCTAACTGCCAGATCATCCGAACTGCAGATATCAGCCTTGGTAACATTTAATGCATTTCCAGTCTTTGGTGACTCTATTTTTATCTGTTTCTTATTTTCATTCCCTACTGTAAAATCACAAGACTCCTGGTACCCAGAGGAAGCTACTTCTAATTTGCTGGCAGAGCTTCCAAGTTGAATCTTGCTTTTTGACTTGTCAGCAGAACCAACCTTCTCCGAGCAATCAGAAGTTGTTATTACAGAGGCAAGTCCCCAACAATCATCAATATGAGCATGTGAAAATTCCTTTAAACTATGACGTAGAGCAGGAGCATGAGAAGCAAGCTCTGAAAAAGAAAAGCTCCTATCACAGCTTCCTCGATCACAAGGTTCAGCCTTTGAAGGATTATCTTCATCCTTCTGCTCTTTCTTGAATGAATCTTTCACAATTGTGCACAGTTCTTTTCCAGTTAATGCATTACCAGAACTAGGAGAATTTTCTCCCTCCAACAATAACTTGCCAGCTACAGTAGCCAATAAGTCAAATGCGCACATTTGATTATCATCAACATTCTTCCTAAATGGGACCCTCCTCTAAAACAAGAGAAGGAATTAAAATTAGAAGTCAAAAAGTAGAGCAGAAGAGGAAAAAATTAAAAGGGTTAATGGCCTATAATGGAAGTTATATTTACCCTAGCTGATCTGGTAGCTCGAGGTGTGGGAGGCACCTGATAACCATTAAATCCATAGTCTAGTCTCTTCTGCAACACCATATCTCAGAGATCATGCCAGAAACTCAACAAATGCAAAACACAAGCATTACCAAATATCTTTCACGGTCCAAAAGAAGCCTGGACAAATGAACACCTGCCAATCACCTAAGCTCAGGCACTGCAAGAATTAGAAGAGATCCTGTCGACAAACAAAGATTACCAGTGAGGGTAATGATAGGGAAAGGGGAAGATTAAAATTAACTGGGGTCACGATAATGAGAAAAGACATGGTAGACTGGTATATTAGGATAATAGACCAAGTAAAATGGCAAGACAGTATTCATGGAAAGGCTTTATTGAATTGAGTATAATAAGATACTCTATTTATTCATAACAAACAAAAGAACAATAAAGCAATTTCATAAACCAGAAAATATATATATACACTTATATGATTCAAAGCCCTTACATTCAAGTCAAAACAAAAAGGGAAAAATAAGTGTATACTCTATCAGATTGAAGTGCAAAGGGGCACAGATTGAAATCAACCAAAGGGAAAAAAAAATGCAGAATTTAAAATGGCGAAATCCTGCAAGGTACTCAAGTTCATGGAGAAATCAGCAAAAGTAACACAGCAACATTCACAATGTTCCCCCACAAGCCCCACATCCCAGTACAAAAACAAATCAAAACTTAGGCAATCATATCCTTGCTATAATTTTCAGATTACAGGAATTATTCGAAACTAATATTTTACCATTAACATATCAAAATCCATTAATCAAATATTGCCAATGCCCTGATTGAAGAAGTCATTATGGTCAAAGAGAACAACACCTTGTAAAGTTATACAGCCATTTCAACGGCAAACCATCAAAGAGATGAACAGAAGAAAAAGTCAGTCTGAAGACCATTTAAACCATAAAAACCCATATTCGATTCCAATAAAAGAAAACCTTGGAGTTTTATAAATGTCTATTCCAACTGTAAGGCATCATAAAATTCATCTTTTCCTTTTCGGTTCTAAACAGTAAAAAAAAATCAAAAAATTAAAAAAAAAAGGAAATTGTACAACAGGTCCATAATTCCAATTGCTACTTGCAGAGATACACTTCGAAACAGTTATAAGCTTTAATGGCCGTTCTAATCACAAAAAGTCAAAAGGTTAATCTTTTCTTTTGTTTTGGCAACAATCAAACAGAACATAAACATATTTGTAGAAACATAACTGGAAAATTGTCACACTTTTCATTAATTCAAATGGCTATGTTTGCAAAAAGACACGGTCCCATCAGATCCGCATGATCTAACCAAAGAGAAAAAGCAATATCACTTATCAGCTAAAGTGATAACCATAAAAATAAACCATGATGATAATTGATGACACATTCAAGGAAAACTTGCACCTTTGTGTGATTCAGCTCATGAAGGGAAACAAAAATTTCAGACCAACAGAATTCTCAAAATCTGTTATCTACAGTCCTAAATCTCATCCCACAATATAATGAAAGAGTCGAAAAAATTCTGGGGCAAGAAAAAGGGAGGGAAAACATATATATAGAAAAACCCACGCAAAACCCTGATAGAAGGGACCAAAACAATAATGTCGAAAAAAACACAGATAATCATTTCAGACATCCTGCAAATGATACACTCTTTATGTATATAAGAGATCTAAAACCCAAGAAGCAGATCAACACGGAAAAACCTGGGACAGTTCAGATGATTTCGGAGGGAAAGGAAAAGAAAAGAATGGATCTCAGTCATCTCTCTGCTTTTCAGGGGAAAAAAAATCAAAAATTTGGATAGTGGTTCTGAAAACTTCACACCAAACTGCAGATCGAACCCATCAGAAACGGAAGGCAAGATGGAAAACACAAATCCACGGCAGAAATGCAACAGAACGACCAAATTCAGACGAAACCAGAAGAAAATAAAACAAAATTAATGCTTTCATTGGTTGCAAAGAAACGGACAGAAAATCAGAGAATCTCCACCATGGCATCCACATTAACTGCGGCATGTCATTAGATTCTAAATTTTCTCTCCCTTTCCTTCGGTATTCCGGCAACCAAACGCACTGTATAAAAAAAAAAAAAAAAACTGCAACTTCATCAAATTGCGAAACAGAACCGACGAGAAATTCCATAATCTCACCTCTTAGTATTTATCAAATCCTTTGTTTTCCCGAGAAAAACAAAACATTCAAGCGAATTTGAGTAGAATTTTAAGGAACATGTAAGATCGGAAAATTGTCTGAGAATTCAAAGAAACAGATCTCATCAGAACCAAAATTCGCAACGATCACGACACTTTCTCTCCTCCTTTTCTCTTTATCCCATTTTCTTCTCTTTTCTTTCTCGATAAACAAACAATGTTTCAGAAGCTACCTTCAATTTTCTCTCTCTTCCCAATCTCTCTCTCTCTCTCTCTCTTCTTACAGAGATGGCAAAAACCCTCTGAACACCACCCAACCTTTGCTTAAACCCCAGCTCTTATACAATTGACTCCTGTTACCGGATCTGCCGGTAAAAGGCCATAGCATTCCCGGCTACAGTACGTTGAAAAAAACCACCTAAAGACCGGTTCTTCGCCACACGGTGACCCACACACGCTTACCATCCAGTCCTGATCGCGCCACGTGGAGGGATTTGGGATCGTGCGGCTATGGATGTTTGTCAGATCGAGAAAAACGTTGAGTCACGAAGAGAGGGGATTTCGTGTGGTAAGTCCCATTCGAACTTTTTTAATTTCCAAATATAGGAAAAAAAATTTAAAGTAGTGTCAATTTGCAACCACATAAAAAAATATACAAATAAAAATAAAAGATTTACATATTTAAGTGGATAGAGAGATAATAATGGAAATGTGGCACCTAATATGCACCGAATTTGTGAGTTGGGCTTAAACTCTCACCTAACTAGTGCCAAATTACACATACAGATGAATTGGTTGAGATTAAATTTCAAATTTATAATTGAAAAATATTATTGTGATTATTGAAAAAAAATTCTTAAGCCTAGTTTGGAATTGGTTTTTTAGTCTTTAATGAGGTTTCTTTTTAAAATTTTGATATTTTTAAATTATACTTGACTAAACAAATCAGAAAGACAAAAACTAAAAAGATTAAAAAATAAAGACAAAAAATAAAAACAAAATATAGTTGGCTTTTTTTTATTTAGTAAACTTCTTATTAAAAAAAAATTAATATCCTTCTACACTAAACGGACTAGGAAAAAAAAAATTGATACAAATTTAAAAATAAAACGCTAAAACCAAAAAAATTCATGAAAGAAAAATGTGATTTTTCTAATTGGATCCCAAACCACGCCTTAATTTGAACCATAATAACATGGCATATTTTAATTTGTCACAAACTCAACCATATCAGAGTTAATTTTGTTGTCATATCGTTGTAAATGGATTTGAATATTTAAATTCAGAATTTCTAACCTTTCTTTTTGTAATTTATTTTCATTTTTAATTAGGTAGAATACATAAATATTTATCATAAATGTGATTCAAAGGAAGATCCTAACTTTAAAGCTATATTTGGATCTAAAATTAGTGAATAAATGTTTATTTAAAAAATATATGATTTTTTTTTTTTGATATTTCAAAAACAATGAATATTATATATAAGTAATTTCATTTTTATTCCTTATTCAATCATAGATGCTATATTTTTTCGATTAAATAAATTACGAACGGTCTATCTTTCCCATTTCAATGGTCGATCTAGTTTTTGACGTGAATGAAGAATTAAAAAATTTATATGTTGAAGTTAATATATATATATATGTACGGGGGCAAAATATCATTTGCTCTCCGTACGCCTTGAACGTCAAGCTTCTGGAGACGGCGTCTATCTCTGCAACACAAAAATGGTGAGCTGCCCGGCGGTGGTGTGCCAGAAAAATCCTCCGACGATCAAGTCAGTTCTCTAAGGAAGAAGACAATGAGAAGAGTGTGTTTGTGAGAGCGAATCCCATACCTCTAACGTTCGTCTCCCTCCCTATTTCTAGGCTGGCCATGCAGCCTCCAGATTGTGCGCGCACTACCTTTGCTGTCCTTTCCTGGACAGGTGGCAGTGCGCGCCCCTCACCGCCTTACGCGTGTAAAGGTTTTGTCCTTCCACCAGTACACACAGAACTGTCCAACGGTATTGAGGTGTGCGTGGAGCAGATGTCCTCTCTTTCACGCTATTGGCCCAGGTGGCACCCTTAACCGGAGTACCATGACCGACCTATCACTGATGGAGAATTGCCATCACGTACACATGACCGTGCTACATGTCACCGTTCTGTAACTTGGGATCAAGCGAAAGCCTGACCACCTCAGCCGAACTATTCTTGATCGGCTCATCGGGACCAACCGGTTGTGAGGCATGCCGACCTTCGACCGTTCTACCTTCAATCTCGGTCACACGAAGCTCCGTCGTATCGACCGATCGGTCGAAGGCGCGCCGGCCATGATCGCGCCAGCAGTCCATCTCGGCCTACCTTTTAGCTCGGCATCATCATCTGCTACTCTGAGCTCCGTCTACTACGCTCAAGTTGCAGCTCGGCCACGACAGTTGATGTTTGCCCGGTCAATATCTCCGACCGTGCAAGTTAGGCTGCCGGCTTCGTCGATGGAGGAATTAGCTCGGCGCCGTGCAGTCCGTCAAGTCTGACGTTATCCCAGCCCGGCTGTACAGTCCGGTGCAAATCTTCCCTCTCAATTGCCCCTTAAACCCATCCGAGCTATCGTGATTGGGTTTACCATCATGACCGAGCCATGGTTAAGTCGCGCCACCGCCAAACCGAGCGTGATCGGAGAAATATCTGTCGCCAAGCTAGCCCATCCGGCCATCACCTCGGTAGTCTTGTCAAGGGTCGTACAGCCGTACTGACAGCCGCCTTCTCAGTGCCACGTGGCTTCGCGTTATTGGGTCGTGCAGCCAGCTGTCTTCTACGCCCGAATTTCAAACGGCTGCGCCATTTGGTCTTTTCCCTCATCAATAAACCCCATACGAAGGGTTTAGACCCTTCACTATTCATCTCCTCTTCAAGCTCAAACCCTAGCTTCTGAAAAACCTTCTCTTTGGTTGCCATTGCTGCCGTTGCACTTCTCCTGCCCCCGTGTCTATTTTAGCCGCTGCAGTCGAGCTCTCGAGGTCCACCTTCGTTTTCTGGTAAGTTTCTCTATCCCTCTACTGCTCTCTGTTTCCATTTTCCAAATTTTCATGCTTGTTCTTCGTTTTTTGCTCCACTGTTCTTCATGTTTCTTGGGCTTGCTCTTCATTTTTTGCTCTATTGTTCTTCATGTTTCTCGGGTTGTTCTTCGCGCCCTTTCATACACCCTAGGCTAAATTGAAACTGACAGATTGGATGGGGCCTTCGTGCCCCTGGTTTATCCTGGGTTCAAGCAAACGCATCCGACTTCTGGGATGAACAGCTTGAACCTGGGTAAAACCGAGCTAAACGCCCATTTTGATCCGTAATTAGGGCTTCAGCCGAGCAAAAACTAGTTCGTGGCTTCTCGAAGAGGCCGCGACCGGGCTGAATACCCCATTAGATCGGTGAGTAGAGTGAGCCGAACTAAAACACCTTCCGCCTTAAACCTTAACCGAGCTGAAGGATCAACTAGATCCATCATTAGGTCTCAACCGAGCTAGAACCGAACTAGGAGAATTGAGCGCATATGTAGTTGAACCGAGCTCGGACTAGTCGATCAAAACACCAAGTCCTTCACTGAGCTATTTCCAATAAGAGCCGTGCAATATCTGCCGTGCTAACCCCTGGCCTTATTTTTCAACATGTAGAACAAATAGGACCGACCAAGCCAGTCCAGCATTATCATTGGTGGAGCTCAAAGACCGAGCAAACACGCCAACATTTTTGACCGAGTTACACACCAAACCAAATAAAACCGAGATAATGGGGAAGTACCAGTTCATGGTTAGCTCGCCCGGCGCGATGGCGGAGTTTCGTAAGGAGTACAATGTTCCTGACGACGTCGTCCTAGAGCTCGCCAAAAAGGGAGACACCCCTTGGGGGGACTTAGACCGGTGCCCCTTCACGGTCGTATCAATAGTAGAGGGAGGTGTCCGCTTCCCGGTTCAGCCCTTGCTCTGCGAATTTTTGAGGCAGACAAGGCTTTGCCGGAGCCAAGTTTCAAATAACACATACAAGATAATAAACGGGGTCGCCGAGCTAAACTAGAGGCTCGGTCTGAATCCCGGTCTTGCTGAGATTTTCCACCAATATAGCTTAAGTAGGAATAAAAGCGGGCTTTGCTGGTACCTCAAAGTGAAGAAGGGCCGAGCAAAGCTCATTGAAGGCAACCCGGACAAAAAAGCCAACGACGACGACTTCCTCTGGGTGTTTGGTAATTACGAGGACACCGAGGCGCCCATACCGGGCTGGTACATTAGGAAAGATTTCGGTAGTGCTGGTAAGTAGTCCGGTTGACCACGCTACTTTTCTTCTGCACTTCATTATTGTTATTTTGCACCGGTCTAACACTTGTCTTCTTCTTGCAGATAGACATTTGGCAGCAGACTACCATCAGGCCGACCCAGAAGCCATCCGAGCTCTGCTGCGTCACCCAGCTGAGGAAAAAGAGGCATCAAAACTGCTCGGCTTCGAACAGACCTACCATTACCAGGCACCACGCAAAAGCCGCGTGACCGACTTCCTTCGCGCGCCTTCCCCGGAGCCAGATCCAAACTTGCCACCGATCAGACTCGTCCTTCTTACCGCCGAGCAAGAAATGGCGAAAATCCGAGCGATCAAGTCCATGATCACCGGAGAGGAAGGCGAGTCCCAGCCTCCAGAAGTGACCGGGGGAACATCCTCCACCCCCGCCGGTCAAACAGAAGGAGCGGTGCTCGCCCTGGCCAGCGAACAATAGGCTGGCCGGCCAAAGAAAAGATAGAGGAAGGAGAAAGCCGAGCAAAGCCTTGTGGACGAAGACTCCACCGAGCTGGCCTCCAACGAACTGGGCAACCAGGCCGAGCAACAACAGCCCAGCAAATCCAAGGGCAAGGGCCCAGCCACCCCCCCGGTCTGGGCGCCCGAGTTCGTATATCAGGGCCGGCCAGTGTCGGCCGAGGATTCCATCTACGCTGATAAGGATTACTCCCTTGGTTTCAACATGACCAAGGGACTAATCCTTCCAGCGGATATGAAAAAACACGATGAGCTGTTCGACCTAAAGGTCCTCCGCTCGGCGGCAAAATCCATCGTGCTGGTATATTCTTCATTCTTTACTTAACTGGTTATTCGGTTTTTTGCTCGGCTTCTTGAAGACTGACAATCTTTCCCTTGTTTTCAGGCCACACAAAAGAACTACGTTGCCCACGATCGCATGATCAAAGTGCAGCAGAACCTGCGAAAGGCTATCGCCGAGAATAAGTCCCTGGCGGCCGAGATAGCCAAACTGAAGGCGGCGCAGGAGGCACTTTTGGCGGAGAGGGATGAATTGCGTAGGAAGGTCGACCGAGCCGAGTCTGACAAACAGAAGTCGACCAAAGCTCGGTACCTCGCCGAGCTGCGGAAGCTCCGTGATGCCCAAAAGGCCGAGAAAGACAAGGCGGTTGAAGACGCAGAAGACCGTGGATACGCTCAAGGGGAGAAGACCTACGAGCGTCAAGTCTGAGCTACCAAGGACATCTTTTTCCAGTGCGGCTGGAAAGCCGCCGTAGAGAAAGTTGGCCTTGGTCAGGATTCTGACATGTTCATCAACCCGCCCCCTACGTATATCCCAGTCTATTTGCAAGCATACGCCAACGCCGCACAAAATCGACTTATTGCCGAGGCGAGGAAAGAGGCTGAGGAAGAAGTCGTTGCTGCGGAACAAACCGAGCAAACTCCACCCGAAGCATCTCCGAATGCCGAAGATGAAGTAATTGATCGGGTGGTTCTCACGGTAGAAGGCACCGACAATGAAGCCGATGAGGGCCTACTCGAGCAAACAGCATTGAGCGCCGAGTTGACGGTGGAAGGGGCCGAACAAAACCTTGACCTAGACTGAAGATTTCCTTTCTCATTTCCTTGTTTTTCTTTGTTTTTGTTTTTGAAATGTAACCGGGCTATGTCCCCCAAGTTGTACTGAATTTTCTTTTTATGAATGAAACCAACTTTTGCTCGCTCATTGTCTATTCTCGTTTGGCTTTCGTTTGTGTGAATTTCTTGCTCAAACTTTAATCAACTGGTAGGTCGGCTAAACCGCACAAACTGCCGAGCTGAAATCAGCTCACAAGTAATCTAGCCAGGACCAGCAGCTGTACTTTCAAATGAAATGACATTTTGCACCTGGCCGAGCAAAATCCGCTCGGCCTTGATCGGTTTGCAGACTTTGTAATTCCAGCACTTCAATGCGGCCGAGCAAAAACCAGCTCGCCTTTCGAGTTTTTTTTATTTTAAATGCCAATATTTTCCTTTAGCCGAGCAAAGTCAGCTCGGCCTTATAACTGTTGGACAAGACACCAACATTGCCAATTCCGCCGAGCAAAATCAGCTCGTTTCCCATATTGGACAAGACACCAATATGCCAAATGGGCCGAGCAAAATTAGCTCGGCTCCTACATTGGGCAAAACACCAATGTTTTAGTTAGGTTGGTTATGCTGCCAACATTCCAACTGGGCGAGCAAAACCAGCTCAGCCCTAATGCGCATTGCTCCATAGACAAACTGTTTGTGCAGTCTGCTCCCATTCCGAGGAAAAACAGTCCGGTTTCCTTGCCCCTGGCATCTATAATTGCCTTTTGTGTCTTGCTATATCATTGGACAAACATAATACCAAACAAGAAGAGACTAATTCTCATTACAAAAGCATTGCTATCTTTTACATCAAGTGCCAAAGGGCTAGGGGTCTAGAAAAGCCAAACAACATAAGCAAATTACATTTCAAAAGTAAAAGACCTTAAGGTTGGCTGCATTCCATGGTCTGGGGATAGCCTTGCCATCTAGATCTTCTAGATGGTATGCCCCTTTGCCTGCAAGACCAATCACCTTGTATGGTCCTTCCCAATTTGCACCGAGTTTACCTTCACCCGGGATCACCGTGTTGCCAAGCACTTTTCTCAAGACCCAGTCTCCAATCTTGAACAGCCTGGGGTGCACTGCCTTGTTGTATTTTTTGGAGAGTTCTTGCTGATAGGCCGCTAGGTAGATCAGTGCGCGCTCTCTTCTTTCTTCAGTAAGGTCTAGCTCCAATGCCACGGCTTCTTTGTTCAGGTCCGGCTTGAAACTTTCGGAGCGGATGGTTGGCATGCCAATTTCCAATGGGATGACGGCCTCCATGCCGTAGGCCAAAGCGAATGGTGTTTCCCCGGTTGACCGCCTAGGCGTAGTGCGGTATGTCCAGAGCACATTAGGGAGTTCTTCAGCCCACTTTCCCTTGGCCTTCTCAAGCCGCTTTTTTAGCCCATCCAGGATGGTCTTGTTTGAGGCCTCTACTTGGCCATTTGATTGAGGATAGGCCGGAATCGAATTGTAGAACTCAATCTTCAACTCTTCGCAAAATCCGCGAAAGAGTTTTCCATCGAATTGAGTGCCGTTATCCGAGATGAGGGCCCTGGGAATCCCGAAGCGTGTGATCACATTTTGCCAAACAAATTTCTTCACATCCTTTTCCTTTATGGTCGCTAATGGCTCGGCCTTGACCCACTTGGTGAAGTAGTCAGTCGCAGCGATGAAGAACTTGCGATTGCCCGGGGCCGCTGGAAGTGGCCCCACAATATCCAAACCCCAAAGTGCAAACGGCCAAGGACTTGTAAGGGAGAGCAATTCTCTCGCTGGTTGGTGGATCTGGTGAGCAAATTTCTGACATTTCTCGCATCTACGAACATATTTCTACGCGTTCGCCTGCATGCACGGCCACCAATAACCCTGCGAGATTGCTCGGTATGCTAGAGATCTGCCCCCAGTATGGCTGCCGCAGACGCCTTCATGGATCTCAAAGAGAAAATCCTCCACCCTGGCGGGGTGGACACACTTCAAATACGGTCCGGTGAAGGACCTCTTATACAATGCTCCGGACGGAGAGAGCCAAAACCGTTCTGCCTTTGCCCGGATCTTGTGGGCCGCCTTCTTTTCTTCTGGTAGAATTTTATCTTTCAGAAAGACGATGATGGGGTCCATCCAGGAAGGTCCCAAGTCGGTGCAGAGTACCTCGGTTGCTTCTGGTTCCTCAATGCTTGGCCGAGGTAAAAATTCAATCATCAAGGGATTGGGAAAGGTTGTCTGAGTGGAAGCGAGACTGGCCAATTCATCAGCCGTGCTGTTTCCTTCGCGGTTGATCTGTTCAACTCTGATGGCATCGAACTTCTTGACTTCTGCTCGCACCAGCACCTGATACTTGGCCATTCTTTCATCTTTGGCCTCATACTCCCCCGAGACTTGATTGACCACCAGCTTGGAATCACTGAACACCATAAGGGTTGTGACCTTCATTCTCCGCGCGCTTCTTAGTCCGGCGAGGAGGGCCTCGTATTCAGCCTCGTTGTTGGACGCTGGGAAGCCGAGCGTAATTGCTTGCTCAACAATCAGCCCATCGGGTGAAGTTAGCACAATTCCCAGCCCGGCCCCATGCCTGTTGGACGCCCCATCGACGAAGAGTTTTCACATCTCACCAACCAACAGCTTCCAGCAATCAGACGGGTTTTGGGAGCTTTTCAATTCCAAGTTTCTGGTCGGCTCATTCTGGCCTCTTTCCACGTCTTTGCTGGGTTCTTCTTTCAACGAGTCGTCGGACTTTGCTGTTTCGGTTAAGCTTTGCCCTTCTTCCACTTGCGGGCCAGTACTTGTCTCTGTTGCCAAAACCATGGGTTGTGCTAAATCCGTATCAACCAAACCAATCGGGCAGACTGGATGTGTTCTAGGGGCAAATTCTGCCACGAAGTCTACAAGTGCTTGAGCTTTGATTGCGGTGCGCAGCCGGAACTTGATGTCGTACTGGCCCAATTCCACGGCCCATTTCAGAATTCTCCCAGTGAAGTCCACTTTTTCGAAGAGCACCTTGAGCGAGAACTCGATTAACACTACTATTGTATGGGCATGAAAGTAGTGCGCCAGCTTTCTCGACGCCATTATTAGGGCCAGCGCCAGTTTTTCCAAGGGAAGGTATCTCGTCTCGGCCGGAAGCAGAGTCTTGCTTACATAGAAGATTGGTAGGTGCTGGATGCCTTCAGCACGAACCAATACCGCGCTTACCGCGTGCTGAGACACAACCAAGTAGAGGTACAACTCTTCGCCCGACTGAGGGGTGACCAAAATAAGGGCTGAGGAAAGGTACATCTTTAGGTCCGCCAGTGCACGGTCGCACTCTTCATCCCAAAAGAACTTGGATTTCAAAGTTTTGAAGAAGGGCCTGCAACGATCCGAAGACCGGCTGATAAATCTGTTCAGCGCAGCTGCCATCCCGGCAAGGTGTTGCACGTCCTTCGTGGAGTTCGGGCGCTCCAACTCTTGTATTGCCTTGATCTGCGAAGGGTCGGCTTCGATTCCTCGGTTTGTGACCAAAAAACCAAGAAACTTTCCAGTGCCAACTCCAAAGGCGCACTTGGAGGCGTTCAGACGAAGCTTGTGATGTTTAAGTATGGCAAACATTTCTGCTAGGTCGGCGAGGTGCTAAGACTTTTCCTTACTTTTTACCACCATATCGTCGATATAGGCCTCCATTGTTCGGCCCAAGAGAGGGGCGAACATTTTTGTTACCATCCGCTGAAAGGTTGCCCTGGCATTCTTCAACCCGAACGGCATGACCTTGTAGCAGTATAAGCCTCTGGGGGTGGTGAACGACGTGATCTCTCTGTCCGGCTTGTACATGGCTATTTGATGATAGCCGCGATATGCATCCAAAAAGCTAAACCTCTGATGGCCAGCGGTTAAGTCCACCAACTGGTCAATTCGAGGGAGGGGAAAGTTATCCTTCGGGCAAGCGCAGTTGACAGTCTTGTAGTCAACGCAAACTCGCCATTTGCCATTCTTCTTAGGGACCACCACCGTGTTAGATATCCACCGAGGGTATTGAACCTCCTCTATGGCCCCGGCTTCCAACAAATTCTTCACTTCCTCCGCCACTACTTCAGCATGGTGCAAGGCCGAACGGCGCGTCCTCTATATGACTGGCCGTGCATTAGAGAAGACATTCAGTTGGTGGCAAATGAAGCTTGGGTCGACGCCAGGCATATCGTAAGGCGTCCATGCAAAAGCCTCCAAGTTGGAAACCAAGAAGTTGACATAATCCGTCCGTTTGGTGCTAGACAAGGATGATCCCAAGAGGAAGAATTTAGTCAGATCGTTTTCATCGATGCGCACTTCTACCAAATCTTCAACCAATTTTTCCTCGACCTTTCTTCCCACGTCTTCGAGGACCTCCTTTCCCTCGGGCCCCTCGATCATCTGGACAAACCCTTTGGCTGCTTGGCTACCATTTACCGCAACGAAGCATTGTTTGGCCATCACCTGGTCTCCCTAGACTTCCTCTATTTACCCGTTCGATGCTGGAAAACGCATGACTTGGTAGAAGGTCGAAGCAACTGCTTGCATGGCATGCAGCCAACCTCTGCCCAGGATCAAATTGTAAGTCGATGGCACTTTGAGCACCCAGAATTCTACTTGCTTCACAACTGATCCTACTTTGACCGGCAAAATAATCTTTCCGATCGGCCATTCTGGTTGTGAGTTGAAGCCGACCAAAGGGGACGTTGCAGGGGCCAAGTCCTTGTCTTCTAACTTCATTTGTTTGAACGCGTCATAATACATGATTTCGACCTAACTCCCCTAGTCGATCAATATTCTCTTGATATCAAAGTCCTTGACGCGAAGTGTCACCACCAAGGCATCATTGTGCGGCATCTGCACCCTTTCCAAGTCTTTGGTTGAAAACGAAAGGATGTCTCTCTCTTCGAACTTCCCCTTCTTTACGGCTGGCTGGACAGAGAGCACCTCCCTCATGTGCTCGGCCTTCTTGATCATCCCCCTAAGCTCGCAGACCCTTGCTGGTTCAATGATGCCGTGGATGACGTTGATCACACTTTGCGGGGGCGCCTCTAGGGCGGCCATGCCGTTAGGCTCGGTTTGTCCGGTTGGCGCGGCCTTGACTCCCCCATCTATATATTGGTCAAGATGCCCTGCCGCCACCAATTCCTCCAAATGCTGTTTGAGCGGCAAGCAGTCCTCTGTCCGGTGCCCCCGTTCCTCATGGAAGGTGCAGCGATATTTTGGATTGAAGCCTCGCTGCGCACTCCCTAACTTGGCTGGCCAATGGACAAAAGGCTCACCCCGGATCTCGCTCAAAATGCGGTAGATGGGAATTTTGAAGACCGTGGTAATTCCTGTCCGCGCCTTCAGTTTCCTCTTGGCATCTTCCGCTGCGTCGCGAGGTGCGTCAGCTCGGTCGTTTCTGCGACCCTTGTTTCGGTCATCGCAGTTTAGTCCGCGCTGTTGATCTTTTGATCGGTCGCTTGGGCGGTTATCCTCTTGCCCAACCGAGCTAACTTTCTCCGCTGTCCTTCTGTCCACCGCGACCGGATTATTCTTCTCGGTCGCAGAGGCAGCGTCATCTTCCACACGAATATGTTCGTTGATCCGCTGCATCAAAGATTCCATGGTGGTGGGCTGATGCATCGTGAGTGAATCTCGCAGTCTATGTCCGACTGGGAGACCCCTCTTGTATTGAGTGATCGCCAGATTTGTAGGGCAGTTGAGGATCTCGTTGTAAGTTTCCCAGTACTTCGCGTTGTATGCCTTCAGCAAACTTCCAGACTCCATCTTGACGCCTAGGAGATGGTCAACCTCCTTCGGCGTTCGAGTGTTGGTCTTGAATCTGGTAACGAAGGCTTCCGCTAGTTGCTGCCACCCCTTAATACTCCCCTCCGGGAGCCTTTCGAACCACTTCAAACCCAACTCTCCCAAGCTTGCCGGGAATATGAGACACATCAGAGCGTCGTTGCGCCGGTGGCCAGCCATCACCTGCTGGTAATGACTCACGTGCATGTACGGATCCGTCTTGCCGTCGTACAAAGTGAACTTTGGCTGGTGGAATCCAGCAGGGAGTGGTGTGCTCTCGATCTCTGGGGACAACGGCGTGGCTGTAAGTCGCGCCAACTCTTTGTCCTCCAACGCAGGGGCTGCTACTTTGGGAGCTGGCATCACCACTTCTTCGCTACAACGAACTGGAACGCTCAACCTTTGTAATGCTGGCACTCTCTGAGCCCCCCGACGGCGCGCCCTTTCCTCCAATACATCCCTCAAGTCCCTGGAACATGTGGAGAAAGAGGATTGCGACGTCTGCGTCGGGCGTGAGAGGCGGTAGGTGCTGTCGCGAGTAAGGGATCTGCCCTCTCTTTGGTCAGAATCTCCAACCCCATAGTTCCTGGTGATGGAGATAGAGTGAGTCCTCCTCTGGCGGCGACTGCTAGAACGAGAGGAAGGAGTGCGCTCACTGAGGTTGCCCTCTCCAGCAACACCCTTCCCCTTAATCTGGCGCTTCAGTAGCTCCATCTCCGCCGCCATCTTGCGAATGAGGGCGTCTTGGTCTTTGAGTCTATGCTCCAGGCGCTGCGTGCGGGACTCCCCCCGGCGTCGGCGGCCTTCTGGGCTTTGCGAGCGATCAGAACTCCTTCCACGTTTGTCTCGCGCGCTTCGCGAAGAAGTTTCCAGGCCCGCCATGGCTGGAACATTCGGGAGGCCTTCTCTCCTTCGGACATACTCTGGAGTGACACCATCGACGACGGACAGCGAAACTTCGTCATTGTTGGCCATGGAAATGGTCGAAGAAGCTTAAAGAACAAGGGTTGAGTATCAAAAATTTCCCATAGACGGCGCCAATTGTACGAGGGCGAAATATCCTTTGCTCTCCGTACGCCTTGAACGTCAAGCTTCTGGAGACGGCGTCTATCTCTGCAACACAAAAATGGTGAGCTGCCCGGCGGTGGTGTGCCGGAAAGACCCTCCGACGATCAAGTCAGTTCTCTAAGGAAGAAGACAATGAGAAGAGTGTGTTTGTGAGAGCGAATCCCATACCTCCAACGTTCGTCTCCCTCCCTAATTTCTA